>ML784739.1:295106-307262 GCA_009831015.1 Picea engelmannii
TAAGGTTTTTAGTTAGAAGGGTGTAGAGACTCTTACCCAAGTCTTCAAGAAGTCAAAACTTGAAGTTTCTTCGACATTCAAGTGTTGCACTAGATGAGAAAGTGGGCATCTTGGGCATGTGAACATGGTAAGGGGCTTTCCCAATTATGAAGTGACCAAGAGATTGGGGCTTGGGGCTTGTCAGCATGAGGGATGCACCAATGTTGGGGTAGTCGGTCCCAATGGGAATGTTGATTGATGAGGGCATCGGTTCTTTTGGGAAACCAAGTTCATGAAGAGGCTCAATGATTCGTTTGGGTGATCGGGTTTGCGAAGGGGCACAAAAATTTGTTTGAGTGTGATGGTTCGCGAAGGAGCATGACACACCCAAAGGACACAGTAGTTCGTGATGGTGACCTTTGGATTCACTATAAGAGAACAAGGGAACACAACCAAGGAAGACATATTTGAAGAACAAGGAGAGCAAGATCATCTTTGTGATTCTAATGTAGACTTAGATGAAGAGGGGTGAGCTCCCTCAAGTAACCAAGTTGCTCAACATGGGAGGGATTGTGTTGCCTTGATTTTGCGGGTAGAGTTGGGGTGAGCTTGTTTTGGACTAAGTTTGGGGAAAGTCTTGAAACAAGTTTGAGGATGAACATCAGGGGATAGAACTATAGATCTTTCTGAATTCTTGCAACAGAGAAGTGTATGAATTCTTGCAATAGAGAAGTTTATGAATTCTTGCAACAGAGAAGAGACAGTGAGTCTATTTTGGATGCATGTTTGGGGCTCTATAGAAGTTATGAAGGATGTTATGATCAACGAATCTTGGTGTGATGAATCTATGTATGAGTGTCTTGGTGAGGTGAGGTGAGTTGTGTGACTCTACCCAAGTTGTAAACTGAGCCGATAATTCTCATATTATAACATTTTTTCAATAATAATACTTAGTTGGGTGTTAGGCACAGTTTGTTCCACCTGCACTGTATGCTTCTCTGTGTTTCATGGATGTATGCTTATATATGACTAAGTGTTAAGTTGTTAACAAATGTCTATATATATAAGAGTTTCACTAGAGTAGGAGCGTGACTCATCGATAGCTTAGAAATAAGTATGGGTATGATTTATGTGAAGAGAAGTAGTCCAGACGACGTATCCTTTGTGTTTCCAAGGATCCAAGTGAGAAATGTCATGGTGCCACATTCCCTGAAGAGGTGCATGATCACAAGATTTGGTTAATCACATTGTGGGGAGGTGATAGGTGGTATCATGGCTTGTTCATTGCATATTTTGATGAAGGGTTGGTGATATATTCACCACTATATTGACGATAGATGGTATCAGAGAAAAATTTGAAGGAAGTTTGTTGCAAAGACAATTTAGTGGTAACGTTTGTAGACTTGGTGAATGGTTCGATGGAGTGAACTGGTTCATCATAGAATTTGCATTACACTCACGAGTGAGGTTTCAATTGATATCTTGGTTGAAAGGTTGGTTTGGGCACACATCTTGTATAGACTAAGAGAAGAGTTTTTGGTGAACGAAGCACTTGGATAGGGTGGGTGACCACATAACTCATCGCAGGAATTGTCGCAGAGAAAATTTGGGCACAAACTCGATTGGTCAGTTCACAACTGAAGTAAGTGTCAGACCTGTTTTTCACACCTTGAAGAATTTAGGAACATAGTTTTTTGGCTGAATCAATCACTTGGGAAATGAATATGAATGTAGGATGTGTTGCATGAATTATCGCATATCTAACCATAGAAGTGATCACAAAAGAGAGCACAAAGGGTGATCACAAAAGTGATCATGAAGGTGAGTCATTTTGGGTTGCAAGAAGTTGAAGGACTTGATTGAATGACTTGAGGAAACCTAGAGGAGCTCTGCAATAGGTAGTTGGTTGGAAATGTTTCCATCATGACATCTTTGTGTCATGCATCATCGATTATAATAGTTGAGTTGACCTGGGTTGTTGGACGAGTGGGTCAAACACAACCTTCAAATGAGGTATCTCTCCATACAATTACAATGGTCAATTAATAGTAGTATGAATTGAAAATTGGGTGGAGTGTTCATGGTACCTTGAAGTAGAATTAGTCAAGGTGCGGAGATGGAAAAACATTGGAGATGATTTTAATTGGTTACATGTGAAGTTTGGGACTTATATGAATTTATGAAGTGGATGGATAGAATCTCCCTTTTATCACAACAAAGGTCTTGCATCATTGTGGATGTTGGAAAATAGGTGTGCCCATTTCACCATAGACAATATCTCAATATTGTCACCCAACCATAGGCACAAATGCCACCCCTAAGCACCTTAACCTTGACAGAGAGAATATTTCTTGAACAAAACCATAAAACCAATAGCCAACCAAGGTAGAGTACATATCTCTATAGCTAGCGTACTAAGCAGTCCAAACCATAACCAAGAGAAAGTTCGAGCCAAAACCAAAAATGCTAGTTGCAACAGCTGTAGTTGCAAACTTGCACACCACTGGTCTTATGCAGTTGTGAGAGTCAGAGTGACAAATGGGCTCTAACACCCTCTTATTTATAGTCCTCCAAGTGACCTAACTGGGTCAAGTTCTAATTCTAGAGGACAATAACTTAATAATAAATATTCTCTTAAGATGAATTGTCTCTTAGGGTTATTATCCAACATTTTAGGGTTTCTCTTGCTTCCCGAAATATTCTATTCTTGTCAAGGTTACAAGTAGAATATAGTACCTCCTGAAGCTACCATAATATCAACACTCCCTCCTAGATATGAAGGTATTAAAGGAAATGGTATTGAGAACAAACAAACCATTCAATCGGTAGCATAATCATAGCCACACATGCTATCTCATGGTCAAATCATGAGCACCATCATCATTATCAGTATCATCTGATAGCATCAACTACATCATCTCTTGAATCCACACTCCATCTGAGTAATCAGGCATGATGTTGAATAAGTCACCCACTCCACATAGTGATACAAGAATCATTCTTCTAATACGTCCTAGAAGAATGATTGTTCTAGACCATTTTCCACATGGAGAATGTTTTTCCATCAACATATTGACTATCCATCTAGTTGGAAATCATCTCAAACACTAGTGATAGTATCCATGGTAATCAAAACAATGCCATCCAATAGAACACAACTTTTTTTATCCATAGTAGTACATAACTACTACCCAGTGGTACACAACCACTCCTAGTAGCACATGGCTACTAACCAGTGACACAAAATCACTACCAATGGATCACATCCACCACAGTAGCATATAAATATTGTCCAGAGACATACAGTCTCCACAACAATCATATCATCTGATATAAACCTACATAAAATAATATCATGATAGAAACTAAGCCATGTGGGCTATTATTCCACTCACATATGTGAGATCTCGAAGAGCATCTTCCCTCAAAAAGTAAAACATCAGCCATGGGATATTTGGACTATTCTTCTCAAGCATAGAAAATAATTGTCCCTGATTTATGAGCTCGAACCATTCACCTAACTAGATCATTCCTCTAGCACTAGTCATAGTGCAACCTGGAGAGAATGAGTCTTACCTAAGGAATGTGTGTTCCTGATTGCTAAACTTGGACCATTCACCTAACTGGGCCATTCCTCTGGAACTAATCATAGTGAAACCTCGAGAGAATGAGTCTACCCTAGGGAATGATTTTCCAAACAATTTCCTAAGGGAATGAATGTCCTGCACCAACCTCCAAAACAGACCATTCTTCAAAACTGCTCACAACTGTGAACTTCAAAAGAATGATTTCCCGACGAGGTGAACCATTCTAATTTACCACTACTCAGAGTGAATGCAAAGAAGAATGACTATCCTAGACCATTCTCCCACACTGGACACAAGGGGAATCACTGTCTATGGTACATCAACAATCTATCAGACTATTTTCATTACAAAAATGATTGTCTGATTTGGACCATTTTCCAAACTGGAAAATGCCTGTCCATCATAAATCTCGAACCAATTTACGAATTGGAAAGGAACTCCCCATCCCGGACCATTTTCTGAACTGGAAAATGATTGTCCATAAATAAATAACATATCAGTTCTCCCTCCCAACCTAGGATTACTCACTTCCTTTTCCAATAAGGAAGTCACCTCCACGAGCCTCAACTTGTCTCTTAAGTACACAAACTTTTCATCTTGGAAAGATGCTTTACCAAAATATGTGTTATCTTCTCATCTGTGGAGATATACTATAGAACCACTTCTCTCTTCTTAACTTCATCACAGAGAGCATAATGCTTGATCTCAATGTACTTCGGCCTATCATGGAACACATTTTCTTTAAAAGATTCACATATATTTGATTAATATATCATGGTTGAATTCAACACCTGATCAGATGGTCCAGGAATCAATTTACGAAACCACATCATAGAATGAAATATACTATGCTTATGTAGTGTTGATTGCAATAGACTTTTGTTTCCTTCTAGCCCATGTCATCGTGGAAAAGATCAAACTGAAACATATCCAAGTGCCACTTCTTCTGTCATCATCACTCCCTTCCCAATATGAATTGATAAATTCATGTAGTTGTATGTCATCATTTAAACATCCCACAAAACAAATATACGATTGAGTATTCTCCAAATACATTAACGAGCCAAATTGTCAATATAGAGATGGGTCTACTCGATTAGAGTCTCTCTAACTTCTTCAGATCTGTTATCATGGGAGTTATCCATAGATTTTCAATCCCTCATCTCGGACTTCTGAATAAACATTATGATACACTTTCTCTATCGTGGGAATTTTTCGGCATGCTTCTTTTGTATATGAGATACTCTGCATCAAGTTTCTTGAATCCATACAAGGTCTTCTTCCATTTCCATACATGGGAATCTTTATGGTATAAGCCTCTTTCTCAATTTGCTTTATTGGGAAGAATAGTCTTTTACATGTAAATTTCAATCCATGGATATTGCAAGAGGTATATCTGGTTTACTAGAACAAGTTGTCATCCTAGTCTTCTCCCTCCTTCTGGAAGAACCTCTAGTTCTAAATCTCGTAATGCTTACATTCATAAGTATTTTTCACATTTTCTTACATACATTTTTCTTCATCACAACTTCCATTTCTTCTGGTTGATTGATTCTAGTGGGTTCAAACCAAGTTGGTAGTCTTATGATTCTCGGTATAATAGTTGGTTGTTATAGATTTTCTTTCTTGGAATATTCATGTTCTTCCTCATGTTCCTCTTTAGCTTTTGGGTCTATGGAGTCTTGTATAGATTCTATGCCCTTCCTTCCTGAAGATTCCAACTTATTCCTTTAATCATAGGAACATGGATGTATATGGACAACCAAAGATACCTAAGGCTTCTTTTAGAAGAAAAATTCTTCTAGAGTCAAACTAAACATGTGTTGCTTATCATGGTTGCTACTTCTAATGGGGAACATGGACAAATACTTCATATTCTTTACGGATTCTTCAATGGATCATATCATTTAGGACTAGCTCCCTCCTAATCCTTGCTTCATGCATGAATGTGTTCTCTTATTTTGGAATTTTATAATCATCTCCCTCCATCTAAGAGAGTCCATGCTTTTGTCTGCATTCTTATTGACTTCTGCAAAGTGTCACAAGTCTTATTTTAATTTCTTCTTGATTTACTGACTTCTTTCTGATTTGCTCCTTGTGGGTCTCTTAGGGTTTTGATTCCTTTTTCCGCATATCTAGTAGTTTTTACTTATATAATAGATTCCTTGAGAATTTTCCAACATACTTCATCTTGACTAGAAGAAGAAGTGTGTTTTATCCTGCTTGGATTTCTTTGAGGATTCCCTTTCTTCAGCAATTGTTGCTTCATCTCTTTCCTTACTTTTCATTAACTTAGGATAGTGGTTCTTGTAGTGACCATATTTTTTTATAGTTGATGCATTGTTTTTTGACATATCCTTTTCCAAACATCCTCTTATTCTTGAAATTCTTGAAAAAAAATTGAAGGCTTAATTATCATATTTATTTTGGTATTTGTCTTTTGCATTAATCCTTGATTATTCTTGTGCACAACAAGTCCAAATTTCTTCAAATGTGGGATACTCCTTGTTATCACTGAAAAAAAGTCTACAACATTGCACACAACGATTGAAGAAAGACATCAATTCCAGCATCAATTAGTCCACATACAACACCAAAATCCATCCAAAAGGAAAAAAACTATATACTTGGTTAAAAAATCAAAGTGTGAAAATTCACCAAAGGAAGCACGTGCATAATAAGTAGGCTAACACAACCCTTAGTGCGCATTGTGTGCAAGATGCCCGACTGTCTACGAGAAAATCTGTGCACTTCTATTAACGACACATTTATGAATCTTTTCATCCTCTCAACCACTTCTAGTCCAACCCCCAACATGATTTGACACTCATATTTGAGCAAAATCTAACTTGGAGGCTGGTCAAGGGTTAGGAAGTGCCCTAAAAGGCCCCTTGCTCACACTATGAACCAATTACATATTGTCATGAATGGATGTTATAAATATGTGCCATGGGTGTGCTAGAAAAATAAGAACTTCAAGATATTATGCTGGAAGAATTCTTCTTTGAGAATCCTCTTTTCTCTTGGAATCATTCAAGAACCACTGCAAGGGCCATTCCACTCACCTCTTGAGGTAAATTGGCATTGTATTTCTTCACCATTTTTACTTTCCATCGCAAGAAGAGAAGAGTTCTCTATTAGGGAACTCAAGATCCCTCCCGAGGAAGAGGGGACTCATAAGTCCCTACCTTTCTCTACAATGTTTAACCTATCAATATATTGATCCATTGGTAGCTATATATTGGTCATTTTTTACGTTTCATGGTTCTAGTTCTTTCAAGCTTCCATAACTTTTATTTCTTAGTTGTTTTTAGTTTTATTTCTTTGTTTAATGTGTATTTGGTTATCTAATCAACTCACAAAATTTTGTCTTTTTTAGATGGCTTAACTAAGCATGCAAATATTGTGTTTTTGCTCACCCATGCAACAAAACTAACACAACAAATTGGAGACCATACTGGGGAGTTGTATCAAATTCCTCTCTATTTAAGTCTTGAGAGCACTTATTTGTTATTGTTTTGATATGCAGGTACCAAAATAGGCCTAGCCCAACCTGCCAAAGACATAATTTAGAGCTAAGGTAAGAGTATTTCACTTGAAAAATTATTTCCCGACGCGTGACAGAAGTGTGCAGCTTTCAAGGCCCACAGACGAGTACGCGCGTGACAAACTTCATTCCTCTGTGCACTCTGCACATTTTCACCCTCTGCGCGCCTGTCAGAACTGCAACCCATGCATAAGTTCATTTTTTTCAAATTGTAAGGGCTTTTATGAATGTTTTGAGGGCCCCTAGCATTCAGATTTTAATTTTTTGCACTTTGTAAAGTAACTACACTTCACTTAGAGTCATTTCTCACAAAAAAAGGTTAACTAACATAAGCACATAGGGGTAAAAAGAATCACTATTCTTCTCTTTTCTTTGTTTCCACATGGATGGCTCATTTGGCATTTAAAATTTTGAGTTGAAGTTATTTTCTTTTTCAAACAAAATCAATTAAATTGGGACTAGAAATCAATTTTAACTCTCAAGTATGCTCTTCCCCCTCACCCTAGTGTGATCTCAGGAATAAAAAAATGTGGTTGAAAGGACATTTCATCTCCCTTAACAAATCATTAGGAGAGGACAAATCCCCCCGGGGTTACTCTTAGTTTTAGAAATTATCTTAAAGATTTGTAAGCGTCCATACATGCCCACATGTTTTGATCTAAAAATATGACGAAGACTTGATAAACTTGATTAAATTAAATTGCAAGTTAAATGTTATGTGTTTAAAGCAACCGGATCAATTTGCAACACATAAGAAATGATTACTTATGTAGAAATAAACATAGACAGCATAAAAAATCATTGAACATCAGACATAAACACAACAACTTGATAAAGGAGTTCACCCCACTCCGGGCTACATCTCCTGGTCCAACCTCCAAATGGATCTTTTATATTAAATTTCTCAAAGTTCTTAAAAACAAGTCTTGCAGTGCTCAAATCAACAAAATGACTGCTCCAATGGCTCCGTAGCGTGCGAAAACCCCTGTCTAGGCTCTGACGGCACCTGAAACGGTCGAAAAATGAAGAAGATAGCCTCCTTGAAGTCTCCCCTCCTTCTTTGTTGTCTCTGGTTCTACAATTTGCACCCTTGTTCTCCAAACCTAGCACACACGCTCATTTAAGCATAAAGAACCCAGTCCCGTACGCAACCGCGCACCGGTACAAACCGTAGAACGGTTAGGGTGCCTCCAGCCCCTAACCGCCTCGGCATTTGGTCATATGCCCATGCGTCCTCGGGCTGGGCACAAAAGTGGTTGACCCGTTTCAAAACCGTGCTAACCGTACATTAAACAATGTATAACAAAATGTTAAACCCCGCACGCAATAGGGATTATGGGTCGCGGGTTCAAAACCACGCGCCAACACCCATATACATAAATATATTGCAATGTATTTGTAATACGAATAACAATGCATAAACATATATGTAATAACATATATTACATTTCAAAATACGCGCGCCGAAAGGCTTATGCCACGGTTATATTCAAATGTTTCCATATAGCCACGGGTCGGTGCTAAGCCCCGGCCCGACCCCCCTTTCCAACATAAACAAATGCAAATTTTAATATAATATTGCCCGCCTTTTAAACAAGAAACATATAGCGGACAGTTGGCTAGCGGATGTTTGTTAAGCCTTTGCATAGAGGGGGAGGTCCCGGGGTCGAACCCCGCGGACCCAATACCTTTTACACAAGTCAACCAACCATAACAACCAACTGGAGAGTGACACATGGCGCCAATGGGTTGGGCCACGTGTCCAAACCTCATTCACTGACAAATATCCAACCAACAATCGCCACATCATCAGACTGCCACGTCAGCAAAAGTTACGGCCCTCCACGTGGCCGTACGGACTGTACGGACAGGTACACGTCCAAATTTTTACCTGTTTGACTTGGCGGTCAAATCGCGATATCTCCTCCATACGGACTCCATTCGCGAAAATAAATATACCTCCGGAATCAGGAAAACGAGACGGACGCAATGGCACTGTTTTCGTCTCCATCCGAGCACTTTGAAAATTGAGCAAATTTTGATCCCCTGATCATGTTTGCAATCTTAGGATAGTTTTTAAAAGATTTATTAGTTTAGACAACACTCTAGGAAAGTTTAAAAGATCAAGTAGTGGGCCCATACATGCCCACATGTCTACAATTCTAGGATTGTTTCAAAAGCTTTCTTAGTATAGACAACATTCTAGGGAATTTAAAGGATTTGTAAGGACCCATATGTCCACATTGCTAGTTCTTTAGCGATTTAAATATTCCACAAGGTTGTACCAAAGAAACATAGTAAACTAGGTAAGAAGATTTGTAAGGACCATAGAAAGTCTACATGTTGCAATATCACACTTAAATTATTAAAAACATTTTCACACTTTACACTTTATTGCACACAAAGCCACTCCTCACACACATAATTTCTATTAGAATAGTGGAGCTAGAAGTAGGATTTCTTCAAAGGAATTCCAAAAGATTCGACTACTTCTTTGAAAATTATCCACACCAATTTAATTCAAACGAGGTTGGTCCATGACCCCAATCTTTCAACCCACCACATCTAAATTTTTTTAGTCTAGGTAGGATCTCGAGGGTAGGCATCCAAATAACCCCTCGTTGTTATCAAGTTCTCACATTTTGAAACAATATAAGTTGAGAATAGAGATCTTTTAAAATCCTCCAAGTCAAGTGTTCCTACACCATAAGGAAGGGAGACACTTGTGAAGGGTCAAAGGCAGAGGTCCAATTGTGGGCATCCCTCCTTGAGTCGACCGACTCTTGTGAGAGCATTTTTTAACCATTAAACCCACTCAAATTGTAATACCATTTTTTGCATTAATGATATCTTTTTAATATATATCAAATTGTGAGGTCCAATTGTGCGCATACATGTTGAGCATCAACCTGAATAATAATAATCTTAATGAATGGGAGAACGCAGTGCCCCTCCACATTTTGGAGGATGCATTAGAAAGAGAAATGAAAGAAATTAATTTCAATATAATTCCTCTGCTATACGAGTTCTGTATTATTCTCTCCACTGATTATCTAATTAAGGCTCGATTTCATTTTTCTTTACTAAACCACCGTTTTCCACCACGTATTCAAAATTTTGCTGCAGAATGAACTGGACTCTGGCGATCGTATGTGGGCTTGGAAAGAAAATGGATGCAGAAATTCCAGGCGTCCCTTACGAAACTCCATGCGTATTGCACTTCAACTCGAATTCTCATAATCAGTATACCACTTATACCACGTATACCATGTTTAAATTCTCATCATCCGTATACCACGTTGATTGAATTCTCATCATTGTACCACATTCTCATAATCAAACTTTTAATGATCTCAATATTACCAACTTTTATCATTTGTTATCATGTATTTTATTGGACATATTTCATAATAATATATATGTAAGATTGGATGGTAGAGAGGAATGGACATATTGTATAATAATATGTAGGATCGGATGGTTGAGAAGAATGATTGTTATCCTCCCTACAAAAGTTCAATTCACTTAATGACATGTTAAGCTCATAATGAGTATAATGTTGTAATGGGTTTCAGCCTATATGTAATGAAAAGTTGAAAAAAAATATGCAGATTTGCAAAAAAGTTTAAATGTGAAATAAAACATTTCACAATATAAAATTGCATGTGTATAGTATGTATAAGATCAATTATGTATAAAATAAATATTCTATACAAAGAAACATAAATAGTTCATAAGAATGCATATGTAGAGTAATGTATAAGATTTTATACATTGAGTGAGTTTAATGATTAATAACATGTGTTTCCTCTTAAGAGGTTACAAAATATATATATAAATCTAACATCAAACTTAGATATGTCAAATTGATTGATTCTTAAAACTATAAATTTATATTTTATTTAATATTTATATTTTATTTAAAATATAAATAGAAATGATATTTTTTTTTATCACGGTAAATAAAGTGTCTTTGTCTTTTTCAAAGCTTTATGATAGAATCCATCGTTTAAAAAATGGAAAAATAGAGTGGTGGATTAAGGGGTTTCTCAAAATTGTTAGAGAATCCTTCATTTAAAAGGACCAAGAATTAAGAGATTTTTAAAAAATAATTTGAAAGAAAATGGTAAAAATCATTATAAATTATAATTTTTATTTTTATTAATAAAATTTACTAATGGGTTTTATACATAAATTGATTTTTTATTAATAAAAATTCCTAATAATATAATAATAAAGAGTTTTATACATAAATTTTTGTTTTAAAGAAATAATCTTAAAACATCCATATAGATTTTAATTATTTTTAAACACATATTATATTTTAAATATCATTAATTAATAAGTAGAGTAACACATTATATATATCATGTTAGTTTTAAATTATATATATATAATTTATTAAAAATATTTATCATTATAGAGATTATATTTATATTTAAAAAAACACATATTGTATATTGTAAGGTCTTCAACTAGAAGGGTGTAGAGATTTTTACTCAAGTCTTTAAGGAGTCAAAACTTGAGGTTGCTTCGACATCCAAGTGTTGCACTAGATGAACAAGTGGGCATCTTGGGCATGTGAACATGGTAAGGGGCCTTCCCAATTATGAAGTGACCAAGATATTGAGGCTTGTCAGCATGAGGGGTGCACCAATGTTGGGGCAATCGGTCCCAATGGGAATGTTGATTGACGGGGGAATCGGTTCTTTTGGGAATCCAAGTTCGTGAAGAGTCTCAATGATTCGTTTGGGTGATCAGGTTTGCAAAGGGGCACGGAAATTTGTTTGAGTGTGATGGTTCGCAAAGGGGCATGACACACCCAAAGGACACGGTAGTTCGTGATGGCGACCTTTGGATTCACTATAAGAGAACAAGGGAACACAACCAAGGAAGACATATTTGAAGAACAAGGAGAGCAATATCATCTTTGTGATTATAATGCAGACTAAGATGAAGAGGGGTGAGCTCCCTCAAGGAACTGAGTCGCTCCACATGGGAGGAATTGTGTTGCCTTGATTTTGTTGGTAGAGTTGGGGTGAG
>ML784739.1:312885-333463 GCA_009831015.1 Picea engelmannii
TGGATTCCCACCAAATGAGTGTTGCACTATCCAATCTTAAAGAAGCAAGCTGAATCTTAGTTTCATCATCTTGATTTTTTTGTATCCTACAATACACCTCAATCTGACAAATCCAGTTATCTAATCTCTCAGCATTAACTTCTCCATTGTACATTGGAAATTCAAATTTAATATCAATCTTTAACGAAGGAATTTGTGAAGGAGTTTTACCATGTCCCTTTGGAGAATTCGGAAGAGGTCTTGAATTAGTAGAAGAAGAAGAAGAAGAAGAAGAAGAAGGTGACGGTGGTGGAGAAGCACCATTCCCTCCATTTCCATTTGGAGTTTTATCACCACTGTCTCCCTTGTGCTTTGAAGGGTTGGAGCCTTCACCTTGCGACCTTGTATTCCTTTCCATCAAGATCTTCATCATCTCTCTCATTTCCATGACAGCCTTTCTGAGATATTCATCTTCTGTAGGAACATGTTCATGACTCTCTTCATGAGCCATACTTGGTGAATGCCTCCTTGAAACTTGCGGTGATTATATATGCTTCCTCCTTGAAGGATGAGAACTTGGCTCTACAAGTTGACCTTCTCCTCTTGTGACTTTCAACCTTGTGAGCATCAGAAAACAAACACTTGCAAATAATCAAGTCTTCAAAAAACTATGCTCTCATACCAACTTGATCTAAAAATGAAGAAGACTTGTATTCTTGAAAATATTTGCAAGTTAAATTTTATGTGTTAAAATGAAAATGGATCAAATTTGAAACACAACTTTAATAGGATTTACTCATTCAAGAAGCATATAAACAACAACAAAAAATAGTGAACAAAAAACACATAACACAACAAATGATAAAGGAGTTCACCCCTCTCTTGGGCTGCATCTCCTGGTCCAACTTCCAATGGATCATTTGTATTGTTTGGTCAAAGTGCTCAAAAATATGCTTTACAATGCTCAAAATTCCAAATAGACTGCTCCAATGGCTTCAAGACGTCCAAAAACCCCTAGCTGGGATTTTTCGACACCTCGTTTGGCCAAAAATTGAAGAAGATAGGCTTCCTGGAAGTCCCCCCTTCAAACTTGTTGTCTCTACATCTACAAAACGCACCCTTGTTCGCTCAACCTATCCCACATGCATATTTAAGCGTAAAAACTTAGCACCGGACACAACCATGCGAACCATGCAAATTGTAGGACAGTTACGGGTGCACCTAGCCCCTAACCGTCAAGGCAAAGTCGTATGACCCATGAGACCGCGCGCTAGTATAAACATAGGCTCCCATTCCACAAGCCAATGGTCAAAGGACAAATGGCATGTCATTTGTATAACCTTTGGAACAAAACATAACCGCACGCGTGCCCGAATGGTATAGCATTGGGTCATATGTAATACAATGTGCGACCAAGTGTTGGGGCTAAGCCCCAGCCCGATCGCGCCCCAAACTATACACATATGCAAACATTTAAATATATTTTGCCATATATATTACAAGGAACAACTAGTGGCGCACCAATTGGCAGATCTTGCCAAGTCTCTCCCCCCTGCCCAGAGGTTGCGGGGTCGACTCCGGCCAACGACATAATTTTAAGCCAATAGATATATGACACATGGCGGCCATTGACTGGGCCACGTGTCATCATCTCGTTCACTGCAAACATGCCATGTCACATGCCAACTATCCAAATAACTTCCTACCACGTGTCATACGGCCTTCCACATCAGCGTATGTACGGACTGTACAATCAACACCCCTTTTTTTTGCTTGTTTGTCATTTTGAACAGAACGCAATATCTCTCGCTCCCAACATCCGTTTGAACCCAAACAAGTTGCGTTGGGTTCATAACAATGAGGCCTACGCTCTCATTCAATTTGAAGTGATTTCAAACACTTTGAATTTTTGAGCAAAATTTGATCCCCTGGATCAAAGGGTGAACACAAAAGTGATCGTGAAGGGCAGTCATTTTGGGTTGAAACAAGTTGAAGGACTTGAGTGAGTAACTTGAGGCAACCTAGAGGAGCTTTGTAATAGGTAGTTAGTTGGGCATGTTTCCATCATGACATCTTTGTGTCGTGCATCACCGATTATAACAGTTGAGTTGACCTGGGTTGTTGGATGAGTGGGTCAAACACAACCTTTAGATGAGGTATCTCTTCATACGTTTACAACCATCAGTTAACAATAGTACGAATTGATATTTGGGTGGCGTGTTCATGGTGCCTTGAAGTAGAATTAGTCAAAGTGCGGAGATGGAAAAACATTGGATATGAGTTTAATCGGTTGCATGCAAAGTTTGGGACTTAGATGAAATTATGAAGTGGATGGATAGAATCTCCCTTTTATCACAATGAAGGTCTTGCATCATTGTGGATGTTAGAAAATAGGTGTTCCCATTTCACCATAGACAATATCTCAATAGTGTCACCCAACCATAGGCACAAATTCCACTCCTGAGCACCTTAACCTTGATAGAGAGAATATTTCTTGAAGAAAACCATAAAACCAATAGCCAGCCAAGGTAGATTACATATCTCTATAGCTAGCATACCAAGCAGAAAGTGCAAACCATAACCAAGAGAAATTCCAAGCCAAAATAAAAAATGTTAGTTGTAGCAGCTGCAGCTGCAGCTCCTCTCCAAACTTGCACACCATTGGTCTTATGCAGTTGTGAGAGTTAGAATGAAAAATGGGCTCTAACACCCTCTTATTTATAGTCCTCCAAGTGACCTAAATGGGTCAACTTCTACTTCTAGAGGATAATAACTTAATAATAAATATTCTCTTGAGTTGACTTGTCTCTTAGGGTTATTATCCAACGTTTTAGGGTTTCTCTTGCTTCCCGGAATATTCTAGTCTCGTCAAGGTTACATGTAGAATTTAATACCTCCCGAAGATACCATAATATCAACACTCTCTCCTAGATATGGAGGTATTAAAGGAAATGGTATTGAGAACAAACAAAGCATTCAACCGGTAGCATCATCATAGCCACACAGGATATCTCATGGTCAAATCATGAGCACCATCATCACTATCAATATCATCTGATAGCATCAACTACATCATCTCTTGAATCCATACTCCATCTGAGTAATCAGGCATGATGTTGAATAAGTCACCCACTCCACATAATTATACAAGAATCATTCTTCTAATACGTCCTAGAAGAATGATTGTCCTGGACCATTTTCCACGGGGAGAATGTTTTTCCATCGACATATTAACTATCCATCTAGCTGGAAATCATATCCAACACTAGTGATAGTCTCCATGGTAATAAAAACAATTCCATCCAATAGAACACAACTTTGACCTATCATGGAACATAGTTTCTCTAAAAGATTCACATATCTTTTATTAATATATCATGGTTGAATTCAACACCTGATCAGACGGTCCAGGAATCAAATTACGGAGCCACATCACAAGATGAAGTATACTATGATTATGTAGTGTTGATTGAAATAGACTTTTGTTTCCTTCTAGCCCATGTTATCATGGCAAAGCTCAAACTAAACCATATCCAAGTATCACTTCTTCTTTCATCTGCACTCCCTGCCTAATATGAATTGATAAATTCATGTAGTTGTATGCCATAACTTAAACGTCCCACAAAAAAAATATATGGTTGAGTATTCTCCAAATACATTAACGAGCATATTGTCAATAAAGAGATGGGTCTACTAGATTGGAGTCTCTTTAACTTCTTCAGATCTGTTATCATGGGAGTTAGCCATAGATTTGCAATCCATCATCCCGGACTTCTGAATAACCATTATGGTACACTTTCTTTGTCATGGGAATTTTTCACCACGCTTCTTTTGTAAATCAGATACTCTGCATCAAATTTCTTGAATCCATACAAGGTCTTCTTCCATTTACATACATGGAAATCTTTCTGGTATGGACTTGTTTCTCAATTTTCTTTATTGGGAAAAATAATCTTTTACATGTAAATTACAATCCATGGATATTGCAAGAGGTATATCTGGTTTACTGGAACAATTTGTCATCCTAGTCTTCTCCCTCCTTCTGGAAGAACCTCTAGTTATGAATCTCGTAATGCTTCCATTCATAAGTATTTTTCACATTTGATTACATACATTGTTCTTCATCACAACTTCCATTTCTTCTGATTGATTTCTTCTAGTGGGTTCAAACCAAGTTGGTAGTGTTATGATTCTCGATATAATTGTTGGTTGTTCTGGATTTTCTTTCTTGGAATATTCATGTTCTTCCTCATGTTCCTCTTTAGCTTTTGGTTCCATGGAGTCTTGTATAGATTCCATGCCCTTCCTTCCTGAATATTCCAACTTATTCCTTTCATCATAGGAACATGGATGCATATGGACAACCAAAGATACCTAAGGCTTCTTTTAGAAGAAAAATTCTTCTAGAGTCAAACTAAACACGTGTTTCTTATCATGGATGCTACTTCTAATGGGGAACATGAATAGATACTTCATAATCTTTACGGATTCTTCAATGGATCATATCATTTAGGATTAGCTCCCTACTAATCCTTGCTTCATGCATGAATACATGCTCTTCTTTTGGAATTATGTAATCATCTCCCTCCATCTAAGAGAGTCCATGCTTCTGTCTACATTCTTATTGACTTCTACAAAGTGTCACAAGTCTTATTCTAATTTCTTCTTGATTTATTGACTTCTTTCTGATTTGAATCCTTCTGGGTCTCTTAGGTTTTTGATTCTTATTTCGACCTATCTGGCAGTTGTTACTTATATAATAGATTCCTCGAGAATTTTCCAACGCACTTCATCTTGACTAGAAGAAGAAGTTTGTTTTATCCTGCTTGGATTTCTTTGAGGATTCCCTTTCTTCTACAATTGTTGCTTCATCTCTTTCCTTACTTTTCATTAAATTAGGATAGTGGTTCTTGTAGTGACCATATTTTCTACAGTTGAAACATTGTTTTTTGACATATCCTTTTCCAAACATCCTCTTATTCCTAAAATTCTTGAATTTTTCTGTGAAGGCTTAACTATCATATTTCTTTTGGTATTTGTCTTTTGCATTAATCCTTGATTCTTCTTGTGCACAAGAAGTCCAAATTTATTCAAATGTGGGATACTCCTTATTATCACTGAAAAATATTCTGCAACATTGCACACAATGATTGAAGAAAGACATCAATTCCAGCATCAATTAGTCCACATACAACACCAAAATCCATCCAAAAGGAAAAAAAACTATATACTCGGTTAAAAAATCAAAGTGTGAAAATTCACCAAAGCAAGCGTGCCCACAATGCGCATAATGCGCAGGCTAACACAACCCTTAGTGCACATTGTCTGCAAGATGCACAATTGTATACGAAAAAATATGTGCACTTCTATGAATGACACATTTATGAATCTTGTCGGCCTCTCAGCCACTTCTAGTCCGACCCCCAACAAAATTTGACACTCATATCTGAGCGAAATCTAGCTTGGAGGCTGGTCAAGGGCTAGGAAGTACCCTAAAAGGCAAGGTTGTTCACACTATGAACCAATTACATCTTGCTATGAATGGATGCTATAAATATGTGCCATGGGTGTGCTAGAAAAATAAGAATTTCAAGGTATTGTTATGCTGCAATAATTCTTCTTTGAGAATCCTCTTTTCTCTTGGAATCATTTAAGCACCATTGCAAGGTCCATTCCACTCACCTCTTGAGGGAATTGGCATTGTATTTCTTCACCATTGTTACTTTCCATTGCATGAAGAGAAGAGTTCTCTATTAGGGAACTCAAGATCCCTCCCAAGGAGGAGGAGGGGACTCATAAGTCCCTACCTTTCTCTATGATGTTTAGCCTATCAATATATTGATCCATTGGTAGCTATATATTGGTCATTTTTTTATTTTCATGGTTCTAGTTCTTTCAAGCTTCTCTAACTTTTATTTCTTAGTTTTTTTTAGTTTTATTTCTTTGTTTAATGTGTATTTGGTTATCTAATCAACTCACAAACTTCTGTCTTTTTTAGTTGGCTTAACTAAGCATGCAAGTGTTGTGTTTTTTCTCACCCATGTGACAAAACCAACACAACATATTGGTGACCATACTAGGGAGTTGTATCAAATTTTTCCCTATTTAAGTCTTGTGATCACTTCTTTTTTATTGTTTTGATATGCAGGTACCAAAATAGGCCTAGCCCAACCCACCAAAGTCAGAATTCAGAGCCGAGGTAAGAGTATTTCACATGGAAATTTCTTTCCTGACGCGTGACAGGAAGTGCATGACTTTCAAGTCCCATAGACGCGCACTTTGCATGTGACAGACTTCATCCCTTTGCGCACTCTGCGCATTTTTCTCCCTTTGCACCTGTCAGAACTATAGCCCGCACATAAGTTCATTTTTTTCAAATTGTAATGGTTTTTATGAATGGTTTGAGGGCCCCTAGCCTTCAGATTTTAATTTCTTGCACTTTGTAAAGAAACTACACGTCACTTGGAGTCCTTTCTCACAAGAAAGGTTAGCTAACATAAACACATAGGGGTAAAAAGAATCATTATTCTTCTCTTTTCTTTGTTTCCACATGGATAGCTCATTTGGCATTTAAAATTTTGAGTTCAAGTTATTAGTTTTTTTCAAACACAATCAATTAAATTGGGACTAGAAATCAATTTTAACTCTCAAGTATGCTCTTCCCCTGCACCCTAGTGTGATCTTGGGAATAAAAAAATGTGGTTGAAAGGACATTTCATCTCCCTTAACAAATCATTAAGAGAGGAAAAATCCCCCCTAGGGTTACTCTTAGTTTTGGAAATCATCTTAAAGCTTTGTAAGGGCCCATACATGGCCAATGTTTGCAATATTATGATAGTTTCTAAAATCTTTCTTAGTTTAGACAACACTCTAGGAAAGTTTAAAAGATCAAGTAATGGGCCCATACATGCCCACATGTCTACAATTCTAGGATTGTTTCAAAATATTTCTTAGTATAGAAAACATTCTAGGGAGTTTAAAGGATTTGTAAGGACCCATATGTCCACATTGCTAGTTCTTTAGGGATTTAAATATTCCACAAGGTTGTACCAAAGAAACATAGTAAGCTAGGTAAGAATATTTGTAAGGACCATAGGAGGTATACATGTTACAATATCACACTTAAATTATTAAAAATATTTGCACACTTTACACTTTATTGCACACAAAGCCACTCCTCACACACATAATTTCTAGTCTAGGTAGGATCTCGGGGGTAGACATCCAAATAACCCCCCGTTATCAGGTTCTCACATTTTGAAACAATAGAAGTTAAGAATAGATCTTTTAAAATCCTCCAATTCAAGTGTTCCTACACCATAAGGCAGGGATATTCCCATGAAGGGTCGAAGTCTGAGGTCCAGTTGTTTTGCGCATCCCTCCTTGAGTCGACCAACTCTTGTGAGGGCTTTAAGCCCGTGACCCATTTCTTAGGCTGAAAATATAAATGTCGCACTTTGACCAAGGTACTTAATGGCCAAACATAGGATATCAACCCAAGTGGCGCTTGTGGGATGCAATAGCACCTTGATTAGATTTTGTGTGGCTATTAGGAAATATCACCAGCTCTTTCGGGATATGCACCATCTACCCCTCATTATAACTGATTACTTCAACCTTCACTAGTTCCTCTTTCGGTGGCTTCATACCCCACTGCTAAGTGTTATTGGAAGGCCCAATGTTGAATTGAGAGGAAGAACGATAAGTCTTTTAGGACACGAGCATTTTTTGCATTGTTCACCCACGTGGAAAAAATCCACCTATCCACATGCTTGTTTATTTACAGTTGATTTATGTATGATGTTCATTTGATTACATGCAATTGTGAGTTATATTATTTTGTGAAGTTCAAAAGATCTTGTTTATTTATTTCTCTCTTGTCACCATTTGTGCACATCCACTTTACTAGTCGGAACCATAGGGGAACCACAAAATCCTCGTTGTTCTAGACGCTTGTAGAATATCCTTCCTATTTTAGGAGTCCCTAGTCTTGCCAACTCACTGGATTAACCATCTCACACACCTGTGAGTGCTATGGTTTTGGGATCCACTTTACTTGGTTCCACGTTTCTTGGGTCAAGTACCCAAGTCAATCCATCTATTGGTTCTCCTTCACAAGGAGGCGGGGGTCAAACTTCTTTGCAAGGGGGAAGTACAAACCCACCAAATCCTTATCAAGGCATAGGTCCACTACCTACTCACACAATTGTTGGAACTAATCCTCTGCCAAATCTCCCTATGTCATACTTGGCATCCCTCAACATTCCTGATCTAAACAAACTCACGAATGATCCTATTTTACATGATGCCACTTGGCCCAATATGCCTACAAATTTCCTTCAGACATTCCAAAGTTTGAAGGAAAAATAGGGTAGATCCCACCAACCATGTTATGACCTTCCACTTATGGTGATATTCAAACAACATCATGGATTATTCCATCCTCTTGATATTATTCCAAATAAATCTCACTGGCTCATCAGCCAAATGGTATGTGGACGAAAAATCAGGGTCCCATGTGACATTTGAATCACTGGCCAAGGCCTTTTGTCCTTTTTCCAATTGCCAGTTTTTCATTACATTGGTTTAGAACTTCTATCCAAGTTCAAACAAACCACTTCTACCCATATATCCAACCACATCCATGAATGTTGTTGGCAACGTAGTTTGTGTAAAGAGGAAACTACCAAAGAACAATGTCTATATTGGTTTCTTAAATCACTCGTCTCTGTTATTGCCAAGGATGTAGCATCTACTTTTCCTCAATCAGAAGAGGAATCCATCAGCAAGGCCCAATAGTTTGACCTCATCTATGCTCAATTAGGTTACTTATACACAGTATTGTCTGATGCACCCAAACCCATACCATGTTGGCCAGGAAAAAACTGGGATGTCCCACGCTACAGATGGGTTGATTGGTTTTATGACCCATCTCAATCCTTATGGACACCTATCACTCACTTATGGTTCACAAAAATATCCTCAATCATATGGAGGGGCATCTTATTATCGTCCTCCCACTCACCAATATTCATATCATGTTACTACCCCTCCACCATTGGGTGGACCCCCACCGATACCAATGATGCATCCAGTCTCTCAACCAAGTACGAGTTCACCCGCAACCCCCACATATAACCCCAGTAGTAGTGGAAGTGATTCATCTTCCTACATGCCATATGGATTGTCTCCACAAAACAATCCATATTTTCCATTTCCTGGTCCTCCCTGGTCAGTTTCTCCTCCACCAGGAAAACCACATGTTAGCGTCAATTTTGTTCAATCCTCTCCCATTCAACAAGTTCACAATTTTGAACAATTGAATATGGAAAATATGGCCCATCGATTGAATAATGACAATAATAAAGGAAAAAAATGAAACAATAACAACACAGGATCGGGAGGAAATAACCCCCAACAAAACCATCTTGTTGGGGGAAACCAGAATCAAGGCAACCAAAACCCCCAAGGGGGAAAAATAAAAATCAACCACAAAAAGGGAAGAACGATAACCTCAGAACTAAATTCCCTTATTCTCTATGTGGTGAGTATGGACATTATACTCACCATTTCCCCCAAATTTATGATTTCAAACATATGAAAGAATCCATGAACACGCAACGCCCTCTAGCGTTGCCTGCCCCTCAACATTCCCCACAACATTATTTACTACCTCCACCTCCAATTGTTTTTCAAAACCATATTCCACACCAAGGTGTGATGAATACCCTACAGGAGATAATCTCAGCCCCACCACAAATGGGGCAATATCAAAACCCAGGTCCCAATCAACCTGGCAATCCGACCGATCGCAATATCCTCCTTATCAGCAAAGAAGAGATTCTTCTACAAACACGTGGTCAACAATATGGCATGCCTCCTTACTCGATCCCAACCACCTTAGAAACAACTCTATCTATAGTCGGGAAACCTCTGATGATTCCCTTCCCTAACACTGAACAAAACCCTTGTATAACCCATATGCCTTTACGATGGAATGTACATAACCCTCGTGCTAGGGAACCACATAAATACAGTCTGTTTGATGACTTAGCACAATCTCCTGTAGCCATGTTTGTGTTGTAGATCCTCCAAACCTATCCATCACAATGAAAATCCTTGCTTTCTGCCTTGGGGGAAGTCGAACCAGCTGATACTCGACTCATCACCTTTGATCTAGATAGCGGAGAACCACGCCTCCCTGCCCTGGTATATTTTCATATACCAGTTAATATCTGGAACATCACAGTTCATCGGTGCATAATCAATGAAGGTGCATCCACATGCATCATGTCCAAAGTAGTATGGAAAAAACTCGTCTCACCTGAGATAAAACCATATGCCATCACCCTGAGAGCTTATGATGGTCGTTCGTCAACCCCTAAAGGGATATTCCAAAATTTCCCTATATAACTTGGGGGAAAAACCATCTTGACTGACATTGAAGTTATTGACGCCCCACTTTATTACAATATATTGTTCAGACATAACTACATGTATGATATGAAGGTGGTAGCCTCTTCTATGTTTCATACGATGATGTTCCCCCGCAATGGGAAAATCGTCACCATTGACCGACTTACACATTATGAGCCTAATAATTCTTCCAACATTGATCACATTCTCCCCCTTGTCTGCACTAGCTCTGATGATTTTTCGATCATCGACATGGGTCCTGGAATATTCAAGGACCCATCCTTGTTTTGAGCATATCATGGAGCACCATCTCTCCTACACTCTTCTATTTCAGTACAAGTGTGTGTAGTTTCCTCCAATGGAACAGATATTGGATGAAATACACCTCTCATTGAGGCCCCTCTTGACATCGAAGTTCCACCAGTCAGAGAAATACTACCTCAGGAATTCCCTAAGAACACCACCACGCCACTTTTCCTGGATTCCCCCCCCCTTTAGGGGAAAATAGCCATATGGGAATCATTCCCCCAAGCCATTACCCAAATCCCCTTTTTCTAGCCCCCACCTGGAGTCCAAGAATTCCAAGTATCTTATACTCTCACCCTCCCCAACATGGTGCTCGACATCCTTGTATGGTATCTCCATCCACCTGCTATGGTTCCTACACCATCTCTCCCTCCTCAGACAGAGGGATTACTGATGAAAATTCTGGTACAGGCTCCTACCACACCACCCCCAGCCCCAAATAGCGACACCACCACCACCACTGGGGGAAGATGAAGGGAGAACGAGCCCATAGATCTGCTCCCTCCCTGAGCTAAATCTCACACACTATGAGAAAGAGAAGCAAACCCCACTAATATATTTCCTACTCTTCCAGATTTATGCAATCTTATACAGCTCCCCAAATCAACCGCATTTCTTACCACTCCACCAAGTACTTCAACTGCTACTACGGAGTCCTCAACCGCAGGCAAGAAAGGGTTACAAACCAATTTTGCTTGTGTCGTATGTTCAGAATATGTCTATTACACCCATCATTTCCAAGATCTACCTCAATTCTGAAAAATGTTAGCCGTAGTATGCCACACGTCTCGACCATATCCCTCTCAGTCACTCCCCATGGAGACTCACATTACTGACATTTGTTGTATTTTGTTGTCAGTTCCCGAGCGAATGAGGTACCATCCACAATATCATGAAATTTGGTTTATGTCAAATGAGCCATCACACCTCGTACATGATATCCCCTCTACATCCTCACCCCTTGAGGACAATAATACTTACCCATTGATAGTTCCCCCTGCCACCTCCAAGGATCCCCTGTATTCTTGCATTTTCCATTGTGACGAAGATATCCTGGAGGAACTCACTACCCCCAATTTCCCATGGAATCTGTTCCATCATTGAGCAATTTTTCTTTCACATGAGTCCTTTCACCCTTCTACCCAAGACTCCCTGTGCACAATTGAAACCAAGGATTTTATTGCTTGGGGGAATATTGACTAGTTCACAAACCCTATCCTTGCACTCGATGATTTTGAAGAAGGAAACATGGCCAACATCTTCCCCACCATCAAAATTGACATTTCCATTAAACCTGGCATCATAGAGTAAATCACCATTGGTGTCACATGCTCCCCTGAATAAATCAATGCTTATAAAACTCTCTTTTAGGAATACCGGGACATTTTTTCTTGGTCATATACAAAGATATCTGACCTGAATCCTTCTATAGTCGAACATCGAATCGACACCTGGATGGATATCACCCCTGTTCATCAAAATCAACACTCCCTCCACCCATCCAAAGTTGCGGCTATTAAAGTTGAAATTGACAAGTTACGCATTGTTGGTTTAATTTACCCCATTGTGTACACTTTGTGGGTCTCCAACCTTGTCTCTGTTAACAAAAAATAGGGAACTATTCACATCTGCATAGACTTTCGTGATCTCAACCACACTTGTCCCAAAGAAAACTTCCCAACCCCTTTCATCGACTAAATCATTGATGATTATGCTGAC
Organism: Picea engelmannii; assembly: GCA_009831015.1. Taxonomy (NCBI): domain Eukaryota; kingdom Viridiplantae; phylum Streptophyta; class Pinopsida; order Pinales; family Pinaceae; genus Picea; species Picea engelmannii. The sequence goes on from ML784739.1 coordinate 325,306, forward strand.
CATGAAGCACTATCCTTTATGGATGTGTTCTCTGGCTACAATCAAATTCAAATCCAACCAACAGATCAATACAAAACCACTTTTACAACCCCTTCGGGTACCTTTTCTTATCGCATCATGCCTTTTGGAATAAAAAATGTCAGTGCTACATTTCAACAGGCCATGACCTACATTTTGCATGATCTTGCTCACATCATCCTTGCTTATTTGGATGACCTCACTACTCGATCCAAAAATCAAACCCAACATTTAGAAGAATTACGCATCATTTTCCAACGTTGTCGCCAATATAATATCTTTTTGAACCTCGTCAAGTTTCTCTTTGCATCACCATTGGGCGCCTCCTTGGGTTCATCGTCACCCAACATGGCATCATTATGGATCCCCTCAAGGTCCAAGCTATCACAGAAATTCCACCACCTAGGAATTTATGCCAACTGCAGAGCCTACAAGGAAAAGCAAACTTTTTACATCACTTTGTCCTAGACTACGCCACTTGTGCACATGGTTTTCTCCACCTACTGCAACATTATATCCTATTTCAATGGGACAAACATGCTCAAGCTGCCTTTGATGATTTAAAATCATCCTTATCCAATGCCCTTTTGATTAGTCCCACATACTATGATTGCGATTACATCCTCTACTTATCTGCCTCGGCTATTTCAGTAGCAGGAGTCCTCATCCAATTAGGGGATGACAGGCGTGAACATGTGATTTACTACATTAGTAAAAACCTTTTAGGGCCACCCTTGGAGTATAATCATGATGATAAATTGGCGTTAGCAGTTTTCCTTTGTTGGCACAGGGGAAAACCCAGGGTTCAACGCTACTACAGTGCACTAACAAAACCCTAACTACTGGCCCTTTCGGCAACACCTGTGAAGCAGATGAAGTCTCACATGAGGTAGAGGCAGGGGTGGTTGCAGGACTCAAGTGTCTGCAACCTTAGCTGGGACACATATCTGTTATTATAATACTTAATATAGCACTTATCACCGTTAGTTCATCATTTTCAAACCAATATCTAATTCACAGATGAAACAGAGCATCCCATCATTCACCCAGATCTAATGTATCTAAGAACTTTATCATAAACATGCAGGTTATATCTAGTAGATCAAGCACTACCACATTCATATAAGTCGGATCTAACATCTATATACATCATTAGCACAAAGCCTAAACAAATCTATCTATCTATATCAAAGAAATTAGCAAGTAAAGACATAAACACATCAACACATTGCACAAAGCAGAGAAACACAACATATACATGGTTCACCCCCACCCTGGGACTACATCCACAAACTCTTCTTCTTTATTATCTTCATTCAAGCTTCTTATAGGCACATAGCATCAAACCCTACTCTGCATATGACAAGAGATCTGCATGCACCTTGTCAGATCCTCCTTCCCCGAGATAGGATACAGCACTAAGCCTTCTACAGTCACTTGCACTCAACTCTGCAAGCTTCAGACAGTATGCACAGAGCACTTACAATCCTTCAATCACATAGATCTAACACTTAGCCATTCGTACTCACTACATTGATTTAGCATCTATTTATACATGAAAATTAGGCCTAAACATGGGTAAACCCATGGGCTGACATCCCATACCCGTTACATAATCCCAAAAACCCAAAAAGGACCCAAAAAGGGGCTAAGATCCTGTGATATTCGCTTCATCTTGCACTCATCCTTTGACAAGATGCTGAAGTTCGAAAATAGGTCAAACTTGACCAGATCCCTCCAAACTTGGTCAAGGGACAACAAGCCCCCAACACTCACCTAAGACTCGTCCCAAGTCACTTTGATGTAGGAAGTTCTTCTTCGAACGCTTCAATCTTGGCTCGAATTACTTCCACTTTTTGTTGTGCTACAATCTCTTGTTCAACAAACTCTTGAATGACTACATCATTCACAGGTCCTTCCAGGTGATGTTCTGTTGCGATGCTAACCTTCTCTAGTTCTGCTCCCTGGCTCTTGACCTTTAAGAACAATTGGTAAGCCTTTTCTTGTATAGGTCAGAGTCTCTGAGTTACTTCCATAACTCTTCTTTGGATAGTGTGGATCTATTTTTGGGCAGTTTGCTTCTCTTGAGAACTCTTCATTCTCTCGACAGCTGTCAAGGCTTTCAGTTGCACCTATAGTGATTCTGAATGTTGCTTCGCTTCCTAGAGTTGTGAATCCAGTGCTTACAACTCTAGGTTCTTGGTAAGTTTCTCATATGTCTGGGCACTATGATCAGTGAATTGCTTACATTCTAAGGTAAGGGCCTTTATCATTTCAACTACGCTCCTGGCAGCTGCTTCTCTTTGGTCCTTTACTTCCTGTGGGGTCTCAGGCACAATGCATAGTTCTAGGTCTGCGATGCGTTGTTGCAGCTGCTGGATCACTTCTTCAAGTTGCGCTACTTGCTTCATGACTTGATCCTCTGCCTTTACTTCTATGATAGTCACAAAGCATAGTGCTTTGTTGACCGCTTCCTTCACTTTGATTTGCTCAATGAGAAATTGTTTATTTCCTTGCTATAGTTATGCCTTTTCTTCATCGAACTTCTCTTGGAGAGCACTCTTTTCTTGTTCGACAGCTCAACGATGTTCTACAAGTACTCCCTATACTTGTACCAAATCCTGGGTGGCTTGCATTGTTTCCTCTTGTGCTCATCGAAGGCGAGCTTCGACTGTATCAGTGAGTTGGTGGAGTTGGGTTGTCTCATCTCCCAGTTCTGGTGTTCCTAGTGGTAGAGGCATAGTGGAAACTACGTGGCTGGACTATAGTGCCTAATGTACCCCTTGGAGCTCGACCTCAATTCTATTGTACATCTCCTCTTGCTTATCTTCTTGCTTCTCTGCTATCTCCAGTGAAGCATCGTTCAGGGCTACTATGATGAAATTGAAATCATCATAGGTGAGGACAGTTTGTATCTTAGTTATAGAGGCTTTCAATTTCTTCCAGGAAGAAGGATTAAGGGGAGAAACCTTCCTTTTCTTCGAGGGGTCCTCCTTGTCTCTAGGCAGTGTTACCTCACCTTTCTTCTATCTAGTTTCTATGCCATCTATATATTCGCCATCACCCCCTCGCTCTGGTGATATGGAAGCAGTCTTCACTGAAGCACTGCTTAAATCTTGTACTTCTTCGATCTTCTTTGTCTTTTTGGGCCTGAGTGTATCTTGTGCAGTTTTTGGGTTGTCTATGTCGGATATCTCCGCAGGGTCTACTGGAATAAGGATGTTTGTCGACCAGTCTTTGGTGATATCCTCTAATTCTTCCTCCATCAGCTTGTAATGGGACTGAAGCTATTGCTTGTTCTCATTGACGTGCGTTGTGATATAAATGAAATGTCGATCAACGTTGAACTTCATCAGAGGACTGAATCAGTGTAAAGTGTTCGGCATCATGCGAGGCTCGGAATGTACGACTATATTCAGTTAGTTGTAGTATGTATGTAACATGACATTTGACTGCCATTTCTTATTCATGCCACTTGAGTACCACAATGTACTGAACTTCGCAGCCAATGGTTAAAATGGCTCAATGTTCGGGAAGGTCGCACCTTCCGGCATATCCCAGGCGATGAAAGTGATCATGATCAAGAGCCAGCTGAAATGGAATTCATATCCTTGATCTCTTGCTTCTCTGTATTCATGTTCCACCTAGTTCACTAGGTACTTCACCCAATTCATTTGTAATCCCTCCGCACACTTCCCTGCGAGGTCGACTACAAAACCAGTCGCTTGGGTGGGTCAGTTCTTACGTACTAAATTCCCTTCAATCAATTGATAGGTGAGGCACACTGCGCCATTATGAATAGACTCTACCTTGTAGCCTCACGTTCCCTTCTTGACATCTCCATAAGTGTCCTTGATCTTTTGTGTGAGAGCGCGGTCCATGGATTTTCTAGTATAGAAATCCCGTGGGTCGGGTCCTTGCATACTCAAACCCGTGATTCAATTGATCAATGTCATATCCACTGTGATACAACAGTTTAGCCACAAATATCCTCCATGGTAACAATATAGTATCATCTTGACACATGCATTCACCTCTTGGTGTCTTCTGAAGTGGGGAATTTTCATGACGTTGAGTAGGGTGGACTGCGTGAGGTTATGGGTCCATGCTTGGGGAATTACCTTTAAGTATTTCCCTTTTTTTCTAGTCATATACTTATGTGGGGATAACATGTTGTATACTTTGCGATCTCTGAGGTTGAAGTCGCTAAACTTCAACACTGCGATCCTATCTTGGTCTGCTCGCACTATGCATATCCCCTTTTGGAGGTATGAAGTGACCAAGGTGTACTTTCAATATCTAGGTATGTTGTCGCGGTTTACAACACTGCTTAAAGGTGGTATATAGGTCGGTAAGATAGTTGGGATCAATTTATCATTCGCTAAGTCATCCCTGTGATTAGTTCACTTCTCATCGGATGGTCAGGATCATCCTACTCCGCAAGAAATGGATGGAGAGGTTGGAAGTCCTCTCGTGGATGATGCTTGTATACCTGTAGACACCGACATGACTCTTTCAACCATGAGGTCGATCAAAACTTCCTCAACAACTTTTTCTACATCGCTCAACTCGTCCGACATACACGCTCAGGGTTAATAATCTCAGGTTCGAGGGGTATCTTAGACACAGTATCGAGAAAGAGAGTAGAATCACGATGTTCAATGTATAAACTCAACTTAGTCTACGGGCTCAAATTCTCAATTGGCAAAAGTGTTCTCGGTGCGTGGCGTGGTGTGATAAATAGGTAACTTGACAACGGGTCGCTTGCAATGGGTATGAGGCCTTCATTAACTCGGTTTTGTCCGTTATGGCACAGTCCCAACGATCGGATGGTGAGATGGTTGGCCATAAATGGATTTCTATTCATTCAGAGCATTGATCTAACGATTATAATGTCCCCAACAACTATATTTCTTTGCCATGGCGAAGTGCCATGTGTCGTTGTTCTGATATCCCGACGAAGCTCAAATTTTGCAAATTTTTCTTCCATGAGGTTCCCTCTGGAGCCTTTTGCAACTTATCGATCTTGGCTCTCTTCTTACTTAACTTTCTATCCTTTTTTCTAGTGAGATTCATCTCAGTATTCCTTTTTCCATTCTGATTTTTGTCTTCTCTTGACCTAGTCACTTCGCGTTGTTGAGATTCTTCCCTAGGGTTCTCGGATAATACTTCTTCTTTGTCTAGGATAGATATTTCAATCTTCTATGAATCCTCTAGTGTTCTTGCAACTTCGACATCTGGGTTTCTAGTGTTAAATAGATTCAATCTGTTCTCTCATTCTTTGATCAAGTGTGCGATCCTTCTAGTCATGAAATATTTTAATTATTATTTTTTCTTCTCCAAAACTTCTTCTTCTTCCTTTTGTCTGGCTCAATTTCTGTCAATCCAAGGTTTTCCTAGTAACATGGTAAATGGGGCGTTGTCCTCAATAAATTTAATAATCTCAAAATCTTCTTCTGTCGAAGTTCCATTATCATTCATAGGTATGTGAGTGAGCTTCCCACATAGGTTTATCAACTTTCCTCTGAATAACCCTATTCCTCCTAATGAAGGAATCATAGCAGGATTCCCTATAGCTTCTCGAGTTCTCTCTGTCATGATGTTCACCTGTGTTTCCTTATCTAGAACACAGTCAATGTCGAAGTATCCTATTCTTGCTTCAATGCATTATTTTTCCTTGAAGATCTCTGATAATCTCACATGTCGGTGGTCATTCAGGGTTTCTTTCATTTGTAGAAATACATTCTCTAATTCTTTATAGGGTTCTACAATTTCTAGATTTGCCTTAGGATTTTCTTGATTCAGATTCATTCCTTCCAGGTTAGAAATCATTCTAGGGCAATCCAACACTTCATGGTCCATAGATTTACATCAAAGACAACTAGGTCTTTTCCCAGGGCATTCCTTATCAAGATGTCTCAGTCTTCTGCAACTGTAATAGAGGGTTAATCCTCTCTTTTGTTTAAGTGATCCCTAGCCTTTCCTGTACTACACGCTAGGATCATAGGAGCTAACCTGCAAAAAATTCTTTCTAGAATCCTTCATCCATTTTTTAGTCCAAACATTCTTTCTATGCATAGGTATAACATATCTTTCACTATTCTTATCAGATCTACTCATATCAAACCTTATTTCATCTATTAGTGCCCTAGTTTTCAATCTAGGGAAGAATCTATCAAACACACCTAGATTCATACTTTAGAAACATAAATTTCCAATTATCTTACTTTTTCAGAGCACAAAGCTTCTAGATCTAGAAATTTTCGCTATTCTTACCTTTATCCGAGCACAGAGCTTATAGATCTTACCTCTTTTCCTCAGATCTTACCTCTTTTCTTGGCATAGAGCTCCTTAGTTCAAGTAGAATGTTGCGCACTAGGGAAACATATCTATGGACATATCTTTCACAATCTCAGGTCAAATCTTTTCACAAAGCTTCTTCTTTCATAGTTCCCAGCAATCACAGTTTCAGGTCCGATACTACACATTTCAACAGTAGATCTACGCACAAAACTTTTCTTCAGTTCCCAACAATCACAGTTTCAGGTCCCGGCAATGGAACCATTTGTTGGCATAGGGGCAAACCCAAGGTTCAACACTACTACAGCACACCAACAAAACCCTAACTACCATCCCTTTTGGCAACACCTATGAAGCAGATGAAGTCTCACCCGAGGTAGAGGAAGGGGTGGTTGCAGGACTCAAGTGTCTGCAAACTTAGTTGGGACACAAATCTGTGATTATAATACTTAATAGAGAACTTAGCACTATCAGTTCATCATTTTCTAACCAATATCTACTTCGCAGATAAAACAGAGCATCGCAACATTCACCTAGGTCTAATGTATCTAAGCACTTTATCATAAACATGCAGGTTATATCTACCAAATCAAGCACTACCACATTCATATAAGTCGGATCTAACATCTATATACATCATTAGCAAAAAGCCTAAATAGATCTATCTATCTACCTCAAATAACTTAGCAAGTAAAGACATAAACACATCAACACATTGTACAAAGAAGAGAAACACAACATATACATGGTTCACCCCCACCCTGGGGATACGTCCACCAACTCTTCTTCATTATTATCTTCAGTCAAGCTTCTTATAGGCACATAGCGTCAAACCCTACTCCGCATAGGACAAGCGATCTTCATGCATCTCACCAAATCCTCCTTCCCTGAGCTAGGATACAACACTAATCCTTCTACAGTCACTTGCACTCAACTCTGCAAGCTTCAGACAGTATGCACAGAGCACTTACAATCCTTCAATCACATAGATCTAGAACTTAGCCATTCGTACTCACTACATTGCTTTAACATCTATTTATACATACAAACTAGACCTAAACATGGGTAAACTCATGGGTCGACATCCCATACCTGTTACATAATCCCAAAAACCTAAAAAGGGGCCTAGATCCTGTGATCTCTGCTTCGTCTTGCGCTCCTCCTTCGATAGGTTGTCGAAGTCCAAAAATAGGTCAAACTTGACCAGATCCCTCCAAACTTGGTCAAGGGACAACATCCTCGTAGTCCAAAAACTGCAACATTGTATTCTGCTTCGAACTACCAAGGTCATAGAAGATTCCAACCCCATGCAGTACTTTCTTAGTCGATGACATATTAATGGAAAATTTTCTCTATGGATCGTTATCCTCCAGGAATACTATCTAGAGTTCTCTACTCCCAAAAGAAACAAATTTATCATCCTCGTCAAACTCATTATGAATTTTCCTTCGGATGCTAAAACTTCCCCCATAAATGAGGATTTCCTCGATGAGCACCTCTTCTTCATCCCCTCCGATGACCCCTAGTACAACGACCTCCTCGTATACCTTCACACACAAAATTTTGGGTCTCATCTCTCTTAAGATGTTCATCGATGCATTCATCATCAGGCCCCCCACTACCTCCTCATCGGATACATTCTCTATTGACGCGGGGTCGACACCATTCTTCAACGATGTAGTGTCCCCAAGGCCGATCCCCGTTGCAGATCATGTTATATGCAAAGAATTGTAAATATGGTCTATAGGCTGGTGAGCCAAGTTTTGAATAAGCTGTAGGCTTATGAGTTTTGTTAGGCCAGGGAGCCTAAGTGCTGAAGGCCAGGAGCCTGTTGATGTAA
>ML784739.1:361579-376479 GCA_009831015.1 Picea engelmannii
TTATATTATTGGATATACGTGATATCTTTGTGCATTTCTTTATTATATCTCCACTCTCATTTCGTGCCGAAAAATAATCTGGATCACCTTTTCTCTTCCTAGAGATAAGTTACAAAAAGGGAATGATAAAAATTATCTTATTTTAAAAGGGATCATTTAAGAATAGGCCTATTATCTCTGGGGCCCCTTACCTCTGCTACCATTTGTCCAAAAATTGTTTAAATGTACTTTTATTCGACGACTCATTTCAGCTTAGCGATCTCCTCCTTTAAAGTATCTAACCAGACCGGTTGATCCTCTCCAACACTTTTAGTCGTTTCAGTTATGGTTTCTTTCCTCTGTCACTTTCTCTGTTTCTTCTTAACAGCTCCCCTATTGATGACCAGATCCCTCATAGTGGGATTTAGCCTAGCTTCCAATTTCGAGTCTATGGCAGGTTTTGTGTGAAACTTAGTCGCTACTATATGTGTGATTATCCTTTCCTTCTTACTCGTAGGAAAATCTGCCATGTTGCCTGAAGAACCAGTCTCACTGGATGTAGGTTTGTCCATGTACCTCAATTTCGTGGACACCGAAATGTTTTTACAGAGATCAGAAGGTCGAGCAAATGTGGAGATTACTCGAGTTATGGATAAGATGAAGCCTCCATACTTGAGAATTGGTAGTTATAGAGTCCCAATCATGAATCACAGTCAGACTTACATACAAATATGTTGGGTTTCCATGCTCGGCTAATCCATTTCAAATGATTAGATTTTGAGTTCGTTACATGACAGTGTTCACCTGACATCATGCGGCTGTGAAGTACTGAATGAAGTGAAACAGGGTGATCTGACTAGCCATCGCCCGTCCTACGAGTGGTGGTTTTGACATATTGAAACACGTGACATTGGGACTTTGGTGAAAGTGGTTTCGGCAAAATGCCTTTCGCCCAGATGTATATCTGAAGGCGTCGAGCGTCTATTTTCTCCAGACTTGGGTTTTATCAAAAAACAATTGTCATGGTGATAACACCAAGAAATCAGAAGAAATAAATCTGTTGTATATATTGAATCAAAATGGTTCATATTTCTTCATGAATTGTTGAATTAGTTAGCCTGATAAGTTTCTATGGCTACATGTTTTGCATAATTAACAAAAACTAGATTAGATCAAGATCAGTGCAGAGCCCATATGAATGGAAGAGGCACAGAGGAATTACAATCAACAAGATGAGAGCAGAGGGATGGATGTCCATTTGGGCATTGAAGGAACAAACTCCAATGGACATGGAGAAGAAAGGAATGAAAACATGAATATGAAAGAGACCATTAAAAATTTGCAGAAGGATGTCCAAAGACATATGGATGATAATGAAAGGCTTATGAGAGCCAAGGAGCAGCAAGATGACTTCAACATGAAGTTATTGGAGGGCTTGAACAGAATAGAAAAGAAATTGGATAAGGAGAGTGTCTCAATCAATCTAGAATTCACAAGCCTTTGGATGAGAAAAGAAAAGAAAGAAGTGTTAGCAAATGCCACCATCACTCCCCGAGGCATTCCAATAAGAGAGAAGACAACAACTCAAGTCCATCCCCTGTCAGAAGGCATAAGAGGTCTGGGGTGGATGAGCTATGAGGAGAAATGAACAAAATCAAACCTCCTACATTTGATGGTGAGCACAAGAAGGATGAAGATGCAAAATCATGGTTGTTGGGCATGAGGAAGTATTTTCAATTGCATAATTATTATTCTCATGCAGAAGGTAGAATTTATATCTATCAACTCAAGGGAAAGGCATCCATGTGGTGGGATCAGCTTGTGTAGGTGCATCACATTAAAGAGAAAAGTGTTACTTGGAGGGAATTCAAGAAGTATTTTGAGAACAAATACTTGACTAAGAGATACTATGACAAGAAAATGAAAGAGTTCTTTGAACTCAAGCTTGGAAGTATGACCATAGATGAATATGATAGAAGGTTTCTAGAACTACTGAAGTATGTCTCTTTCATCAAGGATGAGACAGACAAAATTCAAAGGTATTTGAGTGGATTTCCATCATTCATCAGTGACAAAATATAGTATGATGATCCCAAGACGTTGGAAGAGACCATAAAGTGAGCTAAATGCCTATATGATCAGCAGAAAGCAAGGCCAACTTTCCAAAAGGCTTGGGAAGACCAAAAAAAATTCAAGATGGATCAGAGGAAGAAGGGAGCTAAGCCACCATTCTTCAGAAATAATCCACAGGGACAGAAAATTCCTAAAGAACCTATAACATTTGACACATGGATTCAAAGGCCAAGGGAGCCACCTATTCAATGTTGGGGTTGTAAAGGAGATCATTTGTTCAGAGATTGTCCTCACAAAGGTGAAAAAGGAAAGGTTGTTCACAATGTACATCAAGTTGTAACAGTGGAGGACATGGGAAGAAATGTGCCAAGTATCTATGCAGCCCTAGACAACAAGCAAGCAGAGTATTAGTCCCACATGATTGAAGTGGAAGGTATGATCAACAACCAAACCATATCTATTTTAATTGATTCAGGAGCTAGTCATAGTTATATAGACCCTAATATGGTGGAAAGTTTTCATTTTCCAAGAAGCAATCATGGGAAATTTTGGTTGGTGCAGCTGGCTACAGGAGCCAAAAGAAAAGTTAATGAGATGGTTAAGTCATGCCTCATGGACATGAATGGAATGAACACCAAGGCAGATTTGAACATATTGCCTTTAGGTTCCTATGACTATCTAATTGGGATGGATTGGTTAGACCAACATCATGCTCTCTTAGACTGTCATAACATATCATTTACTTGCTTGGATTAGAAAGGGAAACTAAGGAAAGTGCAAGGAATTCCCAAGGCAGTAACCATTAGAGAAATTTCAGCATTGCAGTTGAAGAAATGTTACAGAAAAGGGTGTCAAATATTTACATCTCATATGGAAGAAACACCTAAGGATAAGGTGACAAATTTGGAAGATTATGCAATGCTGAAATAATTTGAATATGTGTTCAAGGAAGTACGAGGACTACCCCCAAAAAGAGACATTGATTCCTCTATAAATCTAATGCCTAGAGCATCCCCAGTGTCAAAGACTCCTTACAGAATGAGTACACCAGAATTGAAGGAGTTGAAAATGCAGCTTGGAGAACTTCTGAAGAAGGGGTATATACACCCAAGTGTGTCACCTTGGGGTGCCCTAGTATTTTTTGTGAAAAAAAAAATGGAACATTAAGATTGTGCATTGACTTCAGACAGTTGAATAAAGTGACTGTTAAGAACAAATATACTCTGCCAAGGATTGATGATCTCTTTGATCAATTAAAGGATGCAAAGATATTTTCAAAGATAGATCTCATATCAAGATACCATTAGGTAAGGATTAAAGAGGAATATATAAGAAAGACCTCCTTCAGAACAAGGTATGGTCATTATGAGTTCACAGTGGTGCCATTTGGGTTGTCAAATGCACCAGTTGTTTTCATGTGCTTAATGAACGGTGTTTTTCGAGAATATTTAGATAAGTTTTCCATTGTCTTTCTGGATGAAATTATTATATATTATAAGTCAGAGGAAGAGCATGAACATCATTTGAGAATGGTGTTTCAAGTATTAAGGTATCATCAGTTGTATGCCAAATTGAGCAAGTGCTCATTTTATCAAAAAAAAAATTCATTATTTGGGGCATATCATTTTAGAGGATGGGATAGAAATGGATCCTGAGAAGATAGAAGCCATTAGAGAATGGTCATCACTAAAGAATGTGACAGAGGTGAGATCATTCATGGGTCTTGCAGGCTATTATAGAAGATTCATTGAAGGATTATCAAAGATTGCACACCCAATCACTTCCTTGCAAAGAAAGGGTGTGAAGTTTCAGTGGACACTGGATTGTGAAAAGAGTTTCCAACACTTGAAAAAATTATTGACAAGTGCTCCAATACTAAGAATTGCAGAACCAAATGAAGACTTCATTGTATGCATAGATGCATGTAATGAAAGACTTGGTGGAGTCCTCACTCAAAATGGGTTTGTTATATGTTACGAATCAAGGAATTTGAAGGAGCATGAAATAAACTATGCCACTCATGATTTGGAGTTGGCAGCCATAGTGCATTTCTTGACGAAATGGAGACACTACCTCATGGGGAAAAGTTTCGAGCTAAGAACAAACCACAATGGTTTGAAATATTTATTTGATCAGCCAAATCTAAATGTTAGGCAAACCAGATGGTTAGAATTTCTAAGTGATTATGACTTTGATATAAAGCATATCAAGGGGAAAGAGAACAAAGTGGCTAATGCACTCAACAGAAGAGTACATGAATTGCATGCTACAGCCATTAGCATGTACCAATCAAATTTGAAAGAAAAAATTATAGAAGCTTCCAAATCAGATTTGCAAAACAAGGAAATAGTGGCAAAATTACAGCAAGGTAATTTGCAGCAGAAAATTGAAGAGTACAAGCTAGATAATGAGGAAATTCTTATGTACAGGGGAAAAATTTATGTACCAAATTATAATGAATTAAAAAAATCTGATATTGGGAGAAATGCATAATGCACCTTACGTTGGGCACCCAGGATATCAGAAAACTATTACAGTTGTCAAGAGACAATATTATTGGCCAGGCATGAAGAAAGAAGTAGCAGATTTTATTTCCATATGTTTGGAATGTCAAAAGGTAAAGGCTGAGCATAGACACCCAGCTGGATTGCTACATCCATTACCCATTCCTGAGTGGAAATGGTAAGTTGTAACGATGGATTTCATCACCAAACTTCCCAGAACAAACAAGCAACATGATTCTATCATGGTAGTGGTGGATAAGCTTACTAAAGATGCTCATTTTATTCCAGTTAAGATCACTCACAAGGAAACGAACATTGATGATGTTTATATGAAATAAATTGCCAGAATACATGGCATACCCAAGACAATTGTGTCTGACAGAGATCCAAAATTTGCCTCAAAATTTTGGAAAGGATTATTTAATGGATTTGGAACAAATTTGAATTTTAGCACAGCCTATCATCCAGAATTAGATGGACAAACAAAGAGGGTGAATCAAGTGATTGAAGATATGTTGAGGATGTATGTGATGGATAAACCGTCAAAATGGGAAGAATACGTACACTTGGTAGAGTTTTCTTACAACAATGGGTACCAAGCATCTCTAAATATGAGTCCATTTGAGGCACTTTATGGCAAAAAGTGCAACACTCTAGTAAGTTGGGATAACCCAGCAGACAAAGCAGTGGTTGGACCAGATTTGCTCAGGGAAATGGAGGAGCAAATGATAAAAATAAAGAAAAATTTAAAGGTTGCCCAAGACAGGAAGAAAATTTATGCTGATAAAGGCCGAACTCATAGGGAATTTAATGTGGGAGACCGTGTATTTTTGAAAGTAAAAGCCAACAGAAGTTCCTTGAAATTGGGAAACTGTTCAAAGTTGGCAGCTCATTATTGTGGGCCATTTGAAATCCTAGAGAGGATTGGTCCAATTGCTTATATGATTGCATTTCCTGCATCCATGTATGTTCATAATGTATTCCATGTATCATTGCTAAAGAAATATATACCTGATGCTAATCATGTTATTGATTGGAATGTGATTTAGGTGAAGCAAGAAGGTGCTTTTTGAGTGCATTTGGTGCGCATACTGGACCGGAAAATCAAGCAGCTCTGGAATCAATCCATAGGGTTGGTAAAGGTCCAATGGACCTGGTACGGTCCTGAGGACGCTACTTGGGAGCATGAGGATGCAATGCGGGAAGAATACCCGCATCTTTTTTAGGATTTTTGAAAACTTTTGTTGTATATGGGTACATGATGCACTGAGGACAGTGCATAAATAAGGGGAGGGGATTGTAATATCCCTCAGCCGAACCCAATTGTAAATGTAATGTAAGTGTACTTAAGTTGGTGAGTTGTTTTGACATCATTTTGTAATGCACCTTTCATGGCATAGTGAGTGCATGTACTACGTAGTAAAATGATGTAGTGTGCACATTCCCGAATACCACGCACAGTAACTAAAGTGTGTGCAATATGGAGGCCAACGAGCCTTGTGTATATGATATGTGTTATAGGCTAGTGAGACAGTTATTATAAGTTGGGATGCTTATGTTTTGGAATTAGCCCAGAGTGCCTAGATGTTAAAGGCCAGTGCGCCTATTTTGTATATGTCTCATGATTAATATAAAATACATCATTTCACATAGACTGACCACGATAAAAGAGATGGGGGACTAAACTTCACCAATTAGGAAAAGGGAGGGCCAAAATTTAAGGTAAATGGCTAAGCTAGAGAGCTTAAGCCAAAAAGGAATATTATATTAATATTTCTTAAAACATAAAGTATGGATAATTATTTTATCCTAAGTTCTAAATTTGGGGACAAGTGGACCAAAGTAGCTTCCAACATGACAAGTGTCAAGTTGGGGACATGCATACATATCGTGGGGACTTAGTTCATTTGGGGACGCCCCCCATCATTTTACCATCACACTTCCCCCATCATTCAAACCATCATCTCTTCCACGATTTCTTCGAGCATTCAGCCATGACTCCATGACCATTTTTCACTCATGTAGTCAGTTATCCTTCATACACTCATTTCCATGTACAAAAACTGTATCCATAGCCATATCTGTTTGTGTAGTTGGTTAGATTGAGACTTGGACTGAAGAAGTGGGTTGTCAGGCCCATGGGATATAGAAGAGGCGAGTTGTCAAGCCCGTGAGCAATTATTTGGGTGAGACAATTGTTGGGAATTGACTTCCTAAAGGTGTTGAACTGCAGCTACAGGGCTATGAGACTTCCTATCCGACCTGTTGTTGAAGCCCTGGAAGGGAAGTGGGGCAGCCAAGGGACTGTTGAGCAGAGAAGGGTCACACTTTCTTGGGTGGGACAAGCATGTGGGGAATGAGGGATTGTAGGTTGTCATTTGAGTGAGCACCTAGGACGAAGTCTTTCCTATTGTCTATGAGCCTTTAGCCTGGTTAGGAATCCCTTTGCCCAAGTGGAGTTTAGTCTCAGCTCGGGGGTGACTCACTGTTGAGAGTGATGAACAGTTTGGTCTAAGGCTGGGAGGTTCGTGGATGACATGCATGCAGTTGGTGACATTTTTACCAAGATAAGTACCAATTGTGTGATAAATTTACATGCCACATTGTTATTTACGTGCTTGTTTTATGGGTTTATCATATGTGTGGTTATAACCGTCTTGAAGTTTTTGGTATTTCATGTATATGTTTATTGTTATTACCATGTGAATTCATGCCAATACGTAACGTATTTTTCTGTTATGTTTTATATTGAAGCTATCACAAGAGTGTATGTTTTAAATGCATGCAGTTATATAAAATTTATGTGGTGTAGTTATGTTGAGTGTTGGACAGGTCACAGTATGTTCCGCAGTGAGAGAACGAAAGTGTTCCCTCGTATAGCATGGCCTGGCCATGGGTGTTCGGAGACGTTACAATCAATGCCTATGAGTCATCGACAATTCTTACAGTCGTCCTTGACTCACTTCATAGCCTATTCACCATTCAGAACTGTCAACTGTCGTTATCAACCACCCTCGAGGGAGCTGCAGTTATCTACATCAACATCCATCATCAGTTACAGTCCCACATTTTGGTTTCATGACACGAGCATGGGGCATGCCCGCTTCATTTGTACACATATTTTATTTTTTCCTAGAGAAAGGTTTGGGTCCCACAGTGTTCCCTCTCCCTCTGGCATATCTCTCTTGCAGTTCCTCTCTTCACTCTTCCTTACAATGGACCTCTCAGCAAAATAAACATTGATTTATTATGGCTATACATATGCTCTTAACCTCACACATCAGGGGGCATCTGTTATCACTGAAAAATATTCTATAACATTTCACACAATGGTTGAAGAAAGAAATCAACTCCAACATCAATTAGTCCACCTATAACACCAAAATCCATCCAAAAGGCAAAAAAATATATACTTGTTTCAAACATCAATGTGCACAAATTCACCAAAGGAAGCGTGCGCACAGTTCACATAATGTGCAGGATAACACAACCCTCAGCATGCACTGTGTGCAAGATGCGCGATTGTCTACGAGAAAATATTAGCACTTCTATGAACAATTCATTTATGAATCTTGTTGGCCTCTCAACCACTTCTATTCCGACCCCCAAGACAATTTGACACTCAGATCTGAGTGAAATATAGCTTGGAGATTCGTCAATGGCTAGGAAGTGTCCTAAAAGGCCCTTTGTTCACACTATGAACCAATTACATATTTCCATGAATGGATGCTATAAATATGTGCCATGGGTGTGCTAGACAAATAATAACTTCAAGGTATTTTTATGTTGGAAGAATTCTTCTTTGAGAATCCTCTTTCCTCTTGGAATCATTCAAGCACCATTGCAAGGTCCATTCCACTCACCTCTTGAGAGAATTGGCATTGTATTTCTTCACCATTGTTACTTGACATTGCATGAAGAGGAGATATATCTATTAGGGAACTCAAGAGCCCTCCCAAGGAGGAAGAGGGGACTCAGAAGTCCCTTCCTTTCTCTACGGTGTTTAGCCTATCAATATATTGATCCATTGGTAGCTATATATTGGTCATTTTTTTCTTTTCAAGGTTCTAGTTATTTCAAGCTTCTCTAACTTTTATTTCTTAGTTGTTTTTAGTTTTATTTCTTTGCTTCATGTGTATTTGGTTATCTAATCAAATCACAAACTTCTATCTTGTTTAGTTGTCTTAACTAAGCATGCAAGTGTTGTGTTTTTTCTCACCCATGTGACAAAACCAACACAACATTCCTTTCTTGAGTTCATGCTCGCGGAAAATGCATCCCATGTCTTGGGAAGGCCATCAAGTACTATATTTACTAGTTCCTTTTCTCAAATGATTTCTTCAATATCTTGTAGCTGATATCTTAACTGAGAGATTCTTACAAAGTAGGATGTTATTATGTCATCATCATTCATTTTCATGTCACAGAGCTCATTCTTCAGACTCATTACTTGTCCAATGTTTTTGATTAAGAATAAGTTAGTTGGGGAATCGTACATCTTCTTAGATGAGTCAAGATAAGAGATGTAGGGTATCAAGTGGTATTTTAAAGATTCCACTATGATACTCATAGCGTTGATGTCAGTGTCCTTGAACGTTTCCATAACTGTAATGTTCTGAGGTTCCTTCTCTTTTCCCACTTCAAATTGTGGCTCCATGATCTTGGCTTTCATGATATCTAGTACTTTATTATTGGAAAGGGTGAGGTCAATCCTTGTCTTCCATGCTCTGAAGTTATAATCCCCTTTTAACCTTTTTTTTTTACTTCATAGAGTAATTCATGATTTCTTTGAATTGGTTAACCTTCGACTTTGACCAAAAACTCAAACTTGACGTCTTGGCTTGTTGAGAGTACCAGGAGGTGCATTAGGCTAGGGAACACTAGGATATCTAGGAATTAGGTCAAGTTATTCATTGAAGGAGCCTTAATAAGAGGGTTAGGGTTTCGTTGTTTCAACACAACTTTCACTGCAACTGCAACTGTAACTGAGCAAATCCTCCCAGTGTATCTTCCAACGGTTAGACTATCTGAAGATAGTGTGTGACCATAACCTGTTAGAAAAATAGTGATCCGGATTTTATGAGCAGAATGAAATGAATACAGATTATTAAAATATTCTTAACACATAATAACAGAGATACAGTAAAACTGGTTTTCTATTCAATAAGGAAATAAGTTGAAACTGTAAAATGCAGCGAAAAACAAGCTTGTTGGAATGGTGTCGACTTATCTCTGAGAAGAGATGTGAAGGTTGCGCTCATTTGCAATAAGATGACTACAATGAGTCTCTGAAGGCCTTTTTAAAATAAACAGGAACGTCAAAAACCCTACACATCCAAAAACCTAACCCTAGGAGATGAAGCGCCAAAAGTCATGTGGGACCTGTTTGGGTAAGTTAGTACATCAACTTCCCAAGGTCGTAACTTTTGCATACGATCTTTTTTTTAAGCACACAATAGCCCGTTGGAAAGGTCTATCCGAAAAATACACATTTTTATGCAATCTATCAAATGGAATTTCCGACTATGACGAGCTTTAAAACGTTTTTTAGGGCCTCAAAACGACCTCGCAAGTCACCTGAAAACTAGGAAACAAAAGTGCCAAACTTGAAAACTTCCAAAATGAACCAATTGGAATAGGTGGAAGGCCACCGAAATTCATTTGGATCAAATAGGTGTGCCCATTTCACAATATAAAATATCTCAATATTGTCACCCAACCATAGGCACAAATTCCACCCTCGAGCACCTTAACCTTGACAAAGAGAATAATTCTGGAAGAAAACCATAGAACCAATATCCAACCAACATAGAATACCTCTCTCCAGAGCTAGCATACCAAGAATAAATTCCAAACCATAACCAAGAGAAAGTCCAATCAAAAACCGAAAATGTTAGTTGCAGCAGCTTCAGCTGCAACACCTATTCAAACTTGCGCACTGTTAGCACCATGATTTTTATAGCTAGATTTAGAGGTTTGTCCTAAGTTTTCAAAGTCATTCCATAATATTGGGAAAATCAAGGCATTCCTAGATGAGTCATAGTTAGTGTGTCAAGGTTTATGAGGTTAGTAATCAAATAAAGAATGACTTGAAATGTCAGTAAGGGGTCTAACCATAAGTTGGTTTAAAGGGTGTATTGTCTTTTTCATAAAACACCATCATAAAATGAAAAGAGTCAAGAGTGTAAATTCCATCATGTTCAATTTGTAATTTCCACTTTTTTAAGTCTCGAATCGCATTAAAAAGTGGGAAATTATGTGCTAAGGTCGAATCATAGGTTAGGGTGAATGTCATATAAAAAGGTATTATGGTTCATCATCAACTATCATGAGGTTATAAAAGGAAAAATCATGGCACTCCATGTCATTTGTACCATTGCAAACTTCAAAAGTGTACCCATTGTGCGAGTTCATTGCACAAATCCTTAACTTGCCTTGAAACATCTTGTCACTATGGATAACCACTTCCCTTTCAAAACCCCATCCATTATCCATTCGAGCATAATTATTGGCCACCTTCTGTTTTACTCCATCGCCTCCAAGATCTATGCATCGTCCATAGCCTCTCTAACAAGTTCCAAAGCTCTCTGCTATGAAAACTCAGTGTGTTGATATTCGCTACACAATTCTTTCACTCTGTTTTTTACTGTGCATTCTCCATTTTTTCAATCATTGTTCAAAATCCTTTCTTGGATCCCATTGCAAGTTAGCCTCTGAAAAGAATTTTCTTTTCACATAACCAAATTCACTTCATTTGAGCTAAACTCTAGCCATCCTTGTTTCTACATCAAGTTTCTTGTTTTTGTTCGTTGTTGTGTCGATTTTTCTACTACTGTTCGTTGTTGCATCGAGTTTTCTGCTACTGTTTGTTCCTGCACCAAGTTTTATGTTGTTGATTTGTTTGTTGTGCAGAGTTTTATACTACTACATGTTGTTGTGCACTGCAAAAAAGTCACTATTCACATTTGTTTCACAGAGGTTATTTATCTCATTTGCTACACAAAGGTTATTGTTCCCATTTTTTTTTCACAAAGGTTATTACAATCTATTGTTGCACACTTGCAGTTCACACAGGATTGACATATATCATCATCATGACAACTCCTCAACAAAAAAGAAAGAATGTAAGAAGAAGGGAAGTCGTGAGGTTTGAACCACATAATTTAAATCTGGTAAACGCAGACCCAATGTTCATGGTATCCTTTGAACAGCCTGGATGCATGAGATTCTGTGAAAAGGTTCAAGGGTATAATGTGCAGCTAACCAAGTAATTTTCTCTAAACTTTAATGGTGTCAGCACAACCATTGAAGGAATCACTTTTCCAGTGTCATAGGAGACCATATCAGTTGCTACAGAGATTCCTATGCAGGAAGAGAAGTGGTTTAAAGGTATTCCCTTAGACCCTTCATTTTATATTGATTTTCTCAAACCTAAATACAGAAATCAGAAGATCGGTGCCACCATTCCGAGGGAATATGTTTTAGAACCTTATGAGAAGATTTTGAGGGTAATCCGGAAATACTTTACTTGTGAGGGTAGGTTTGACAAGGTACATAAATACCACATTAGGATCCTGATGCATTTCAAAGGGAAAATCCCCCTGAAATTACCCTTCTACCTATATAAAATCCTACGAAAAATGATAGACACAGTCCAAGCCAGAGCTGACCAGCCAAAGAGTAGTTTATTCCATTTTTCCTTGGTGAAGTTGTTGGTGGTTGAAGAGCTCGAAAAGTTAAACAGGGACTTGGATTCCTTCTTGAATTCAACAAACATTTCCTTGGATCCTAAAAGAGATACTCCCTTGTCTGTTGAGAAATCAACATCTCATAGTTCAGGGGTAAAAGGAGGATGTTTTGTTGAAAGGGAAAAAGGAAAAGAGATTGAGAATCCATCACTTAGTCAGATAATATTAAGAAAAGAAGAAAACTACAATTCACTGATGAACCTAAGGAGACACAGGCTCCCAATAAACCATGCACCAAGTCATCTGCTAGGAGGTTTCCCATACCCACAGTTCAGACATAGTTTGTTGAATTTGTAGCCCACAAGATTGATGAAGAGCAAGTGAAACCAGGGGAGAATTATACAGATGTCAAATAGATGAAACAACAACTCAAGAAATCTCAACATATTATAGCCCAACTCTACCAGGAGAACATAGAATTGAAAAATAAACTAACAAAAAAGGCTCTTGAAGCACAAACACCACAGAGTAAAGCAAGTCAGAAATATCCTACTTCATCCACAAAAGGAGAAAAGAACATAAAATGGTTGAATAAGCAACTAAGAGAACATCAAGACCAGATAATCAAGCTCAAGGAAGAAAAGAGAATATCAAAGGAAGGGATCATGAATCATTAAAAGAAATGCAAACCATCCATAGACAATGTATGTGCAATCATTTCTAATTCTCAGTCAAAGTTGAAGAGGAATGCAACTTTGTTGAGGAAGGTGGGAAATTGAAAGAGACAAAACTTGTCATTGAGAAAGGGAAACGAGACCTTACGGATACAAGTGAAATTGGATAAAGAAGCTAAGGACACAGTTGAATGTTCCCAGCCCTTGCTTCCACCTAGATTCGCACAAGCAACCTTAGCATGAAGATTCATTACACGAAGTCGCCACGCAAATGTTGTAGCCAAAACTTGTGCAATAGTAACCAGAATTCGTTGTGTAAGGGTGACAGGGTTTTCCAGCAATGCACATGATGACTCATCACAACTACATGGTCGAATTTTTCTCAAGGATATATGATTGTAAATGATATTTTAGTTATGTTATGATTGAAAAATCAGGTTTTCTATTTTTGGTAAATCTTGTAGAGGTTGTTGTTCTCCTTGAATGGAACCAGATCCATAACTCTAGGATGTAGTAGTTTGACCCCTAGCAGCTAAGTGTATCCCTATATTTCTATATATGTTGACTATTTTGATGTAAAGTGGGGCGGGCATAAATATATGCATTTTGATCTTCAATGTAATGCTCTAAATCTAATAGAAATACAAATGTAGAAGTCATGAATTCCTTATGAAAAATATTCTAATGGTGGTGCTCTAGACTTAACTATTTTGATGTAAAGGGGCGCAGGCAAAATTCATCTAATGGTGCTCTAGACTTAACTGATTTAAATTATGTTTATCTTCTTAACTAAGGTCTGAATTCATCATTTATGATGCTCTGATTCTGTTATGTGTTTATGTTATTCTTTCAACCTACATAATTAAAATCAAAACCGAATTTCATCACCATGATTATCCTTTGTTCCTCAAAGGATTTCTACCTACCAGATAATTTTTTTCTTTTGTTTTCAAGGGTTGACTCCATAGCCCTAGAGATACTATACCTCTTTGCCATCAAACCTTGAAAAAACTATATCAAACATCTAAATATAACCTTCAGTTCAAAATCAATTTGTCTATCATATATCAAGTCTCGGTGATCCAGGTGGATATCAGTGGCCACCCACGTTTTGCAATTGGCTCAAAACAATTTTCTGGCAATTTTGGTAATTTGCTATTTTTAGCAATTTTTAACTTCTAGGGCCATTTTGAGGGCCTAAATGAAGGTTTTCAGGATCGAGCTTCTCAATGATAGTTTAAGGCTTTTATTGAGCCCCCAAAATGAATCTCCTTGATGATGCCTTTCCAATGAGCCATTGTTCACCCCAAACAGAGATCGTATGCCAAAGTTACACCTTCGATAAGTTGATACACTAAACTACCCAAAACGGGGTCCACACAATTGTTGGCTTTTCATCTTTTGGGGTTAGGGTTTTGGATTTTGTTTATGATAAAAAAGGAATTTGGATCCTCATTGTAAAATCATCTTCTTGTGAATTTGAGTAGCGGACACATCTCTTTTCAGAGATAAGATGCCACCATTCTAGCGAGTCTTTCACTCTGTAATTTTACAATCTTTGTACATTTTCGCTCATTAATAGAAAATTGTGTATTATTGTATCTATGTGTTTATGGTTGCATCTCTAATACATTTATGTTATATTATTGGATATCCAAGATATCTCTGTACATTTATTTATTATATCTCTGCTCTCATTTCATGCTGAAAATAATCTGGATCACTCAGAGAGAGCCCTCTCTAGATTGGAAAGGCTAGTTTCCAGTCTTAAAGTTGGTTTGTAGGTTACCTTTGTAGATTGTTTCTTCAACCCAACAATTTACTTAGCGTTAACATTTTGGTGTCATTGTCGGGGACTAAAATATTTAGATTTGATTCCTGAGGGTAACAGTGAATCAAACACCTTTATTGGTTGAACTTTTTTACCATAGAGACTTCATTTAATAAGATCAATAGCATAAAGTTTTTTTTTTTTTTTTTTT
>ML784739.1:399363-422308 GCA_009831015.1 Picea engelmannii
ATAGAACCCGTAAGAGGAAGTGTCGCTATCTCGACCAAGCTTCCCTAGCAGGCATCTGACAGTCATCATCACACGTCTTGGGGAGCGTGAACTAACACCGTCCTCCCATGACTTCAAGTTTCGGAGGATACATGGTGGGAAATTCCTCCACCCCTCCTAATCATAACTAGGGTCCATGCCCTACAATGGAATATACAGTGGCACCATGTTGTTGGGGGTTTTGTCATCGTTTATTCGGTTTTGGGAAGTGTCATCACCTAAAATCATGCACTGGTCCACATATCATAGCAATGCATCCAAACCAATATAAATTCCACATACAATATTCATAGTTTCCTGGTTAGTGGTCCTGATATCCACTTTCATCATCATTATCCCTTGGCTATTTCATAGCCCATAACCTGCATATTAGTCTATAACACAATCTCATACATTCTATGCATTATCACCATGTAACTGCATACTATCATCATTTCAATTTGGTATCCATGTACCGATAAATTAACATCAAAGTTTTCTAGTTAGAAATAGATCTCATAATATCCCGTAATTCAATTTCGACACCCATTCATAACATTATCATTTACCCAAAATAGATTGCATCATATCCAACATCATTCTAATAGTATTTTAAACATTCATTAAATTCACATTCTCACAATATGTCGCATCATATACATCATCATCAATAACATTTAAACATTTGTAAAATTTACATTCACATAATAGATCACATTACATACATCATCATCAATAACATTTAATCATTCATAAAAGTTCATACATTTAAAGTTTAGGTGTATCACTTAATAGTTTCATTGTGACTAGAAAATAAAGTATATAGGCCTCAGGTAATCTTGGCTTTCTAAGTCAAAAGGTGGTGTTACATACACCCAACCTTCAAGAAACATGTTCTCGAGGTGGTCAAAAAAGTGAGGGATAGTCTCGTTGTAGTGTCTCGGCGTCTTCCCAAGTAGCAGATCCTGGACTATACTTGTCCCACTAGACCTTAACATGGTCTACTAGACGATTCCTGAGCTGTCAGACTCTACAGTCCAATATGCGTAACAGTTCTACCGTGAGGGTTCCCACGTCTGATGCCTGCAATTCCTTCCAATTTAGTTTATGTGATTCATTAGCAACATAATGACGTAAAACAAATACATGAAATACATTATGAGTTTTATGCAAGTGGGGTGGCAGTACGAGATGATATGCAACGGGTCTAATTTTCTCTTGGATCTTGAATGGTCCTATAAATCAAGGCAAAAACTTTGTCCCCTTCCCGAACCGTATGGTACTCTTATTAGGCCTGATACGAATGAAAACCTGGTCTCCCACTTCATAACTTTGGTCGGTCCTGTGTGCATCCGCATAACTTTTCTGCCTATCCTATGCTTCCTTTAGTCTCTTCCTAATCTGAATCACATGTTCTTCCATCTCCTGTATCAATTTTGGCCCAACTGTTACTTAGTCTTCTAGTCTATCCCAACTCAATGGCGTTCTGCATGGCCTCCCATACAAAGCTTTGTAGGGTGGCATTCCGATGGAGCTATGAAAACTGTTATTGTAGGCAAACTCTACCAAAGGTAGGTACTTATCCCACTGGGTTTGATTATCCATTACATACATCCTAAGCATGTCTTCCATGACTTGATTTACTCTCTCGGTTTTCCCATTTGTTTGAGGATGATAAGCTATGCTTGAGTTCAACTGAGTCCCCAACACTGACTGTAAACTTGTCCAAAACCTAGAAGTGAATCTGGAGTCCCTATCTGAAATGATCTTCTTAGGTATCCCGTGCAAACGGATAACCTCATTTACAAACACACATGCCACATCAGTGACATCGTAAGTGTCTATAACCAGAATAAAATGAGCATTGTTGGTTAACTTATCCACTATCACAAGAATGGCATTGTGTCTATGGGATGTGAGCGGAAACTCCACAACAAAATCCATAGAGATGACTTCCCATTTGGACATAGGAACATCATGTGGTTGTAGGAGGCCTGCCGAGTGATGGTGGTCGGCTTTCACTTCTTGACACTCCAGGCATTTGGTGATGAAATGGACTACATCGCGCTTCATGCCTACCCAGAAGAAGAGCTTCCTCATATCTTCGTACATCTTCTTCACACTTGGATGCGCACAATAAAGTGCTCTATGGGATTCCTTCAGTATGATGCTTCGAATATACCCATTCTCATGGATGTACATCCTTCCTCGATATCTTAACAGTCCATCTGTTTCCAGACTATATCCTTCATACTTTGGGTCTAACTGCCTCCCACTCTGGAGGTTTGAAGTAACCTTTAAATACCAACTGTCTCATGGGAGTTTTGTCAACACATGTTCCCTTAGATTGACCTTTAAGGTTACCAAGGAGAAGCTACATGGTCTCCTACTCAAGGCATCTGTGACCACATTTTCCTTTCCCTTGATGTACGAAATACCAAACTCATACTCACTCCATCGCCTTTGCCTAGTATTCAAATCTCTTTGAGTGAAGAGATGTTTTAAACTTTGATGGTCCGTTTTGAGCTCAAAGTTCCGCCCCACAAGATAGTGCCTCCAAATTTTCAGAGCTAGCATTACAGCTACCAACTCTAAATCATGAGTTGTGTATAACTCTTCGTGTTTCTTCAACTTCATTGCCGCATAGGCTATCACTCCTCCATCCTGCATTTGCACAACCCCCAACCCTTGCTTCGAGGCATCCGTGCAGACTATGAAGTCCTTTTCCATATCTGGCACTCATAGAATTGGCGCACTGGTTAGTAACCTCTTAAGCTAAATGAATGCACTATCACATTCTTCTGTCCATTCATACCTGACCCCCTTACATTTCAAAGTGGTGATGGGTTTCGCTATTTTTTAGAATCCTTCTACAAATCTCTGGTAATAACCCGCTAGCCCCATGAAGCTTCTCACCTCATGGGCATTTTTCGGCACTGGCCACTCCATAATGGCGTTTACCTTTTCTGCGTCCATAGAGATTCCTTCGCCGAAAATGATATGACCTAAATAGTGGATCTCTTTCTGAAAGAAGGAACACTTTGACAGCTTCCCATACAATTTGATCTCTCTAAGGCAGGACAACACTAATCGTAAGTGTTCCTCATGTTCTCTTTCATTCTTGGAATAGATGAGGATGTCATCTAAAAAGACTTGTACAAAACGGTCTAAGTGCTTCCAAAATACGACGTTCATGAGGCTCATGAATACTGCTGGCACATTGGTCAATCCGAAAGGTACTACAACAAACTCGTAATGTCCAAACTGAGTTCGAAAGGCAGTTTTAGGGATATCACCTTCCTTAATCCTTACTGATGATACCCTGATCGCAAATCAATCTTGGAGAATACTGTTGCTCCTTTCATTTGATCGAAGAGGTCATCTATTCACGGCATTGGGTACCTATTTTTCACTGTAGCACGGTTCAAGTCCCTGTAGTCTATACATAGTCGTAAGGATCCATCCTTCTTCTTTACAAAAATTATCGGCATGCCCTAGGGTGAAACACTGGGCCTTATTAGCCCTAAGTCCAGTAACTCTTTCAACTGCATTTGCAACTCACAAAGTTCTGGCGCTGTCATCCGATACGAAGTTTTGGAAATTGGTTTTGTACCAGGTTTTAGCTCAATGGTAAAATCAAACTCCCTCTCAGGAGGTAATCCTGGTAACTCGTTCGGAAAAAACATCTTTAAATTCTGACAATATCGGGTATTGATCCAATGAGGGTCCTTTCCTTTCATTCACTGCTTCCACTACATACAATCTACACCCTTGTCTCAAGCATTGCTTAACCTTCATAGTTGATATAAAGTGTAATGACACTTTTCTCTGTACACCCTGGATCTCTACTGGTCTTCCTTCATTGTCGACACAAAGAACCCTCTTTGCGAAACAATCTACCAAAGCTCAGTGAGCTGCTAACCAATCCATTCCAATGATTAGGTCATATGCCCCGAGAGCAGTGACATATACCTTTAACTTGGTAGTACACACTCCCAGGTCTACTATACAATTATCAACACTAGGTCCTACTGCTTGTTTTTCCCCGGAAGCCATCTCGACTTGTTTAAAGTCATCATGCTCGTAGGCTACCAAACCACTCTTTTCTAATGAAAATGGTGAAATGAAACTATCTGTCGCACCAAAATCAAACAAAATCTTGACATTGATATGATTTAGCGTACGTGATGACTCCACCACCGTGGATTGATGTTCATCCTGGCGATTATTAACTGTTGCATAAATCTGGTGGCTGCTACTTTCTCTCCCCATCGGTGCCTTTCCTTCTCTATGCACGAACCCTTATTGTAACTCTGGGCAGTCACGCTGGTAATGGGGTCCTCCGCACCCCCAATAGGTAACACAAGATTGAACCTGTGCATTGTTATGTGACTGTCTCTAAAATGAGTTCCTTCCCCTGGAACCCCTGCCCCTATTTGTTGTTCCCTAAGATAGTCATGGACTTGTCTGTGATGTTGGCAATGAATGATATGTTACACTCGCTGCCATTGAAATCCCTATATCTATTGTCCTTGGCGTGACTTTGTTACCATATGGCGGTGGCCTTGAGCCCCCTCCCCTAGGAAATGTCCTCGGGGCCTTTCCTACGAATCCAGGGCAATGCGGAAATTTCGGTCTTGTACCCCCGGTTAAGTTCATGTGTTCTTCTGCATAACGCGCATTTTCCACTGCTTCCTCTATTGAAGATGGTTCCCACATCCGCACCATAGCTCTTATCTTAGGGTTCAATCCATAGAGGAAGCGCTCTGCCTGTCATTGGTCATTGTCCATATATGAAACATATTTGACCAGTTCCATAAATATGATCTCATATTCTTCTATAGTTATGTTTCCTTGTACTAAGGCATGAAATGCCCCTACCTGTTGGTCCTCGTAGTATGCTGGTAGATATTTCCTTCGGAACCTCTCCTCGAAAAGTTCCCAAGATACTGTGTCTGGGGTAAAGTGCAGTTGTCTTTCCAAGTTGCCCCACCAGTTCAAGGCGATGTCTCTTAACTGAAAAATCGTGATCTTCGCCTTTGAGTTGGACACATAGTCCCTTAAGGAAAAACACCTTGTCATGCCTTCCAACCATGCTTCCGCGCGTTCAGTGGTGCGACCCCCGGCAAACTCCGGAAGTTTGATCTTCTGCAATTCTTGCATGATGTCTTCGGTTGGAGGTCCTCCCCCTGAATCCCTTGATGCTTATGGATTACCCATTCCAGACGGTGGGGGTTCCACTTCAGTCCCTACCGGTTGTCTCCCCTTTAAAGTCTCATTAATGGCTTCCAACAAGCGTAGTATGAGGGCTAGTTCGGGTGATGGTGGTGGTGGCGCTGGTGGTGTTGGCGGTGCTTGCAATGATGCTCCCCTACCTCGACTCCCTCGAATCCTAACCATCCTGTATTCTTTAACCTGCATCACCCCAAAGTTGTCAAGGTGAGTTCCAGGACGTTTCAAATTGGTGCTACTCAAACTAGAAACAGGGTTAGGCGTAAGTTTTCTTTACTTGTCTATAAACAGACATTACTCCTTTAGGGGATTGGCTAGGTTAGGATTAGGATTAAGCGTCTAAGCTTGATTTCTTTACCCTTATGAAAAAAAAAACTATTGGTTCCCTTGCCCTGTAACTTCACTAGCCTTGCGCCATACTCGCCAATTCCTATGCTTACTCTCCTAGTGCATGTGTCACCTCCTTCTCACTTGTCCTAGTCTAAGTCCTTTTAAATTTTCTATTATAACTAAATATCCTCCGATGCTTGACTCGTGAGATTTTCCTTGGCGCGCAGTGTTGGCGTTGTTGAATGCTGCATTGAGATTTAGTGTTGACTTTGACTGGTGGAATGGAGTGGAGGGACTTGGCACTTGGCTCGGTGAGTTATGTGTACGGTCTCGTGAACCTAATGCTTGGACAATCGGAGTTTATAGTTGGGATACAAATATCAGCGACGCCAAATAAGCCTTTACCTTGATGTCCGGTGCATTCACTAATTATGATTCAACTCGGTTAGCTGGCTCTAGATCAATAGGTTAGGTAATAAGCCAGTTAGTCTTAATCTTCATACTGTATCTTCCTAATAATAATACTACTCTTATCCCGACAGTGTTACCATTAATCTAAATAAATAAAAGAATTTATTTGTAAAGACTTATGAGGGCAGGTTGGTGTTAGTGTTCTTTTTAAGGCGCTTCACTTGGTGGGGGTCGCAGGTTCTAAACCCTTTAATTAAGTGAAATAATTCAAAAAAAAAAATTGTTTTTCTCATTTAAAAAGACAAAATACTTAATTAAATTGGTTAAATTAGCATGTGTAAAGACCTAATTAAATGAAATTAATTAAAATTTTAAACTAATTTAAAACAATTTAACTTGAGAATTTAACCAATTTAACTTAACCAATTTAATTATAATTAACTACTTATAATTAAAATTAACTTTAAATAATTATGATACCAACCAATTTAACTTAAGAATTTAAAATTAAAAAATAATTCTGAAACTTTATTTTAAAATAATTGTAATTAAAATAAAATTAAAATTAAAACAATTAATTTATTACAATTAAAATAAAAATAAAAATAAAAAAATACTCGTGAAATACTATACATATAAGAAATCGGCATCGTGGGTCCTCACATGAGGCCCACGTGCCCCCTCCCCCAGGTGCTCATCCCTTTCGAGACTCCTCTCTGTGGCCTCATGTGCACTGGTGCTAGTCTGGTCATGGCTTTGTGCATGGCGGTGGCGCTGAAGAGCTACTAAGTATAGAATCATTGGTATCTTTGGAGGAGTTTTGGTGAGATGGATGCATTTATCTCATCCTTCCATGTGAATTCAATCATGGTTGATGGAAACTCATCCGTCTTTCTTCAATTAAATTTGACCTACGAAATCTCATCCGTCTTGCTTCCTGACAACTTCAATTAAATTTGACCTTCAAGGTCTGGAACTAGTATCAATGGCAGCTTGGATTTGAATTGGGTTCTGAAAACACAGGATTTTTAGGAAGGAAAGCTATGTTTATGTTTTCATTTTGGCAATGGGCTTGCTGGTTCATTCTATGGCGTTTCTCAGACCTTGGAGAAGAAGTCAGAATAGTGAGAAGAATGCTGACAAATTATTATGCTTTTTAATTTTCTTTTTTAAATGAATTTCACCCTATACCAGGTAAGTCACTTCTTAGTTGTTTTAACTAAACTCGTTTTAACTAAACTCCCTGTGAATTCCAGAAAGACACCATGCATGCCAGTCGCCCTTTTACTCCTATTAATCTACTAGTATCGACCTTTGTGGCTTGATAGAGTTTATAATGGTTGGTATCATACTTGGCAATGTCCAGGGTTTTCCGTGGCTTCATTTTAAAATCTTTGTATTAGTTTTTTCTAAAACCCCTATACCCTACGATAGGAATTTATTTAAGAGTACAACCATGGGTAGTATTGGACTGTGATAAAGCCAAAGGAAGAGAAATTTTCCCCATAGTGTAGGAGCTAGCTCAGTTAAACTAGATAAAGTGTTGTTTATTGTATTTTTGTCTCTTTTTTGTTTTGAAATATTTGTGTTTACTCAACTCGATGGAGATGTGAATGCTTGGCCTAAGCCTTTCATGGGTTTACACGGCATGGAATAACTTTGTCTATCTCATTGTTTGTTTGTAAGCAATGTGGTTTCCTTGGGTTTTTACGTTAATCAGTTATGAAATGATTATAGTTCTATATCTCTATTTACAATTTGGAATTTCCAATCTTCAATGCTAAGAGTATACCTCCAGGTGCTTGCCCAGATTTAACTCGGGTTAAAAGGAGCACGATATGTATAGATCCAAACACATCGTTACCCATTGTGATACCAAGAGGATCTCTTTGAATGAATATCTGCCTTTTGTATCTGGCCTATAACCCCATTTGTATTCCAATAACTATACGGTGAAGAGTTAAAATTGTGAAAATATTCTAAAATATTTGGTGGTTTGCCTATTGCAAAACTTCCCTTCTGGACCCTTGGCCACAGGGATGTCCTACAGTTTACATGTAGATCACAAATCCCACTATCTGGATCTTGAATACTCACTCGTTCCTGAGCAAAGGGATAACTCGAATTTGCCTTTAGTCAACTTGCTTCTTTTCATAATTCCCATAGTCTTTCCCTTGATCGACCACATGAAGCCCTACCCCAAGGTTCTGCTAGATCTCTATAAAGAGAAAAAAAAGTATGTAAATCCTGCTCGAAATGACGTGAGAACAGAAGCTTAGAACGAAGGACCTCCCTCGGCTGGTTGTCCGGTCGATTTGGCGCCCACCCTATCCTATCTATATAAATGCATGCATTCCTCAAAATTTGAAATGAGATCATTGAGATCATGATGAAGTGGCAGCCGAAGATCCCGAGATCCGAAGCAATTAGCGAGGAACAACTAAACTTAAATCACACCAAGTTCATCAATCACATACCCGAAGATGGAAATTGGTATCTCTCCAGTATGCCATGGATGAGTAATGGGTGGTGGTTATCCATCCCATGCAGGAGAAATCGTTATGTACACATAACCATACCTACGATACGTATGATACGTTATCCCATCGTTATCCCTAACCCTACAGAAGAATAACCTCTTCTTTTTTTTCGTATGAATTATACCCGGTAAGCTTATACCACATTCTCCTCAATTCCTATGTGTTTGAAGAACTTTTATTCTTCTGAAGTGTTGAGGTTACTTATCAATTCTCACTTTGTTAGCTTAGCACAAATAAAAATATGCATACCTAGAACTCTGTTCTTGATTGTGTTTCATAAGTCTCTGGATTTTTAGCTAAAAAGGAGAACAATATCTAGAAAACCCTATCTGAGATTTGAATCGACAAAACTATGCAACACATTTTATACTATGTACTTTTATAGTTTTGGTTATGCACTAGATGGATTACATATTTAACTCTTCTATATACTTTGAAATTATTTTGAGCAATTTTTTTAACGTATTCGGTTGCAAGACTAATGATGGGACCCATGTTTCTATGGCGAGGGTTTCCATCAGCTACTTAAATGTAACAACCCTAGTTGTATTCATATTTCACTTGTTTTACTTTGGTAAATTTGTTTTTACATTTTCAATTTGTATTGTTTATATATTTAGATTTGTTTATATATAATCAAAATAATAGTGCTTTTGGTTTGCAGGTTAGGCGGAGCTGGAGTTGGAGCTGGGAATTTGGCCCTTAAGGCTCCAGATTGTGAATGAGGTGCTCTGATACCATGTGTAGTAGATGAATTAATTTAACTTCAATTAATTATACAAACAAAATAGTAACTACTACTTGATTTCAGTAACTCAATAACTCCTTTTTAATTTATCTCATACGCATGTTAAATTTGTCAACAAATATTAATTTTATAACAGAATAAAAAAAATTCACAATTTTAAAATACCTTAGTTTGATGCTAATTCCTTCGTCGATCTGGTTGTTCGTTGCTAAACTGGATCAAACACTACCCAAAACCTTGTTCCACCCTGCCAACTAGGACATCTTCCTAGCTCCAGGATACCATATGGATATCCTGGCCCCTGTGCCCAAAACCCCCAGCAAACCAGTGCCCCCTGTACTAATCCTCCCGACTACAGAACTCAAACTCTCCTCTGCACAATCCAAGAGAACCCTCTCAAAATAAAAATTTCCCCGTAGAATGATCCCCCTCACCTTCCTAAACCTCCTCCCTTCATATCCCTCCTTCACCACCCTTTCACCTCATTTATTTCCTTATCCCTGCATTCATTCCCTTATCCACATAGTTAATGCCCCTTTTCTAATTTATTAATGTTCCCTATCTGTTTATTAATGCCCCTTATCCCTTCCGTATACGTAACCTTTTAAATTTAAACAATATAATTTATTATCCCTTTAAATTTAATACCCATGTTATTGAATATAATAGGTAGTTAATTAATTAATTAATTAATCAAAATTATAACCTTTAATTAATTAATAAATACTTAATTAATATCATTAGACCAATCTTTTTTTAGTTATTAACATGTTAGGAAAAATTAATTACCTAATAAATCTTTTACTTAATAATCCCTAAGTATATATTCTACTAAGGTTGTTACATTATGACAATATGGTTAGGTGTGTCACATCGTATGTTCATCGTATAAGGCTAGGTTCATCACATTGTGACAATATGGTTGTGTTTGTCACATTTTGACGACAGGTATATATTCATCACATTGCGAGGGTAGGATATTTGCATAACATTATGATGAATGGATATTTGCATCACATTGAGAAGATAGGGATATGTTCATAACATTGTGACGATAAGATAATGTTTTTCACATATTGATGATGATAGGGATAGTTTGATGACAGGGCTATGTTCATCACATTGCCACGAGATGACATTTAAGTAAAAGTTGGTTATGTGATGAACATAAATATTGTATGTTCATCATATGTCATAATTCTATGTGATGAACATGAATTTCATATGTTCATCATATTGTGAGAACATGGCATTTATTGTGATGATGGGGCTATGTTCAACACATTACAACCAAAAGACATTGTTTGTCACCTTATGACGCCATGATATTTGCATAAAATTGCAACGAGGAGGCTATTTTCATCACATTGCAATGATGAGGCTATGTTTGACATTGTTTGTCACCTTATGACGACAATATATTTTCATAACATTATGACAAGGAGGTTATGTTAATCACATTGTGACGTTTGGAAATGTTTGTCACATTGTGACATTAGGATATGCGTGTCACATTGCAACGTGAGGAAATATTCCTCACATTGCAATGATATATCATTGTATGACACATTTCAATGTTTTTTTGTGTTCAACACATTGCAACATTTTATCCACATTGCACCGGCATGGCTATGTTCATCACATTACGATGTTAGTTTATGTTTGTCACATTGCAATGTTTCTATGTTCATCACAATGAGACATCGAGAGATGTTTGACATATTGTGTTGTTGGTAAGTGATTGTGACAATGCGAGGACAGTGGAAATGTTCACATTGCAATGTTGGGAAATGTTCATCACAATGTGACAAATGACAAAGTTCGTCACATAGTGATGTATGGTCATGAGTGTAACATTGTGAGGTTTATGTAAGGAATTGCAATGTTGGGTTATGTGTGTTAGACTATGACATTTGAATTCTATACATTGTGATGTAGGATTTTTGTTTGTCACACACATTATGGCATTGGAATAGATTTGTCAGATTCGGACAATGTGTTATGTTTGTCACATAGTGACATCAAGAAATGTATGTCTCATTGCAATATTGGGCTATGTTTGGAAAATTGTGACATTGGGTTCTCCACATCAAAATGCGACAAATGGTTATGTTCATTGCATTGTGACATTTGGAAATGTTTGTCACATTATGACATCAGGATATGTATGTGACATTGCAACATAAGGACATGTCCATCACATTGTAATAAATTTTGCATCTGAAAGCTAATTCTAATGGAAAATATGATTGACGTATAAAATTACATGAACATTTTCAAGAACAAGTATAAAACTATATGTAGTAATATATATGTTATAAATATATTTAATTTGAAATTATGTTGAACATTTTCAACATCTAACTTATCCTAAGTGAAGTTTGTGCAGCCATTTTTAAGTTAATTATATTTTCTTTTAATATAAAAAAAAATTGATATTTACTAAATTATATCAACGTTTTCAATATGCAATTGTATAAAAATGTATATATATATATATATATATATATATATATATATATATATATATATATATATATAAANAAACATTTTCAACATCTAATTAATTGTATGTAGTAATTGACTTATCCTAAGTAAAATTAATTATATTTTCTTTTAATATAATAAAATTTGATATATAAAAAAATAAGTTTAAATATATAATTGTTTTTCCTTAAAAAAATTAAAGTAAAGTAAAAATAATAATATATAATTTTATGTATAAGATTAATGGTAAATATTATTAAAAATCATATAAAATAACTTTAAGCATTGTATAATTCAAATATTAAAATATTATTTATACCTAATATCATAATTTAATTATGGGTCTTTACAAAGTGAGAACGGTGGTGAAATATTGAGTTCTGATAATGCATGAAAATAGACAAAAACAACCTCATTATTCATTATTGATAGAAATACATTCCTCATTATAAATAAATTCATTATTTTAATTATGGGTTCTTACAAAGTCAGAATGGTGGTGAAAGATTGGGTTCTTATAATGCATGAAAATAGACAAAAACAATCTCATTATTCATTATTGATAAAAATACATCCCTCATTATAAACAAATTCATTATTATTGATAAAAAAAACATATGTCATCATTATAAACAAGGTTGTGTGGCAGCGCAGTCCCTGCTAATGAGGTTAGAAAGAAAATTGTGTAAAATGGGGTCGAATTGTAAATTAAACGAACTATTCGGTGCAAAATGTATATCACGAAAATGTTGTGTGCAACTTGTATATCACAGAAGATGGGGAAAAAGTAAATGGCGGTTGGCAGGTAGAGCACCATATAATTTTTGAAAGTATATAGCAAACCTATTTTTTTTTAAGTATATAACAAAGTAAAAAAAGTGTTGACGGTGCAAGAATAAATTTGGAAATTTAAATTCATTTTTCATATGGACTGGTGAAAGATAAAAATATATGATGACACAAAATTAATAGAAGATAAAAAATATAAAAAATTTAAATGAATTTGTGAAAATGGGGTATAAGTAAATGATGCTTGCATTGTTGAGCACCATTTATTTTGAAATATATAAAAAAAGAAAAGTTTGTAACATATCAAAGAGTAAATGCATTTTCCATACAGACTGTTGAAGCATAAGAATAAAATTATGTAACATATTCAAAATTAAATGAATTTGTCATACAGAGTGGTGAAAGATAAGAATAGTCTGTAACATATAAAAAATTAAATGCATTTTTATTTGAAATATGTCAAAAAAAAAATTGTCACATACTAGTGGAAATTTTGAAATATACAAAAAAAATAAAGTATGTTACATATAAACCGGAATTTGAATGTCATGTAGACTGGGATTGGGGCTCACACGGACCATTAGATAAATATGTACAAGAAGCGGGATTGTGAAAAGAAGATAGAGTGCAATAGTTGCAAAACAAAATAAATGGAAAGGTATAAGTGTTTGCCTATACATCTGTATTTAAGAAAGTGGAATAACTGGGTTGAGAAAAAAAGAAAGATGTGATGAGTAAACTTATAGTGAGGGTACATATCAGTGCTTTGGCTATTTGCTTGTGGCTTTTGTTTCATTGATGTCATCGATGACTGCGGTTTCAAGGATGTTCTCCATGGCTGCTGGAATGCTGGAAACTGCTTGTTGTCTTTCGTCGGCGGCCTGATCCAATTGCCTTTGGACCCATTCTTCAATGTAGGCTCTCATTGGGACGACGTTGATCTCATTTCAGGTTTTTATGTTGAAAATATCATTTTCTAATTCCTGGAAGTCGATAGAAAGATTAGAGAGAGCCTGATGAATTTCCTCATTCTGTACTGCATATTTGACTAGCCAGTCGTGGACATGAGCTTGATCAAATTGAAGGATGCTGTAAAAAAAATTCAGAGACAAGGTCTTCAACATAGAAACCTGTTTATTGAATTCTTTCTTGGTCAAGGGCAAGGACTTTGCGATTAAGAGGGGGTCTTGGAAGTCGTTGGTTTTCCTGACTAAGTCTATATTTGACAGCTTTTTGAATGATTTATCTTTTTTCAATGTGGATTCTTCACATGACTGAAAAATGAGATGCAGGTTCTTTACTTTTTCTTTCCAACATGCATTCAATTGGTCGATCCAATTTTTGGATGGAAGATCTTCTTCTCTTGTTTTTGTTTCTGTCATATTGTTGACAATCTTGCCAAAAGGGATGGTCATTTTTAAAAAGAAAATTTCTTCATCTTTTAATTCGACCTGCAAAATCTCGAGCAAGCTACGTGCCCTGGTTCCAAGGGAAGTGATGGTTTGTGATCTTTTCCACGCCTCAGTAACCAGTTCCATTATTTTTTTGATATTGTTCTCGGCATATTCTTTACAGGATGCGAGGAGGGTGGAGGATGCTTTTACATTGGGTGCAGGGGTGCCAGGTATGATTATTGCCAAAGGATCGACAAGCAATGGCATAAGAATTAAATCGTCTTCTAATTCCTTGACTCAGTCCTTCAGTCTGGCATTCTCGGTCTTGATGCCTCCAATGGAATCATTAAGTGCTTCTCTGGTCGCGGTGTGAAGTTGACATATTTGGGATGGCCGCATGTTGGCAACGTCGACCTCTAAATGACATTTGCCTTTGTTATTTTTAACATTTTTTTTCTGAATTATCAATTTTTTGTTCTTGCTATCAAAAACAGGGCTCTGGAACACAAAGGATCCACCTTTGTCAAAATGTTCAGTAACGGCTATGTCCATTGGATGGCTATGGTGGATAGTGTCTTCGGGTTGATCAAGGAAGTAGAACATGGTATCCATATCAATGTCAAGTTCCATGTTCTCACTCTGAATTTCTGGCTCTTCCGCCTGCCCCACATTTTTTTTTCTCTTCTTCTCTACTGGAAGCTTGTGAGAACTATCAATTTTAGAGTGAGGAGGGTCGTTATCTCCTCCTCCATTTGAAGAACTTTGGGTTTCTTTGTTTCTATGATGGGTCGTTGGAGTGATGCTCTTGGATGTCATACTTTTTGGAGTGGTATTTGCGGATTGAACACTCTTGTCACTAGCCCCTTTCCCCTGTTGCGTGTACAGTTTAGTGTAGCTTTGCATTGTCTCTACATTGTCGACATCAGAGGCAGGACCGTCACTGTCTCTGTTTTTGGGCAGGTGTTTATTTACAAAAATATCATCGAGGCCAAGTGTTTGTAAATTTTGTCTAAAAATATCATAGGGGTTGAATCCTCTTATGTCTTCAGCATAACTAAGGTTGGAGGTGCTAAAATGTGTTGCGAAATCGTCAATTTTGTTGATGTTTTTCAACACGAACTCCCCTATTTTCCAAGGTAGAGGAATGACCTATTTTTTTTTCTTCCTTTGGAACAGATGGAACCGATAGCTATATTGACGTGCTACTTCTTCAATAAATATTATGTCCGTAATGTGAGATGGAAGGAGAGCAGGTTGTTCTATGGAGCCAAAAATTCTTATGACAGTGTAATTATCTAAATGTTTGAGTGTCCCCTTCTTGTCCAAAAAACTAGTTGTTTGTTCAGATATGCAGGGAGCATCTTCTCCTAACAACAAAACTTTGAAAACAGACAGGAAGCCATTAAAAACCTCATAAAAATAGTGGGAATCCTTGTGCTTCCACAAGGCCTAGTACCAGAATGTTACTGGGTGGAATTCGCAGTTGACATTCTTAGACAGACACAGTTGTGGAAATCAACAGGAATGTACTATTGAAAAAACTAAATAGGATGACATATAAAATTTATTTTTCCTTCTGTAGATTGACAATTGGGAAGAGATTTCATGGAAAGTTAACCTTCCCCAATCAAAAATGGCTTGTTCATTGACTGTTAAATACAAAATATAAAGAGCCATGTGAGAAACAGTACCTATGGACTCCTTTCCTGTTATTCTTGTAAACAGCCAGGCAATTTCGTGAAATGGATTTCTTAATGAAATAACATGCATTCTTGTGATATCTTCAGGAACTAGATTCGGGTTTTCCAAAAAAAGGGGCAAGAGGTCCAATCCGTTATTATTCTTTTCTAGGAACTATTTGCAATCTTCTCCTTTGAATGTCAACGTTGGCTCCAGCAATTTCAGCATTTGGCGGAAGACCTAAGGTGACAAAGAAACAGAAGAGTGGTCCTGTAGTGGAATAATTCTTTTCTCTGCAATAAATTTATCGGTGCACCAAGAGACTAGGTCCTTACAGTCAAAAACCTTAGGGACACATCCTACATGAGAAATCGCAAAGGTCCAAATT
The DNA here is from genome assembly GCA_009831015.1 of Picea engelmannii. Lineage (NCBI taxonomy): Eukaryota > Viridiplantae > Streptophyta > Pinopsida > Pinales > Pinaceae > Picea > Picea engelmannii. The sequence continues at coordinate 415,381 of ML784739.1, forward strand.
ACTTGGTTCTCTGCAGCAGAGGTTGAGTAATAAGAAAATGCCCTGGACCAGTGGAAGTTCTGGTCCTCGCGCCCTAAGATGTTCACTATATCTCCATAGAAATGGTGTCGAGTTGATGCCATAGGTTTATGAGAAGGTTGCTTTGCTGCAGACGATGGTTTAAATGAACAATTAGAGCAAATAATGTATATTTTTTCTAAATCTTGGTTAAATTCTTATGAATGGGAAAGATCATTGAGCCTTTTGCTGATTAATGACAATCTGTATTGGTGGTGCATAATGAACTGTTAGCAGTAAAGTTTATTTATTTCATATTTAGAAATGCGAAGGTGGCAGGTACGGCGAAGAGTAATTAAGGAATGGAGGTTTTGTGAATGTGCGAAGGCCACGCCGTGTGAATAGAATTTCATGATTTTGAAATGAACACTCGGAAGGGATAATATAATCCCCCCACAAATTTTTTTTTAATGCACATGAATAAGAGATTTCCTCGATCCTTTCGCCCATCAATGACAATATATACAGTTTCTGCATGATGAACTGTTAGAATTAAATGCCAGTAATTCCATATTTAGAAACAAGATATATATATATATATATATATATATAACTTTTTATTTTCTTTTATTATAGCAAGTGCGAAGGTGACAGAGACGGAGAAGAGAAAGGAAAGAATGGCAATCTCTAAAAAGTGGTCGGACGGGATTCAAAAAAGGGTTACAGGGATATTCAGGACAGTCGAGTGTTTCACGGTGAAATTTCATGTTTCAGAATTTTTGAGTGCAAAATGTGTAAAATGGAATAGGTCATGATGGGGCAGTTCAACAACCGGTTTGTATATTTGTGGATTTCAACCAAAGTGGATAAGTTTGGAATAGGGAAATTTCTAATTTCATGCATAGCAATAAGATCTTATTTATAATTTCCAATTGCTAATTGCAAAGGGGTGCAGGTACAGGAAACAACGACTACGAATTGAATATTTCTTCAACCTGACAAACTGACGATCCACCAAAGAAATTTTAACAAATGGAAAAGTATGGAAAGAGGACAGACAGGCTTCAAAATGGGGTGACAATAGTTCCACTAAATATGTGAGGACCCGACGGTTAAATTGTATTTCTCAGAAGTTTTCAGATCAAAAATTTTCACGACGGAAGAGGGCATGATAGGTGGCCTGTAATACGGGGAAGGGTATATGAGTTATTGAAGATTAGATTTTATTTCAACGTGTGTGTGTGTAGCTGTGTTCTTGATACATTATTCCAAGACTGAAACATATCAACTTAACTACTAAACTTCCTTTTCTACCAGTTTCCAGCAAATTCTTTGTTGAAGATTAGATTTTATTGGAACGTGTGGGTGTAACTGTGTTCTTGATACATTCTTTCGTGAGTGCAACATATTATCTCAAGTATTGAACTTCTTGCATTCTATGTTGTTAACATTAAAACTTAATAATTGCATGTCTAGAAACAAGAATAATGATTTTACTGCAACATTGGACATTGGCAATGAAGAGTCGAAGGAAAAAAAAAATTAATAGCAAATCCATTTAAAAAAATAAGAAACACACCGAGTATTGTACTGCTAGCATATCCAAACTTTTTGATCATATACGGCATTTCTGAATCATATATTTTTTTATGCATTGCTTGAAGGTGAATTAATTTTAGCATCAGTTTGAATGTTTGTCTTAGCATTTTCTGCTACCTAAATTTATCCCAATGTTTGATATGCTAGCGTATCCAAGGTTTCTCTATTTTTTATTATTATTAAGTACTTAACGTATGTAAAGCCTGCCACACGCATTGTTTCTTAAATGTTTACACAGCGCAAGCCCCTTGGATGGTTATGACATCCTTAAATGTTTACCTAACAGACCACATAGCCTGAAATGTTTACTTAACATGTATATCACGAAACAGGCTAGACATGAAAAATTAAAATAAATTTGAATAATTAATTGAATAAAATTCAACAAAATATTATCACATATAATATTATAAGATAGATATCATAAATTTAATTTATAGTTTGTTTATTAATATTAATATAAAATAGTATATACAAGTATATATGTATTTTAACTCTAGAGAAGGATCAATTTCTAGGTACAAACCTTTATTATCAGAAACAAAATCAAAATTCCAAAATTACATTTAAAAACGTTAAAAATAATATTGAAGAAAATTTAAATAATTGTTTATACTATTCTTTAAGTAAAAAGTGTTATAGCAGTATATAGACTACTATAAATATTGGTACAATAAGGTATATGTGACAAACACAAACACGCGTTCCATAGTATGCAAGATCCTTGGAGTTTTCTCCTCGATGAATCATCCTCTGCTGGAATTGATATTTTTCACAAGCTTTCCCTAAGGAAAAATACGAAAATGGTTGTAGGCCAACTGGAATAGACCTTAGCTGAAACCGCCTTTGCATAGTCCAAAAACATTCAGTAGCACAGTTTGCACGTGCAATTCCAGAGACCCAAATTAGTCCATTTTGGTCAGAAGGAGATGACTAGTAGGAAAATGCCTTGCAACAACGAGCGCTTTGGACATGATTGCCGAAGATGTTAAAAAATATTTTTTTGGCTTGAAATATATCTCTCAGAGAATCAACATATCATTGCTTTATAGTGAAATTCTTCCACCTAGAACGGACTAATTTGGAACTCTGGAATTCCTACTTTCGCGTTGCAAAGTGGTTGTTGCATTCACCGTCCATTTATTTTCTGAAACTCCTTTTGGTGTTTTCATGACCGCGATCACTGAGCGAGGAAGCTCCGTTCATTATGGTTGATTTAAATTTGGGTGCAGGAGTGGGAATATTATCTGCATTACCATCATCCATTATCGTATCATCATCCATCAGATCATCTTCTTCTAACTGGGAATTCATGGCATCAACTTCTGCAACAAACATGAATGCAACTGGGTAGGTTCTCTGAGTAGCCAGGGTTTCCATGGAATTTTTTGGATTGAAATATATCTCTCGGTGTACCAAGGGACCATCTCCTTTTTTTTCCTAGGACGAGGGAGATGAATAGTAAGAATATGCTCTGCAATAGTGGAACCTCTGGCCATTATGCCCCAATGTGTTTACTATGTGTGGAGAGAACTATTGCCAGAAGTTATTAAGAATTTTCATTTTCTCGAGATGATGTTTGAAATGAAAATCGGGGAGGGATAATATAACCTTCGGCAAATTATGGTTTAATTCATATCAATGGAATATCTTCTCGAGCCTTTCACTGATCAATGAAAATTTCCTGGGTTCATGCGGAATGAGCTATGACCATCACAACTCACTAATTTCACAATTAGAAAAAAGTGTGAAGGTGGCAGTGATAGCAAAAAGAGATTAAGAATCACAAATTTCTTAAAAACACCAACCCATCGGTGCTCAAAAAAAAATTATTGCATCGCCTTTGAAATGAATACTTGAAAAGGATAACATACTTGTGCACAAATCTTAGTTTAATTTGTACTAATGACAAATCTTCTCCAGATTTCTGGACATTAATGACAATGTTAACATTTCTTGCAGGATGGCTACTAGCATTAAAGTTGAATTATTGCATATCTAGAAAGAAGTACGAAGGCAGTGGTGATGGCGAAACCGATTCCAAGAAATACCAAAGTATGGAAAGCATTCGGGTAGGTTACAAAAGAAAAATGGCAGAAGATATATGCAGGAGACATGAAGGGGTGATGGTGATATTGTATCTCAGTGACAGATATCGGTCATCAATTTGTATGTCGCAGAATTTGTAGATTGACAAGCAGAGCTACGGGCTGGTTGGCTCAACATTTCACTTTCATTATTCTGTGTCCTCCAAATAGCAGTCGGAGTTCCACGATATACAGATTGACATATGGAATCGAGGGTTGTCGAGTTTAAGATTTCCATTGGTTACGGATGGCAATCCCTATCAACTATCTAACATATCTAAAAACATTATTTTCAATACTAAATTATTAATATTACATATTGATATTGTAGAATTATATTAGATGAGAAAGTTTGTACAATCTGGCCAGGCGACTTATTTAAAAGACTTGTAACAAATGAACAATGCATAGTACACATGTACTTTTATAAAGGATGGACATGATATTTTATAGAGCATATGTGGATCCCTCATTCCATACTTAGGCACTTTTTCAATTGTTGGTTCTCGAGCTGGCGGGCTGAAAATTGAGCCTCTAATGTTCTGTGTCCTACAAATAGAACCTACACTTCCGTGATATACAAATTGATAGGCGTACTTGCAGGTTTCTTGTTTCAACGTTGCACTTTTATTGTCCCGTAGTGATTCCGTATTAATTCCATATTTAGCCAATTTTTTGGATCGGGGGTTCTCGGGGTGATAGGCAAAAAATTAGGCATATATTGTTCCACGCTCTACAAATAGCACCGACAATTCCATGATATACAAATTCACAAGCTGAGTTGCGGTAAATAATTACTGTTAAATATTTATATTGCAGAATATAATTAGACGATAAAGTTTGTACAATCTGGTCAGCCGAGTGATATTAAAGTATTCTTAGAAACGAGAAATACATAGTAAACATGTACTTTTATAAAGTATGGACATGATATTTTATAGAACATATGTGAATCCCTCATTCCATACTTACGCACTTTTTTTTTACGGGTTCGCAGCCTGGGGGGGCTAAAAATTGAGTATCTATTGTTATATGTCCTACAAATAGCATCTGTAGTTCCGCAATATACAAATTGACATCCGGACTTGCGGAGATGAGTCTCTATATCAAGTATAGACATGAGATTTTATAGACCATATGTGGATCCCTCATTCTATACTTAGGCACTTTTTTTATCACGGGTTCGCGGCCTGGCGGGCTAAAAATAGAGTCTCTATTGTTTTGTGTCCTACAAATAGCACCCAGATTTCCGCGATATACAAATTGATATGAGGACCTATAGGATGTTTGGCTGAATATTGCATTTGTATTGTTCTATAACATATGTGGATCCCTCATTCCATACTAGGGCACTTTTTGGATCGCGGGTTTGCGGCCTGGTGGGCTGAAAATTAAGTATCTATTGTTCTGTGTCCTACAAACAACACCAAGACTTTCGCGATATACAAACTGACAAGTAGACTTTTGGACAGGAGTCTTTATATATAAAGTATGGACATGAGATTTTATACAGCATATGCGTATCCCTGATTCGATACTTAAAAAGTGTTTGAATTGTGGGTTCACGACCTGGTGGGCCGAAAATAGAGTCTCTATTATTCGGTGTCCTAAAAATAGCACCCATACTTCCGCGATATACAAATTGACATGTGGACTCGGGCCGGTTGGCTGAAAATTGCACTTTTATTGCCTCGTAGCAATCTCGTATGAATTTCATATTTAGCGATTTCTTTTTATCGAGGGCTCTGGGGCTGGCGGGCTGAAAATTGGGCCTCTATTGTTTCACATTATACAAATAGAACCCACAATTCCACGATATATAAATTGACAAATGGACCTGTGGGCTACCTGGCTCAACATTGCAATTTCATTGTTCCTTGTCCTCCGAATAGCAGTCGGAGTTTCGCGATATACACATTGACACATGGACTTGAAAATATATTGTCGTGATATCAACTATCTAACATATCTAAAAACATTATTTTCAATACTAAATTATTGATATTATTTTTTGATATTGCAGAATTTAATTAGATGGGAAAGTTTGTACAATCTGGTCGGGCCACTGATATACAAGTTTTCCGACAAACGAGAAATGCATAGTAAACATGTACTTTTAGAAACTATGGACAAGAGATTTTATACAAGATATTTGGATCCCTCGTTCCATACTTGGCCACTTTCTGGATCGCGGGTTCTCGGCCCGGCGGGCTAAAATTTGAGCCTCTTTTGTTCTATGTCCTGCAAATATCACCCAGACTTCCACGATATACAAATTAACAAGCGGACTTGCGAACTCCACATCTGGCGAGTTAAAAATTGCAATTGTTTAGGGATGTTGATCCTATATAACTTCATCTAAAAACACTATTTTTCAAATACTAAATTATTAATATTAACTATTGATATTGTACAAGTGAATTACAATAAATTATTAAAGGATGTTAAATCGCTTATTTTTTTAAAAATGAAGGAAACAAAACAAAGTTTTTTTTAAATTCTATCACCGCAAGCATAAGAAGGACCAATTTGAATTTTAAGGCCCCCTTTTTCATATGATAGCACAATTGCACTCCGCACAGTATATATTCCTTGATTTCAAATTATTCCAGGATATTAATTTTAGCAATTTCATCGAATAAGAAAAAATGGAAAAACAACAACCAATTTGAAATTTAAGAGCCTCTTGTTGGTATGATAGGACAGTTGCACTTTTCACACTATACATTCGTTCATTTCAAAATATTCCAGAACAATAGTTTGACCAATGTTAAGAACCAAATATCAATATAGCATAGAAAAACCTCAGAATAAGTACTCAACGCCTTGAAAAAGAGATAATTTCAAATAATAAGCCTCTTCGAGGGGGAAACCTCCTTTTACCCCACATAAATGTTCAAGTACAAGATGATTCCAAATGAAAATGTCTCCTTGGTATATATAGGATACTAAGAGGTATAATTACAACTAATGGAATAAAGCCAACATAAATAAAATAACAATACTAATGTAATATGCCCCAAATAAGAGGTAATGAGCCAATATTAGGGCTTAACATGCCCCTCCCCTTGAGACAAGTGTTGTCCGCAACACTTGAGTAAATTTGGATGCTTCTATATAAAAGACTCATCTTCCCAAGTGGAATCTTCAGCCGGTAGTTTCCTCCATTTAATGAGATACTCTGAAATGGATCTATTCCTCAGCTGGCGAATTCTTTTGTCAGTGATGGCTTCAGGCTCCAATAT
>ML784739.1:425092-447623 GCA_009831015.1 Picea engelmannii
TACGCCATGATCTATCTTTCTTGAATACCATTACCACTGGTGCAGAGTAAGAACTTTGTCTAGGTCTAATAATGTCAGCCTCTAACATTTCTTCAACCATGTGCTCAATTTCACTCTTCTGGGCGTAAGGGTATCTGTATGGCCTAATGTTAGGGGGAACACTCCCAGGAATTAGGTGAATTTCATGATCATGATTTCGAGTGGGTGGAAGTCCTTTGGGAATATATTCAAATACTTTGGAATGTTTATCAATGATCCCTTGGAGATCTTGAGGAATAGATGGCTTAGATGTTTGAACATCTAGTGAGCATAGTTGTGCAATAACACCTTGATTCCCCTTTTACAATAATTTTGTCATGCCATTAGAGCTTATCACCTTATCGGGTTTCCCTGTGATACCTCTTAACTCAATTTCTTTTCCTTCCAATGAAAATTTCATGAAAAGTTCTTGAAAATTAAAATCCATTGTTCCTAATGATTGTAAACATTGGATTCTTAGTACAATATCCACACCACCCATGGGTATAGCAATCATTGTACTATTCATTACATATTCCCCCATAGTAAGAATGATCTTATTTCATTTTCTTGAGCAATTTATAGTTCCTCCATCTGTAATCATTACTTGAAACTCTGGTGCTGGATATACAAAGCAATTGAGAGCTTTGGTTGATTTATAGTGAATGAAATTATGAGTACTACCAGAATCAATTAGGACTATTACCTTTTTATTTTTTATTTATCCTTCGATCTTGAGGGTTTGAGGAGTGCTAATTCCAGCCAATGCATTACATGATATCGTAGGAGTCAACTCTTCAAACGAAATTGCTTCTTTGTTTTCATCTTGAGATGGTTCTTGTTATTCTTATTCTTCCTCTTCACAATCTATGTATAATAATTTATTCTCACCACACTTATGTCCCTTACTGTAATTGTTGTCACAATTAAATCATAAACCTTTTGATTTTATTTCCTCCAATTGTTGAGGTGTCAACCTTGTAGGTTAAGGTGTTTTAGAAGAAGGAGCATTGTTATTTCTATAGATGTTAGGATTGGTCCTTCTAGTAGCCATAGCCATATTTTTACTTTCAACATTTCTTGCCACCTTAAATGAATTCTCCAATGATTTGGGTTCCCAAAGGAGAACCTCATGTTGAATTTTATCCTTTAAAGTTCCTATGAATACATCAATCAAGTGTTCATCTGGAATATATGTTACCTTTATATTCAATCTTTGGAAGTTCTCAATGTGCTCGGTAACTGAACCCTTTTGCTTGAGATTTATCAATTGGCTAAAGAAGGTATTGTTCCTTGTATCCTCATAGTGTGCTATCATTTCTTCCATGAAAATTGTCCAAGTGACGAGTGATTTATGAGAACAAAGCCATCGATACCATACAAATTGATTGGGTTCTAAATATAAAGAAGCAATTCATACCTTTTGTGTATGTGGCACATTATGTAGATCAAAGAATTTCTCCATCTGATGTATCCATGTGATTGGGTCCTTGCCATCAAACTTCCTCATATCGATCTTAGGAATGTGGTGCATGGGATGCATTTTCACTTTCAGGTGTCTTCTCTATTATGAAATTTTTCAATACTTCCATGATCTCCTCTTTTAAACCATCCATCTTTGCCTCCAACTTAGCTTCCATCTCTTGTAGTTCATCTTTTGTTACTATCTTCTTTTGTAAATCATTTATGTCCCTACGCATTTCTTCACCTTCATCAAGATTCCAAGTAGGATTTTCTGGAGGCTTATTTGGTGTAGAAGTTTCCTTTTTGGGTGGCATGTTGGCCAAGTATCACTTTTGAACCTTGATTTTGAGGTGGTTCTGCTAAGAAATCTTTATTCTGTTGTATCTCCCAAGTTTCAGCCCTTCTGGGTATGAAACTTTCTTTTATGTATTTCTTTGATATTTCTTCTCTGCAATTCCATAGGTCTGATCAAAATTGGATGTGCCAAGTGGAATTTATAGTAACTTCCCCACAACTTATTGATTGCTTTCCTTTCCAAGAAATCTCACTTATATAGCATGCCCCGCAAAAAATAATTGATATAAAATTTTGAAACTTGTACCAGAAATACTACTGACTGTCCATTGTCCAATGAAACTAGTCTCACTCAATTTGGATACTCTAGGAAGAAGTTAATATTTGTTTACCTGGAACACCTTCTTGAGACTAGTCAATAGGACTAGTTAGATACCCTATCTTCCACAGGGTGTATCTACAAATGTAAGATGACCCAGAAGCTAAACTTTTTACCATAGATACCTTACTAATTTCTATGAATAGCCTTTGGAGTTCATGGTCTGAAACATTATAGAAAAAAATTTATAGCGAAAATTCCGCAATGACTCAGTTCGGGATGATTTTGGAACCCTATCTTGCACAGGTTGTATCTCCGAAAGTATAAGGCCTCAAGAGCTGAAATTTTAACCCAACATACCTTGATCCATATACTAAATATACTCCAAGTTGTTCCTTCTAAAAAAATTGTAGAATAAACATTATAGTGAAAATTCCAAGGTGTCTCATATGTAGCAGCGAAACCCCAAGACCTTGAGCTCTGATACCATATGTTAAGAACCAAATATCAATATAGCATAGAAAAACCTCATAATAAGTACTCAATGCATTGAAAAAGAGATAATTTAAGATAATAAGCCTCTTCAAGGGGGAAACCTCCTTTTACCCCACATAAATGTTCAAGTACAAGATGATTCCAAATGAAAATGTCTCCTCGGTATATATAGGACACTAGGAGGTATAATTACAACTAATGGAATAAAGTCGACATAAATAAAATAACAGTACTAATTTAATATGCCCCAATTAAGGGGTAATGAGCCAATATTAGGGCTTAACAACCAAGTTCATCGATCAACGAAATATGCTAAAGAAACTCACATAGTACATTTGCGTCAAAACGCCATAGAAATTATCAGGAAGATCTGTGTGCCAACTAGCTAAAAAGATTCTTATATTGTTCTGTGTCCTCCAAAGAACAATTGGAGTTCCACGGTATACAAATTGATAGAGAAAGAAGATAACCAAGAACCAACCATACTTTAAACAGGTCGCAAGTAAGTTTTCAGAAGGTTCCATAGAGCAGAACCCATTGACCTTTGCACCAAATAATTTGATATACAAAGAAAAGACGTCGCCGCATTCGTTTTCTCTTGCATCTGGTATATGTTCCCAGTATGAAAAAACCGGGGCCATGCGATATATGGGGATTACAGATATATGGGCCAAGTCCAAAGAAAATTCATCTGGATGTTGAACAAATATTATAGAGAAACATGAGGTATTTTCATTTCCTCCTAAAGTTTGATATAAAAAAAAAAATCCCCTTCTTCAGCCAATATGAAAAATTGTGTTGTCCTCTATCCAAAGCTTCTACAACATGTATACATTGTTTTCCTTTTTCTGAAGATACATTTCATACGACAACTCTGCCAACTCAGGAAGCACATTTTCTAACAGAGGTTGCCTAGCCGTACAGTACATGGTTGTTTTCCCATGGTTCGGATAATACCATTAACGCAATTTCCATAAATATATGGACATTTTTCACCGCATCAAAGACAATCAATTGTATCATCACTTATCAAAGTGGAGGCAGAAGCACAGGAATGGAATTTTGCACATACAGGCTCAAAGGGGGTCAAGTACACATTGGTTGCAACTAAAAGACCTTCAACCTGGGAACATGAGAAAAGGGATTAATACATTGAAAAATATAATACACAACTGCATCCCCACCTCCCCTTTTAAAAAAATTAAAAAATTAAACAGGCGCATAAATTAGTTGAAGGTTATTTCTATAAGCAAAGCGAGGATGATTTTGTGGATGTATACGCACAACAGTTGTAGAGCTAGCTAGTTTCTTCAAATCCTCTACTATATCCGCTCACAACTCTGTTACAAATGTTTCCTGGGTTGTCTGAAAGATTATTTCTCTAGCATCCATCTTCTTTGTTATATTTTTAAACAACATAAGTGGAATATCTCCTCTATGCAATTGTTGTTCCATTGACGAAAACAAATCTAAATACGTATCGAACAATTGTAGCTACAACATGGAACAGTGCAATATTTGTGTAACTTATCTGACATACATGCAGACATGAAAGTAAAGAACAAAATTGAATATGAAAATCGGTACCATTGCCTTGTCGATGTCTGACTCTCCATCCTTTATATGGAGAATGTGTTGCGACCCAAATTTTCTCGCCATTGTCAAAGCAGCCCCAATTTTTCTGATTGGGTAAATATCGATGCTCTATGCAAGCTAGTTGATAGTCGAGTCTCGGAGGAAGCAATATTCTGAACAAAGAGCAGGAATTTTTTCCACAATTCTTGTTTCGTTGAGCAAAATAATTTGATCGCAATCGCCATGGTCATATACTGTTTTGGGAAATATATTAAAATTTGTAATGGATATCCCATTACGCGGCAATATCTTTTTTGCATGTTTCTGGACAAGTTGTGGAGGAACAATCAGTGTCACCGTCATCATGGCATCCTTGTCTGCCATGTCAGCAGGCATAATGGATCTACTTTTGTTTTCTTTGTCCAAGTAGGTTCTATAGACAACCATTATGTCCCCAATGAATACTTGTCCAGCTTGGCGGTTGTTCAACCCCTCTATTGACAGTACTTTGGATGTCACAACTCTAGACTTGATGACATTTTTTGAACAGGAAAACTAAAGTGAATGGTAGTGTTCTACAAGTACACGCATAGTTTTGATGAACTATGGAGCTGCAGTTTCGCAAACACACCTCTTAGTTTGTGGAACATGCAGCACGTTCGGCGTCTCTCTTGTACTTGTTGATACTTCTTGCAAGCTACAAACCATGTATTGAAAATGGAATCAACATATCCACCATGCCATAGATGAATATATGGCACAAGAAACTTTTTAGTAAACATAGTAAGAGAAGAGCGTATGCATATTTACCTTTGGCCTTGTCAGTCTATCGATGTCTGGGATGACTGACTGCTCATGCCCGTGTCACTAGTCCAACTTTTTCTGATGCAAGCATATGTAGATGAAAATCAGGACTAAACAAACATATGCATTGTATATTGTCCATCGAAAGGACCAAACAACCGTAAAATTGTATGCATCTTAATTTTTTAACTAGAGAAATGTTTGATAATAAACATGGAATAAGCGCGGGGCACCATGGCCAATCTTTATATTGCGGACCCCTAGAAGGCAAGGGAGAAATCTTCAACCTGCCAACCTGGCACCCGCAATCGAGAAAGTGGATAACTATGGAATAAGGTAGAAGCAAGACCACATATTTCAATCTGTTAGTCTGTCAACTGGTGCTCAAAGGAATTTTCGGAAACCACACTAGGCAGATGAATTAGAAAACAAAAGGGATAATAGAAAATGGAAAAAGTAGAAATAGGCAAGGAAGAAAGTCCCATTACTACAAAGTCATTGTTTTCAAGTCTAATGTTATATACCCCCACTCGGTTTGAATATTCAATTTGCCATCACACTTGGTATACCTTTTAGAAGATTGTACCATAGAACCCTTTGTTGTTGCACAGAAGAATTCATTTCCCTGTCCAAGCAACCTATTTTTTCCAAGGCAGCAACGTCGAAGATGCAATGGAAATGAAGGCAAGTTAGTATGAAAACATACATCTAAAAGAAAAAGAAACAGGTCTATTTACCCGCCAAAGAGTCCTTCATCCTTTCCAGCCATTCTATTTGCTTAAATGCAGCAATGCAGTGCAAACACAACCGACATGAACCAACTTAGTATGCAGGAAGGAACACATGTAACCAAGATAACTTACCATACAGGAAGGCACGCAACGATCTTAACACATATACAGACCATAAATGAAATACAAAATAGCGCAATATGAAACAACAATACAAGCATGCACCTTTCTATATCCTCTTCAGCCGATGTAGTCAAGAGTCCCTCCTTTTCTCCAACTACTCTATTTGTTTCAATGTGGGAATGCACAAAATTCAATGAACATTAATGGAAGGTGGTATTCAACGGAGAACAAGCAATATGTACATACAGCAAAACTGACTCAACGAACAGTCGAGAAAGGCAGAAACATGAACCTTTGTGCTTCTCTATCCATGGTTGTAAACATGTAGATTTTTTTCCCTGGCCAAAATATATTACAAGGCACAAAATATCACGCAATTGCATGGTTGCAGCTAAACAATTTCTGGTTTTCCCTGGAAATTTATCCATATATGCCCTTTAACCATGTTCTTTATCCTCTACACAGACTGTTGTGCCCACAATACAAGTTCTTAGTTTTCTATGGCAAACTACCCAGACATGCTTCCAGACATGAAAATATAATCTTGCAGAATCTTTTTTTGCACATATCATATCTCAAGCAAAACACAAATTGGATTGTGTGCACACCAGTCTATGTAGAGGAGAAATAACATGTCATGTCATATCCGCACATCTGACCATACATGGTTTATAAATGTAGGTTCCATACATATGCTTTATTCCAACAAAAAAACATTGGATATTGTAACTTCACAGGTAATCCTCTAACAATTTTGCATGCAAATATTTTCTTTCATGGCAGGACTAGAGCACCAGGAAAATCTCACAGAGTAATAGATATTGGCCTCGACAGACATGGAAAATAACACAATTGCATGTCGACTGGTGGGTGCAGGGGCTAACCACCATAAAGCGCCCCAAAAAAACAATAATAATCCAAAAGAAAAAAAGAAAAAAAAATCCCCAACCACCGTCGCTGCACCCCAACCCTGCAAGGCCAAATCAAACAAAATAAACCGGCAAGGACCAAACTAGCGAGAAAGCACGAACAGTCAAACTGCACCCCTAGGACCCCAAAGCATAAACCCCAGCCAAACAAACAGAACCAGCAACCCAGGAACCAACGAACCAGCAACAACCACCAAGCTAGTGAAAAACATATGTATCTCCAACAATTACGAAACTGCAGACCAAGCAAAAAAGGAACTGGAAACATACAAGGAACATGCGACTACAAATAAGAAAACATTCTTACTTGCAAACTGCAAACACTAAATAGCAAACAAGGACTACAAAATGAAACTATGGCATCGAAACTTACTCTGAATCAATGTAATGTAGAAGCTCAGGTCGAATCATCGGCCAAACAACAACAAACCAGCGAAGAAGAACCCCTCACTGAACCAGTAAACAATGTATATAGCTTCAATGATTACGAGGATGAAACGTATAATGGCAGCAACCGACAAACTAGCCAAGAAGAAACACTCACCGAACCAGAAAACAATGTATGTAGCTTCAATGGCAAAACAAGGATGAAACATATAATGGCTATTGAAGTGGCGGTAGACAAACAATATTGTGCAAATTCACTGTATAGAAAATTTCAAGGAAAAATGTACTCCGAGAACCATATTTACATAAACATTTAAGAATCTCGGGCTGTCTAAGGATCTCGTGGTATGAAAACATTTAAGTTGTCAGGGGTGTAGGAGGACGTCGCGTCATGTAAACATTTACGTTGTCAGGCCTATTGAAGCATCTCAGAATAAGTGTCAATACATTTCAAGAAATATACATTTGCCAAAGACGCTATAAAATTTGGAATTCTCAATCACTACAAAGCTTGGATATCAAAACATTTCAATATGCTTACTACATATCAAAACTTATGGATATATTCGGCTAGCAGAAAATGCAATACAAACATTCCAACTAATGCTAGCATTAATCGACCTTCAAGCAATATAGAGGAAAAATGTATGATTAAAAAATATTGTCTACGAGAAAAAGTTTGGATATGTTGCTATATAGTACATTGGGAATAGTGAAGCCGGCAATAAGACCTCTGATCTCTTATCCAATCAGATCAGTACATATATGTTACTTTTTATTATATAAAAATATATGCTTTTAATTCCATAGCTCCAACAATAGATATTGTGCAAATATTTTGGGTCAAATGACAAAATAATATGTAGTCAACGCAGGGACTAATAACACGACATCCTCATTATAAATTTAAAAAATAACCCTCAATAAAAAAAATGTTTTATTTTGAATAAATTCATTATTATTGATAAAAAAACATTCATCATTATAAATAACAAAACATCCTCATTATATATTTACCTCATTATAAATTTAAAAAATAGTCGTCAATAAAAAAATGTTTTCATTTTCTTAAAAACAAAAAAAAAATTGTTATAAAAATATGAAAAATTTTAAATATAAAAAAGTTTTCATTTTCAATAAAAAAAAATTTATTATAAAAATATGAAAATTTTAAAATATTAAAAAATTGTTATAAAAATATGAAAAGTTTAAAATATTTCATTTTTTTTAATATTTTTCATATATACAATCTCTTAAAAATCTAAAATAGATTAGGATCCGTTTGTAACAAAACTCATTTTCATTTAATTTTCAATTCTTCGACATATAGTTTTTCCATTCTCTTTTCTCTATAATCATGTTTCCATTTACAATCTATGTATGGAATGGAGTACATTTTGGCAGTCACTATAATTGAAAAGGGGGTTTTCATGTAGGTATGATGACCACCATAGCCGAGCTTTAAGGGTTGTCACTACATTGATTTATTTGGACGAGTCCTTGGTGAAATATTTGGTTCTCATAATGCATGATCCAATTATCTATGTTGTATTGATTATATAAAATAAACCTTGTATTGAATGGGACCAAACGAATCATTGTATGTATATCAAAAGAAAATGATACATGGTTAGATTTACAAATGATGTATTGATTAATTAGTAAAAATACCTAGGGTTTATGTATGTTGTATTGATTAATTACTAAAAATAGCGCAAGTGGGATACATCTATTCTTCACGCCTTGCTCTTAATGTTGTCTATAAAGAAAATTGCAAATACTTCTTCATTATCTCATAAACAACTATTTACATGCCTCATTCTTCTTGTTCTCGTTTGATTTCCTGTTCTCAAATCTATTGAGGATTGGGCAGCAAGGAACCCACAAAGGAGCCATGTCGATGAACCTTCATTCCTGTCCTGACTTGGATGTGAAGAGGATGTTTAGTTAGATGAAATAAAACAGTAGAAATGATTCATTTAACTTCATCTCTATCCAGTATTGAGATGTGTAATCCTTCCAGGGTTGGAATTTGGAAAACATTCCACCCTTTTTAAAAAATGGCTTTAATCATGTAATCAAATTTTTTGTTTTTGTTTTTGTTTTTTTTCATCACATAATATCAATAATAAACGTAAATTTATTTTACCAATATAATGGTCTTTCAAAAAAAAATCCCATAATTGCTCATCAAATTCACTGTAGATCATGCGTCGCTTTTCTCCCAACAATCAGTTAAAATTTGAAAAACCCTCGGAAAAGATTTTTCCTATACTTTTCTTCATGCAATCCAATGAGATTTGAAAGTCCCCCATGAAATTTTTTACAACACAAATCTGAAAGTAAGTCCCTCAAGAAATGTTTTTCAACACAAAATGCATGAATTTTTTAAAAGCAGATGCTTACAGCACTAATACGAATCTTGTTTTCAGATTGTCGAAATTGAAGTTCACATGGAATGCAATGGATGCAATGAAATATACGCAAAGCTTTATCCAAGCTCCAAGGTAAATATATTATGTTAAATGTATGGGAGAATCCATCCTAGTAGAAAATCGATAATGTTGTGGTGAATCTAGAGAATGAATTAAATGGATGTGTGGTGAATCTAGAGAATGAGTTAAATGGATGTATGATATGTAGTTATATAGACATTCGACAAACCCATGTAAATTCGGTTATATAAGTAGTTTGAAACTGTGAAGTTGGAGTTAACCAAGAAAATATAAATACAAACAGGAGCAAGCTACTATATAATTTTTTAACTTTTAATATTTTAGAGTTTACACAAATTTATGAAAATATAAATACAAACAGGAGCAAGCTACTATATAATTTTTTAACTTATAATATTTTAGATTTTACACAAATTTATAGGATTTTATATCATCAAATATTATTCTTCTTCCCAATATATCAAATCAAATATTCAAATTCTCAATCACATTATTCACTGTTGCTGGATTAATATTCTTAGTCTTCACAATAACTCAAATCAAAGACTCAAATTCCCAATCATGTTATTCACTGCAGCTTTTTTTATTATGTCGATTATGCATGATTAATGTATAATGAATAATACTTGGCGGTCTGGAGAAGATTGGGCGTTTCCTGGACAATATGCGGACCTACGATAACAATGCATTTACTACCAGGGAACATGAGAGGGTTAGATATTTATATTCTTATTAATGTATTCTACCTTTCAGTTAAATAATGAGACCCCGCAGCCAGTAATATGATATTATATAGATTCAATAATTTCTTTTCATACCTGAATGCATATAGATACTCGACGGTCTAGAGCATGATCCTCGGCAGTCTGGAGAAGATTGGGTATTCATGTATTCCACGTTTCATCTACAATCGCATTGCATTTTAGGACGTTTGGCTTATGTACTTATAAATGCAAGGAATTTATGAACAACAAATCCCATTTATTGATTTGAGTGGAAGAATATGCTAGCATCTTTAATTATTGGCCATCAGATTAGAATTTGTAATTAAAAACTTGATTAAACCATAAATTCCAATAGAGAGAATGCCTTTCGACATAATAAATAAAAGTAATCAGAAATTTATATATAACAAAATAAATAAGTTTAGTTAAACATATATAAATAAATAAAAGTAATCAGAAAAGAGGAAGACTCCATCATGATCTTCCAAAACTTCCAAAACTTAATTGTGATGCCAAGTAAATGGGGGAAACCACTTACACTCTTGATTTTCACATGGAATATAAGTTGTAATGTGAAATCAAATACACTCACATTTTAGAGAACCCAATGTTCGATTACAAATATTCAATGTTCTTTGTTTTCGTCTCACAAAACTTGTTCTTTTCATTTTGTTATTTTCATACATAAATTTTGAACGTTTGTCCCGCTCATTTGAAAATCATCAATGTAATTATTAGATGTAAAACTTGGTATTTATAGCCTTTGAGATAGCTCAAGTTAACAATAAATAAATGATCATGCAACTTGAATATCTAGTTATGTATGAGTTTTATGTAATAAACATATGTGCTTGAATGTATGTAGAAATATGTGTCAAATATAAATGATTATTGTGCACCACCTAATGTAAGCATATAATACTAAAATAATTAGTATTTATATTTTAAACTAATCATTATTGTTGTATTCTGGTGCAAAAGTTTTTTGAAAAAAGAACTAATAGTGACATGGTTTGGATCCAATGCATTGAGTTGTGCCATTGCAACTAATACTAAAAGCCTTATATACTAGTTAAAAAAATCTATAAAAAATTATATTTTAAAAAAAAGTTCTTTGTGAAATATAGAGAGAGGAACCAAGAAAAATAACAAGAAAGCTAGGGTTTCCAATAGTGTATATAAGTATTAAACCCTTGTTATTTTTTTAGAATGCATTTAAAATAGTTTAAATCAAATAGGGAAAGATTGAGATAATCAATAGAATGAAATCACATATCTGAAATTTCTCCTCTCTAGATTTGTATGTGATCTATAGTGATCCCTTCCAAATTTGGCTCTTCAAAAAAAATCAACCCACTCCAAAGTCCTAGTTGGTAAACTTTTCTTACATAAATCCCTCCTCTTAATTTTGCCAAAAGAATCAAATAATGAATAGTATTTTCATTTATAAATGCATACATTTCAAAAAATGAAATTCCCACTAGTTTTTGACTTTATATTTTGATGCATTTATGATAAACCCTAGGATTTTTTTTTGTAACATACATTTTAAATTCACTATACATTTTAGCACACCTATTCACTTTAAAGAGGAGTAGTGCACTAGTGCGCTTTGTACGTACAAAAGCACCAATGAAAAAGTATAAATTTACAATGTTTGTTTGTTTTTTCACTATACAATCAGTGTGTTACTTTTTCACTATACAATAGTGTGTTACAAAATTTTAAGCACCTCAGTACACTATCAACCTACAAGTGCACTAGTGTCAATTTTATTGACATATAGAAATGCAAACCTCCACAACTAAATTTTGTGGAGATTTTTCTTTGTGGAGATAGTAATGAAGGTGACACTTCCTAGCATTTATAATTTAGAGCACTAGTCCCTTATTATATATGGATGCATAGGTGCATTTGTAACTAATTAAAGCATCGATAACTTGTAAAAGTAATTCAAAATTTTGTTTGAATTTAGATTGTTTTTTTTGTTTCCCAAGGTTTATTGATGATTTGGCTCAAATGTAGGGAAAAAAAGTTATAAAATCAAATGGTTAATTCTTCACATTCTAGCTCATTTTATATATAAAAGACATGATATACATGATATATAAAAGATATGTAGGAACACTTCCATATTCTTCTTTTTTGAAAATTTGAAAGCCATATTAACTAATTTTTATCCTAAATTGGCCAAACCATCTCCTTGTGTTGAGTAAATGGAGAGTTCTAGTGATCCAAAGTATGATATCAATACTACTCAAAATATATCTACTAGGAGATTGTAACATCCCCACTATAATCCCCATTTTAATTAATGGATAATGTAGATATGAATGTGGCTATGGCCAAGCAATGTAATATGTGAAATGTATTTTCTAAATTTAATAAATATAATGTGAAACTAGTTGTTGGGAATATGGATATAGATGGGGGTTTATTAATCCACGAGAAAGGGGGAATGTCTAGGGAGTGTCTAAGAAGGGTCCAAGGGGGGAGTTATTTATGGGTATTAAATCAAACCCATCTTTCTTAATATTATTATATTTTGGGGATGACCTTCTATTTTTTTTTAAGTGTATTATAGCCCAATCATTAAAATAATGTAAGAGAGTGGGTGTGAGAGTCACATCCCATATTTATTGGAAGCATGGGGATGAAGTAGAATCAACATTGAGAAGAGTGAGAAATCAACTATCTTGGGAGAAGAGAGGAAATTTGTATGGGTAGTAACAAGAAGTTTTACACATTCAATTTTTACATGAACAACAAGAGAAAACATGAGAGAAGAGTTTTGGATCTAGAGCAAGAAGGCTAGGAAAATTTTAGAGCATGTTGGAGTGTGTTTAGAGCATTTTGAAGCTAAAGACTAAAGAGACAAGTTGTCAGGCGTGAAGAGTGAACCCTTGAGTGAGTTGCACTGTAAGAACAATTGGTTGTTGTTGTTTTTACGATCAGTTTTCCTAGCAGTGAGTTCTCTTGAGTTCTCAGTAGAGATATTCTTGGTTATATGCATCAAAGAGACCTTGATAAATGAATGGGACATATGATGGACTGAGAGTAGTGAAGGGGTACATTCCTTGGCTTGGGAAGGTCAAGAGGAAGATATCTGGAGGAAATTCAAGGTAGTTTTATGAGAATACCAATTGGTTGTGTGATATTGAGGTGAGTGGATTGTTAGAAGCACCCTTCTCTTATGGATTCCTAGCTCCGGATCGAGGGTGACTTGTTGTTTATATTTGGAAAAACAGGTCTATGGTTGGGTGGTACATCCTTCCCAAGCAGTTGGTTGCACAAACATTTTATAAAGATAAGTGTTTATATATTTTCTGAGTTATTCCATGAATTTAATTGTTGTGCTTATATTTGCATATATGAATGGTGTATTTGTTGTTGTGAATGAGTTTATTAGTTGCATCCATGATCATTTAGAATCTTGTAGTTGCAATTAATTATGGGTATCATAATCTAGTTAATTATGTGTATAAATTGTAGCTCGTAAGATCAGGAATTAATTAGGAGAAGAATCTTTTTATTTTATGTGTTTTTCACCTATTAATGTTCCTTGGTTAAGATGGAGGATGTTACATAATGGAATCAAAGCTCAAGGTTCAACACTAAGCTTGTATGGGCGCAAGAATTAAGAAAATTCATGGTTACAGATTTTGTATTATGATGAATTTGGGAAAAATGTTGAACTAGAGTGAAATCCCGAAATTTGTTGGCAGATTTAGATTTATTTTGGCTTTAAAGTAGTAGAAGAAGAAATTCATGTCATCGATATGCAAGTTGTAGAGTCGAATTTGGATTTGGAAGCTGAATTACTATTTGTTTTCTGGCGACTATGAAGTTTTGTGGATTCCATGTTAATTAATGTTGAAGAAGATAATTGTAACTTCTAAAATTATAACACGGTATGAGAGAAAGCCTGAATAAAAGATAGTTATCATATATAGAAGACAAAAGGAGTCATTTTTCTTGATAGGAGTGGTTTTCGGATAAGACAATACCACTAGCAAGCGTGCCCTAGTGGAGTGCAGCTTTTCCCTCGATCGGATCTTCAGAATCCAGAATTTTTTATTTAGGGGAAGGAGACTATCGGAACCAAGATTGATGAGAAGTTGGAGGGACACGACAAATTCAGAGCCTAGAGGTACAGAGTACCCCTCCTCCTATAAGAACATGATATATAGAAGTTCACTAAAGAATAGGTTTCAGAATCGGAGGGAGATGAG
Source organism: Picea engelmannii (assembly GCA_009831015.1). NCBI lineage: Eukaryota > Viridiplantae > Streptophyta > Pinopsida > Pinales > Pinaceae > Picea > Picea engelmannii. The sequence goes on from ML784739.1 coordinate 439,645, forward strand.
GCTAAAGCAAATCACAAGAAGGATATGATCAAATCAAAGAGGATTATTGTAGACTCCATTAAGGACCATATTATTCATCACATATATTCATTATACACTCCAAAATAAATGATGGATGCCTTAACCTCACTATTTGAAGAAAACATTATCAACCAAAGAATGACCTTGAGAACTCGATTAAAGAACATGAGGATGCAGAATTTAGAAACCATCCACTCTTACTTTTCAAGAGTGAACCAGAACAAGGAGCAGATAGAATCCATTGGTGATACAGTGAATGGAAAATAAATGGTGATGACCAACTTGAATGGCCTCCCAAGGTCATGAGATGCATTTATTCATGGGATATGCTCAAGAAGGAAGATACCCAAGTTCAGTAGGATATGGGAAGATTGCAACCAAGAAGAAGCAAGGATGAAAGAAAGATAAGAGAAGATGACAGATGATGATCAATCCCTAGCCACCCACACCAAGAAAGGAAAGAGAAATAAATAACCCTCCTCACTCAAGAAGTTTCATAAGGGCCAAAGAAATAACCCAAATATCGGATGTTTCTGTTGTCAAAAAATGGGACACATTGCTAGGAATTGTTCCCTCATCCAGAGAACAAAGGAATATAAAGGAGGTAAAAGGAATCATTGTTAAGACCTAAATAATGGCACATTTCCCCTTAATTAGGGAATATTACATTATTAATGTTATTTTATTTATGTCAGCTTGGGTCCATTAGTTGTAATTGTACCTCCTAGTCTCCTATATATACCAAAGACACCTTTTCATTTGGAATCATCTTGTATTTGGAAACATCATGTAATGTGAAATCAAATACACTCACATTTTAGAGAACCCCATGCTCAATTAAAAATATTCAAGGTTCTTTGTTTTCATCTCACAAAACTTGTTCTTTTCCATTTTGTTATTTTCATACATAAATTTTGAATAACAATACAAGTAGGTTTGTGCCTCTCATTTGAAAATCATCCATGTAATTATTAAATGTAAAACTTGGTATTTATATCCTTTGAGATATCTCAAGTTAACAATAAATAAATGATCATGCAACTTGAACATCTAGCTATGTATGAGTTTTATGAATTTTATGTAATAAACATATGTGCTTTAGTGTATGTAGAAATATGTGTCAAATATAAATGATAAATGATTATTGTGCACCACCTAATCTGTAAGCATATAATACTAAAATAATTAGTATTTACATTTTAAACTAATCAGCGTTGTTGTATTGCGGTGCAAAAGGTTTTTTTTGGTATTTATAGCCTTTGAGATAGCTCAAGTTAAAAATAAATAAATGATCATGCAACTTGAACATCTAGCTATGTATGAGTTTTATGAATTTTATGTAATAAACATATGTGCTTGAATGTATGTAGAAATATGTGTCAAGCATAAATGATAAATGATTATTTTGCACCACCTAATCTGTAAGCATATAATACTAAAATAATTAGTATTTATATTTTAAACTAATCAGTGTTGTTGTATTGTGGTGAAAAAGTTTTTTGAAAAAAAAAACTAATAGTGACATGGTTTGGATCCAATGTAATGAGTTGTACAATTGCAACACATACTAAATGCCCCATATACTAGTAAAAAAAACCTATAAAAATTTATATCTTAAAAAACAAATCCCTTGTAAAATATAGAGAGGGGAACCAAGAAAAATAACAAGAAAGTTAGGGCTTCCAATATTGAATATAAGTATGAAACACTTGTTATTTTTTTAGAATGCATTTAAAATATTTTGAATCAAATAGGGAAAGATTGAGATAATTAATAGAATGAAATCGCATACCTGAAATTTATCCTATGTAGATTTGTGTGTGGTCTACAGTGATCCCTTCCCAATTTGACTCTTCAAAAAATCAACCCACTCCAAAGTCTTATCTTGTAAATCTCTCTTACACAAATATCCCCTCTTGATTTTTCCAAAAGAATGAAACAATGAATAGTGTTTTCATTTATAAATGCATACATTTCAAAAAATGAAATTCCCACTTGTTTTTCACTTCATATTTTGGTGCATTGATGATAAACCCTAGCGTTGTTTTTTGTAACATACATTTTCGATGCACTTTACATTTTAGCACACCTATGAACTTTAAACAGAAGTGGTGCACTATAAAGTGCACTAGTGCACTTTGTACGTACAAAAGCACCAATGAAAAAGTATAAATTTACATTTTTTTGTTTGTTTTTTCACTATACAATGAGTGTGTTACAAAATTTTAGGCACCTTGATACACTATCAACATACAAGAGCACTCGTGTCAATTTTATTGACATATAGAAATGCAAGCCTCTGCAATGAAATTTTGTGGAGATTTTTCTTTGTGGAGATAGTAATGAAGGTGACACTTTGAAGCATTCATAATTTAGAGCATTAGTCCCTTATTATATATGGATGCACTAGTGCATCTGTAACTAATTAAAGCATCAATAAATTTTAAAAGTCATTCAAAATTTTATTTGAATTTCGATTGTTTTTTTCTTCCCAAGGTTTATTTTAAGAATTCATTCGCATATTGATGATTTGGCTCAAATGCAAGGAAAAAAGGTTATAAAATCAAATGGTTAATTCTTCACATTCTAGATCATTTTATATCATTGCAAGTTCATCAACTTCTCCCCCATCATTTGAAGTAAGTCTAGATTTTATTTATAATTCATTTATCTCATTGAATTTATGTTATTTATGCACGTGCATTTGAATAATTATTCATTGAATTTTGTAGGATCATGATTCTGGATCGATTTCAGATGCACAAGAAATTCTACCAATAAAAAAATGTTGTAGGCTCTTATCAGGAGAAAGATACCATGGGAAAATGTTTGATCAAAATGGACAGCTTCTTTATCCTGCCAATTGTAAGATTTCATCTTCCAGCAACCTGTAGCCTAGATCAATGGTATTACACAATGAGTTGGATCTCTTTTATGGCACGTCAATAGTATGTAGTTGTTCAAAATGTAAAGGGTTGAAGAAGAACCCTCGACATGTCACATTGTACCATTATATTAATGATTGACTGCCCAAAGTTGATGGTCTAATACCTCCAATTGCAGTCAAGAATCCAATACGTGATATATAAAAGACATGTAGTAACACTTCCATATTCTTCCTTTTTGACAATTTGGAAGTCATATTAATTAATTTTTGTCCTAAATTAGCCAAACCATCTCCTTGTGCTGAGTAAATGGAGAGTTCTAGCGATCCAAAGTATCATATCAATAATACTCAAAATATATCTACTAGGAGATCTGTAACATCCCCACTATAATCCCCATTTTAATTAATGCATAATGTAGATATGAATGTGGCTATGGCCAAGTAATGTAATATGTGGAATGTATTTTCCGAATTTAATAAATATAATGTGAAACTAGTTGTTGGGAATATGGATATAGATGGGGATTTATTAATCAACAAGAAAAGGGGAATGCCTAGGGAGTGTCTAAGAAGGGTCCAAAGGGGGAATTATTTATGGTTATTAAATCAAACCCATATTTCTTAATATTATTATATTTTGGGGATGACCTTCTATTTGTTTTTAGTGTATTATAGCCCAATCATTAAAATCATGTAAGAGAGTGGGTGTGAGAGTCACATCCCATATTTATTGGAAGCATGGGGATGAAGTACAATCAACATTGGGTAGAGTGATAAATCAATTGTCTTGGGAGAAGAGAGGAAATGTGTATGGGTACGGTAACAATAAGTTTTAAAAATTCAATTTTTATATGAACAACAAGAGAAAACATGAGAGGAGAGCTTTGGAGCTATAGAAAGAAGGCTAGGAAAATTATGGAGCAAGTTGGAGTGTTTTTAGAGAATTTTGGAGATGAAGACTAAAGAGTTAGGTTGTCAGGCGTGAAGAGTGAACCCTTGAGTGAGTTTCATTGTAACAACAATTGGTTGTTGTTGTTTTTACGATCAGTTTTCCTGGCAGTGAATTCTCTTGAGTTCTTAGTAGAGATATTCTTGGTTATATGTGTCAGAGAGACCTTGATAAATGAATGGGACATCTGATGGACTGGGAGTAGTGAAGGGGTACATTCATTGGGTTGGGAAGGTCAAGAGGAAGAGAGATGGAGTAAATTCAAGCTAGTTGTATGAGAATACCAGTGGGTTGTGTGATAATGAGGTGTGAGTGGATTGTTAGAAGCACCATTCTCTGGTGGATTCATAGCCCCAGCTTGAGGGTGACTTGTTGTTTAGATTTGGAAAAACAGGTCTATGGTTGGTTGAACATCCTTCCCAAGCAGTTGGTTGCAAAAACATTTTATAAAGATAAGTGTTTATATATTTTATGAGTTATTCCATGAGTTTAATTGTTGTGCTTATCTTTGTGTATATGAATGGTTTATTTGTTGTTGTGAATGAGTTTAATAGTTACATTCATTCTCATTTAGAATATTGTAGTTGAAATTAATTATGGGTATCATAATCTAGTTAATTATGTGTATAAATTGTAGCTGGTAAGATACAGGAACTAATTAGGAGAACAAATTTTTGATTTTATGTGTTTTTCCACCTAGTAATGTTCCTTGGTTAAGATAGAGGATGTTACATAATGGAATCAAAGCTCAAGGTTCAACACTGAGCTTGTATGGGCCAAGAGCCAGCAAGAATTAAGAAAATTCATGGTTACATATTTTGTATTGTGACGAATTTGGGAAAAATGTTGAACTAGAGTGAAATCCCCAAATTTGTTGGCAAATTTAGATTTATTTTGGATTTAGAGTAGTCGAAGAAGAAATTCATGTCATCGATATGCAAGTTGCAGAGTCGAATTTGGATTTGGAAGTTGAAATCATATTCATTTTATGGTGACTGTGAAGTTTTGTGGATTGACAACCCATATTAATTCAACCTGAAGAATCCAAGATCGAGATTCAATCGTAGAGGCCCAAAAAGGGGGTTCTTGACAAGCCTTCAAAAATAAGGTTTTGGAAGAAATTTAGAATCAAGCTTGCGATTTAGTCCAAAGGGAGGATCCCTATGGTAGAATCTCGAAGAAAAAAATAGTTGTCCAATTGGATAGATTATTTCCTATTTGTTGGATCTATGGGAAGTTTTTTTGGAAGAGCTCGTTCGGAAGCTTTGGGTGTGTTTCATGTCTTGAAGAAGTCATACTAACCTAGGTAAAGGTCAAGCAATTCTGATGTCCACAAAGATATGGACCATCAAACGTGAGTGATTTTAGTCATTAGTTTCTCGGAAGGGTGGCTTCGGAAAAGGGTTCGTTCGAAAATCCCCAAGGGTGTAATTTCACTTTCCAATGAATTCAGTCCAACCAAGTAACCAATGTGCAGTATTGGAACCCATGATGATCGTGGTAGTTGAAAAAGGGGAAAATGGTCAAAGCTTCTGAAGACCATAACTTTCTACTCGGAACTAGGAATTTGGAAAATGAATACTCAATGGAAAGGTATAAGGAGGAGAATCCATATATTAACCTAGAAAATTAATTTGAACAGTGAATTTTGAAGTCAAATCAAAAGAATATGATTGGTGGCACTAATAGGAAGAAAACTTTATGCATTATTTTCCAAGAATTGTGTGTATATATTTTTGTCTAACAAAAAATTATTTGCATGCACATTTTTTGTAGAATTAGAGGTTAAGAAAACTAGCTTGGTTTCTATATGAGAACCAAAGAAATGGAAGATGCCCAGGGGTCCTACATACATGAGGAGGAATTCATATGTCTGCATGTCAGCATGGGAAATGCAAATATTGAGTCCAATGGAAGAAGAGACATGCAGGAGGATGTAACTATGAGGATCTTGCAAAGATAAGTGCAGAGTTATAGGGATGATAATTAAAATATTATCAAATCTTAGGAAGATATACTGCATAGCTTGAACATGATATAAAATCAAGCCAATAAAGACTCTGGATACCATAAGGAGAGTAAAGAATATCTATGAGAAAATAAGAGGGAGGCTAGTCTTCCAAAAGACTTGGAATGACAAGATGAAAGTAAAGAGGGATCAAAGGACAAAATGTTTTGAGACACCCTTTTTCAAGAACAAATCCCAAGAAAATCAGCAAGTACAGTCATCCCAAAATGAGCACAAGACAACAAAATATTTTGGGAAAAGGCCAAGGAAGAAGCCTATACAATGTTGGGGATGTGAGGGGAATCACTTGTATATGGAGTGACCTCACAAAGGTGAAAGGATAAGGATTGTACACAACATTCAAGAGTTTTAAATAGTTGAATACATGGGAGGAAGCATGCCAAGGATTTATGAAACCTTGGACAACAAAAAATCATAGTATCAATCCCATAATTATGGAGCTAGCCATAATTACAAATACTATAATATTATTGGAATATTTCACTTACAGAGTAAGCATAAGAAATCTTGGTTAGTTCAGTTAGCCACAAGGGCTAAGAGTGTTGATATTTTGATGTAACTATGGAAGATATTATTTTGTATTTGTATTGATCAAACCTTGAGAAGGTTATTGTAATATTATTGTATAAATCTGCTCAAAAGATATTTGGTTGCCTCATATGTGTGCATGTCCCCAAGGAAAAGAGGACAAAATTGGATCCATCTGGAAGAATGGAATATTTTTTAGTTACAATGACACATCGAAGGCATACATGATATATATTCCCGGTCACTAGAAAGTTGATATTAATCGAGATGTCACCTTCGATGAGAGTGCATATTTCATCAAATCAAAACATGACTATGAAAAAGAGGTTCATGAGGAGGAGAATGAAGTTACTAGAGTTCCAAAGGCAGAAGCAGTTGAACCAAAGGAAGTCATTCATAAGGATGATGACATGGAAGAACCTCAGAGTCCAATAGATATTCCTTCTCGCAAGAGAAGACTTGATTGGGAATAGGATCTCATCAGAGATGCAGAAAGATATGGTGCCCCAGAAAAATGTCTCAAGGAAAGTAAGAAGTTGAAATTGTATTCCAGCTATGTGACATGTTTGTGTGATATCATGGATGTAGAACCGTCCAATTATGAAGAGGTTGCATAAAAGAGGGTATGGAAGGATTCCATGGGGGAGGAATATCAGTCCATAGTAAGGAACGATGACTGGGATGTGGTCCCCAGACTGTTAGGACCACACAATGTACCTTTTTTTGCCATTCTTTTTGCCATTATTATACCCTTGATCACCGGTATTTAGTCTCATATTATCACTTCATCTGATCACTCCAAGGTATACAACGTCATTTCTCATTACTATATGTTTAATTTGTTTTGCATGACATTTTACATTACTCTCGTACTTAACCATTGATTAGAAGTGCATAAGTGTCCATATTTGCAGAATAGTATTCAAGGCCGATGTTGAAACACAGAACTGTCCAAAGTCGTTGTTGTACTGATGCTGAAACATGAAAGTTGTTACACAACCGAGGACGCATATGCTGAAACACGGAGCTGCTACACAGTCTAAGGTCGCATATGCCGAAACACGGAGCGGCTACATAGTTCAAGGATGCAGATGCTGAAACACGGAGCTGTCACTCCGTTTAGAAGTCCAGATGTTGAAACACGGAGGACCGCCACGATGCTGAAACACGAGCCGTGACAGTTAGCAGTCAAAGCTAACACAGTCAAGGGCACAATTCACGTGGCTGAAACAACCCGTGAATTGCGATGCTGAAACATCATCAGCAGCTATGAGAAGAAGTTGTTACACCAGCTGTAATAGCAATACCTCGTTCAGTTCCTGTATTAGCATTCGGTTGCGTGAGAATAGGACATCCTATGCTGATTTAGAAAGCAGATCCGATTTAGCGAAGGATTCAGATATGCTTTGTAATGATTGTATTGAAGGGATTTCCCCTTTAAATTCAGGAGAAATCACCATTCGAGGGATCCAAGTTTTGATGTATTGAAGGACTTCAGAGAAGCGGGACGCATTCTGTACTTCCAATTTGTAATGTGATATTTCAACAGATGAATACAAGACTGC
>ML784739.1:470215-520618 GCA_009831015.1 Picea engelmannii
CTTCGAATTGCTTGCCATTTCTTTTCACCTGAAAAACAATACCGCAGATCTCCCACTGTAACAAGGCTTATCACAGTCTCGAGCCAAACCCTTGACGACAAAGGCGTCCCCCTGAATCCAATAAAGCTCTGATACCAAATGTAAATTCTAACCTTGTACAATATCTACTGCAAACTGATATTCAAAAAAGAACAGAAAAGATACAATGGCAAATACAAACATTACACAGAGATTTTTCACCTGGAAACCCAAACCGAGAAAACCAGCATATATTATATTGATACATTGTGTTACATTGTTTACAATACAATATACATATAGGAGCCAGCGGCATCCAAAACCATAACCCAATGACATGGATTAGTCCAAAACCCTAATTCCTTAACCGGAAATAGAAAACCATCGGCAAAAAACCATGTGCCAAAAAACCACCTAATATCATGTGGTCCCGGAAATATGTCGTCCCGGAAATATGTGCAAAGAATATAACACATACCCAACATTGTTTTGGTGCTGTGAGGTATTTTCCTTGGCTGGAAATGTGATATTGTGCTACTATTTTGTACTTTCCTGAAGCTGAATAATATATCTCTCTCTCTCTCGTTGGGTTTCCCCACATTGGGGTTTTCCCTGGCTTTTGCCTAAATTTCTAAGTTTTATGGGTTGATGTCCACTGTGTTTTTCGCTGCATATTTTGCTTAGCAATGTGTATTTCTAATTATGGTAATTTATGAATGTGGGTTTAAGGCATTTATGAAATTTATGAAGATAGTTATCTCTACATTGCAAAGTGTATGACAAAAATTTCATTTTCTTATTTTTGTCATTAAAAATCTACATGGTATCAGAGCTTTGTCTCTGACACTGGGTAGTGTGATTTTTTGGGCAAAAGGGTGTGATTTGTTTCCTTGAGTTGTGACAGGGAATATGGTTTCAAGCATTAGATATGAGGATCGGTTGGATGGCATTTCCAACTACTTGCAGTGGAAGGTCTAATTGTCATTCATTCTCAAGGAGAACAAAATTTATAACTATGTCAACTCTGTTGTGATTGTCAACTCTGTTGTGATAGCTCCCGCAATAGATCATGTTTCTTTGGACTAGCATGAGATCAAGGAAGCCAAGGCTCAGAGGATTATTCTAGATGGGGTGAAGGATCACCTTATCCCATACTTGGATGAGAAAAAGACTGCCAAAAAGCTGTGGGATGCACTTAAAAACTTGTTCGAGGCGAAGAACAAGAACTGGAATATGGCCTTGAAGGCTAAGTTGCATGATACCAAGATGGGTAAGGAGGAGAGTGTCTCTTCTTATCTTACCCAGGTAGCTCAAGTAAAAGATGAGTTGTCATTCGTTGGAGAGGTCATTACAGATTCTGAGTTGGTGAGGATAGCCTTAAATGGCTTCACCAAAGAATGGGAAGTCTTCATGAAGCGCATGGTGGGACGTGAGAATCTACCATATTGGATTAGATTGTGGGATGATTTCACTCAGGAGGAGATCCGAGAAAGATCTTAGAGCAGTGAACAGAAGACAGACAAAGTTGATGAGAATGTTGCTCTTATTGCAAAGAACAAAAAGAAAGGCAGTTTTGGAAGGGACTTGAGTAAAGTCAGGTGTTATTGTTGTAACCAGTTGGGGCACCTTGCCTATCGTTGTGCTAAGAGGAAGAATAAGAGGAAGTCGGAGTGGCCTTTGAAATCTGCTACAATAGCCATGGAGGAATTTTCTTCCAAGTATGAAAATGAGTTTTCTTTGGTGACCCTTGTTTCTAGTGTCGATAGCGGAGGATTTGGAGGTGATGTCAGATGGATTATGGACAGTGGAGCCTCTAGCCACATGATGGTAATTTGGCAATTATCCCTAGATTTCACATAGATTGGTCCTGGTCGACAGGTGCTAAATGAAGGTGGTATGGCGAGAGGTGTACGTGGAGTTGGGAATGTCATATTCTAACTCGATTTTGGGGGACTCTTGGAGATTGATGGAGTTATCTTTGTTCCATGGTTGAGGGTTAACTTGCTCTCAGTCTCAGCCTTGGAGGATGTAGGATATTTTGTATTTTTTGAGAGGGAACATGTCTTTATCTACAGGCAGGGAGTGGACCTGGTAGAGCTGCAGATGATCGGTAACCAGGTGAACAAGTTGTATATGTTGAGAGGAAAACCTTCGATGTATGATTCAGCGTCGGATGAGGAGCGTGAGGAGGCTTATGAGATTATGGTGTCACCAAAGATTTAGTATTTCATTCCGAGAGAAGAGAGAGAGTCTCTTGTGATCACTGGCAGAAGGCTCAACTAGGTTGATCGAACTGATTCTCAAGATGAAGTGAGCTCAGGGTTATGGGAGGTTGCTAGGAGAAGATCTTCTAGTTTGAGTAATGTGCAGGTGTTGAGGATGGCTCCAGGTTCAGAGGGAGATCCTACAGAGCACAGTGTGATGGGACCAGATGATGGAGATGGCAGCGAGTACATACCTCACTAAGAGGGAGTGTTAACTTTTTAGCTCGGGAGGTACTCGACTTGTTTTGTCTTGTATGCAGATGTTACCTTAATATTTACACTACCAGGCACTTAACTTTGTAATAGTTTTTATAAAGTTGTTTTAAGTGGTTCTTTTATTAAAGTGACTTTTTAATAAAGTGTACCTTCTAATTTTAAAGTGACTTTATTTTCATAAAGCAGTTATGTAATAAAGTGAAAATCACTTTAATTTAAATGAGATATTTTGGAGGGAATGGATCATGACCCTTGATCTTGAAAAAGGAAAGATCTAATCTTGGCCTTTGGATTTAGTCTTGGGGAAGACACTTTGGAAGGAAAATGTCATTTTCAGATTATAAAAGAATGCATTGGGTAGTGTGCAAGACACATGCATTGGGTAGTGTGCAAGACACACCGAGAAGATGAGAGGAGTTGAGTTAGAGATATTTTTTGAGTAAGCTTGAGAGAGGAAAGTGAGCAGCAAAGAAGACACATTTTCCAAGGAAGGAGGGAACAAATCCCGAGAAAATTTTTCTATGAGTTTTTCAACCGAATTAATTTTATGTTGTGAGAGGTCGTACTATGCGGATCCGTACAGTCCATATGATTTTGTACAGTTCATATATTCTGTACGGATTTGGCACAGAAATCGAGGCATTTTTGGGCACAGTTTTCACGATTGTGTTTGTTGTTTCTGGGCCATATGGAACAGTCTGTACAGCTGACTGTGGGCATGGAAAACGAGGTATGGAAGAGGTTGTACAGCAATACAGATTTAGCACACTTTTCGAGGTAGATTTCTATGGGACTGTTTTCGTGTTGTGAGGTATTTTCCTTGGTTGGAAATGTGATATTGTGTTGTTTTTTTCTACTTTCTTGAAGCTGAATAATATATATGTCTCTCTCTCGTTGGGTTTCCCACATTGGGGTTTTCCTTGGATTTTGCCTAAATTTCTGAGTTTTATGGGTTGTTGTCCACTGTGTTTTCCGTTGCATATTTTGCTTAGCAATGTGTATTTCTGCTTATGGTAATTTATGAATGTGGGTTTAAGGCATTTATGAAATTTATGAAGACAGTTATCTCTAGGTTGCTAAGTGTATGACAAAAATTTCATTTGCTAATTTTTGTCATTAAAAATCTACACTATGGATATCTGATGATGTATAGATTCATATGTTCAACATTAAATGGTCATGATCTCATATGGAAACAAAGAATACCTTCCTAGTTAAGAGGGAGTGTTGAAATTTTTATGTAACTATGGAAGAATTATTTTGTATTTGTATTGGTCAAACCTCGAGAAGGATATTGCAATATCATTCTATAAATCGACTCAAAATAAATTATTCTTTTGTTGTTATCCTTATTGTAAAAGTCAAAATGGCCCCTCTTAGGGTTACGTCTTTTTAGGAGTCAAGTTATGTGTATAAATAGAGGTCGAGTTCCTCTCATTTGTATACACACACAACTTTCCTTCTATTGTGTATTTGGAGCATAGAAAATGATGTCTAGCGTAGGAGGTCTTGGTTTCTTGCTCTTTGGTATCTTGGTCTTGGTCTATTTTTGGAGAGATATAACGTAACATTGTACTAGTTGAAGGAATCTATACTGAAGAATTGGTTACTGGGTTTTCTCCCCCATGAGGGTTTCTTGGGATATATCCTATGCTCTGTGATTTTTTATCTTTCAGTGATCCTATTACATGCAATTGTTAATGAATCTTAAAGAAGATAATTGTCACTTCTAAAATTATAATAAAGAGAAATATCAATAAGTTGGTTAAAGATTGCCCAATAGACATGAATGGAATCAACACAAAAGTAGATGTGAACATTATACCTATAGGTTCATATCACTATCTAATTGACATGGATTGGATGGAAAAATACCATGTTGTCTTAGATTGTTACAACAAGATAGTAACTTGTCTTGATTAGAAATGGAAGAAAGAAATTCCAAGAGTTGTAGTTGTTAGAGAGATTTCATCCATGTAGCTGAAAAAGAGTTTCAAGAAGGGATGTCAAATTTTTTTAGCCCATATAGAAGAGGTAGCTAGAGATAAAGGGGTGATTCTTGAAGACCATCCAGCCTTAAGATATTTTGAAGAGATTTTGGATAAAATCTCAAGATTTCCACTAAAGAGAGACATTGATTTACCTATTTGTTTGGTGTCAGTAAATGCCCCAGTGTCCAATACCCCTTACAGAATGGGGACACCAAAATTGAAAGAGATGCAGATGAAACTAAAATAGCTTTTAAATAAGCGGTATATACGCCCAAGTGTGTCACCTTGGGGACCCCAATTCTTTTTTTAAAGAATAATTATGGGAACTTAAGGTTGTGTATTGATTTCAAATAGTTGAATAAGGCCACTATAAAGAACAAATATCAGTTGCCAAGGATTGACGATTTATTTGATGAGTTGAAGAGTACATGGATATTTTCCAAGTTTGACTTTAGGTCAGGTGATCATCAAGTAATAATAAAGGAAGAAGGAATCAACAAGAAAACATTCATAACAAGGTATGGGAATTATGAATTCATGGTAGTGCCATTTGGACTATCAGATACCCCGTTTGTTGTTATGTTTCCAATGAATGAAGTGTTCAAGGAGTACATGGACAAGTTTATGATTGTTTTCTTGGATGATATTCTCGTCTACTCTAATTCTAAGGAGGAATGTGAGAATCATTTAAGAATAGTGCTAAAGGTTTTAAGGGAACATAAATTGAATTCCAAACTAAGTGCATATTTTTTCAAAATAAGATCCACTACTTTGGGAATATTATTTCAATAGAGGGGATAACAGTAGATCCTGAGAATATAGAGGCCATTAGAGGATGGTCAGTGCCAAGAAATGTGATAGAGGTCAGATCATTTATGGGTCTTGCGGGTTATTACCGAAGATTCATAAAAGGGTTTTCAAACATTGCAATCCCAACAACTTCTTTGAAAACTAAGAGAGTGAAGTTTGAATGGTTTTCCAAGTGTGAAGAGAATTTCCATCAGTTGAAAAATTTTTGAAAAGTGTGCCCATATTAAATATTGTGTATCTAGATGAAGAATTTGTAGTGTGAAAAAATGTGTGCAAGGAAGGACCCATTGGAGTCCTCGATCAAAAATACCATGTGATGTGTTATGAGTCCCAGAAATTAAAATAGCATGAGAGAAATTATGCTACCCATGATATAGAGTTAGAATTCATTGTACATGCATTAAAAATGTGGATACATTACCTCATGGGGAGGATATTTGAGTTAAGAACAGACCACTGTGGTCCGAAACATTCATTTTTACAACCAACATTAAATTCCATGCAAACTAGGTGGATGGAATTTCTTAGTGAGTATTACTTTGAAATTAAACATATAAAAGGCAAGGAAAATTAGGTGTCTGATGCACTCAACAGAAGAGATAATGAAGTCCATGGTTCATCCATCAGCATGTACATGATAGATTTAAATGATAAAATTCTTGAAGCAACAAATTCAGATCATCATTATTTACAAATGAAATAAAACTTATACACTAGTACAAAATCTGAGATAAATGACTAGACGACCAAAACAGTTGGTCACCACAATTTTTTCAAGGGATAAATGACCAAATTTGAGAAATTTTAAGTGAGCTGACTAAAAATGACCAATTTGGTCACAGGATAAGAACTAAACTAAAAATGACCAAGACAAATGACCAATTTGGTCACGGGATAAGAACTAAACTAAAAATGACCACATAACAATTGGTCATTTTTAGTTGTGTCACTCTGAAAAATTACAATTTGTACAATGAATTTGTACAATTTACTAAATTTTAACACTAGGGGGTCTTTGAATCCATATGAAGTGTTAAAATTTAGTAAATTGTAAACCCCCTCATGTGTCACAGCTCAACATTAATGCATGAAGCATATTTGCACTGCTTGCATTAACGGCCTTATACATAGTCTTTTGTTCTTGGAGTAGAAGCAATTTGCTTATAAGCTTTACATTCTTCCCAAGGTTTCATAATTAATTTCCAATACATATGTGGTACACGCATTAATAAAAACCATCCCATGTTGAGATATCACAAGTAACACATAACTAAACTAAAAATGACCACATAACAATTGGTCATTTATTTGGTCATTTTTAGTTGTGTCACCTCGACAATGGAAAATTACAATTTTGACAATGAATTTGTGCAATTTACTAAATTTTATCAATGCCACAACATGCCACAAGTGCACCATGCCACCCACCACAACAAGAACACAACTTCATACCACTTTTGCAATACTAGTGGTAAAAATTCGTCTATACAATTCTTAGGACTAAATTCTTTTATTTTTTTGACAAAATACACACACACACACACACACACACACACACACACCTCTCTTGGGATTATCTTTATTTTGAATCTCTTTTTTCTATTCAATATTTACATGGAGGGTAGCACAAATTCCAATCACAATAGCGGTTATTAACTTTGTGAGATTAAGCGGGACTAGAACCAGAGATCTCACAATGGACTCCACTTTGTAACAAATCCCTTTAGATTGATTACACTAACACACTAGTCTTATTTGTGTGTGTGTTTGTGTGTGTGTGTGTGTGTGTGTTCCAAGGAAAACCTTCTGGGGAAACCATAGACACTTCCTTGCATTTCATGGATGGGCACATACTTAAATACCTTGTACAACCATGTGATTGGATAGGTCATCAACAGATTCAATTGTTGACTTTGTTGTTGGCCCATGTAATTGCCTAATTGTACACGCTAGTTAAGGATGGATCATGGATGGTACCTAGTGTAAACTTGTTGGCGTTGATTATGGTGCCTGAGCTAGTAGGGATATTGAGTGGTGCACACAGTAGAGGCAAGCAACCTAGTATATTGACCTTGAAATCTCTTGTATGAAACTCAAAGCACTCAATCACTAGAGCTAGATCCCCAAGTTTATATATGTATATATTTACTTTAGGGTAATGGTTCATGTTTTTCCTTTTTCTGTGTTATTAAACCCAACTTTTTTCACTCACCTATCCTAAGTTGTAAAATGCATTTCGCTTCTCTCGATACAATAATGGTTAATTGGTTACACAATTAATATGTGTGTTAATTTCTTGTGCTCCCCTTCCTATGAGAATCATATGAACAAATTGGAGGTTATTTGGTGCCTTGTCTCCTCTAAGCCACATGGACTAGAGTGCATTTGAGAGGTATAGGGTTTAAAACCACAGAATCATATTATAATGTGCACCAAAGGTTCCAAGGTTTGTCCAAGTACAAACAACCTCATGATAAGTATATTGTATAATTATTGTAGGTTGTGCTAATGGACTAGTCAAGCCTTGATTGATATATCCTAGACATTTAAAGATAATTTAAAATATATATATATAATAAAGAGACAACTATGTTGTGTTTGGCATGTTGGAATAGTTTCTATAGTTTTAAAATAACAATAATTTAATAAGTGGACAAACCCACTTTCATTTTGGTGGAAATTATTCCCTAAATGTGATAGGAATTTTGATGAAAGTCATAGTTCCCTTTGATTCATGAACTTTGTCTCTAAGGGTTTTGGACTATTTGAAAATGGCCCAAAATCACTAGAATTTGAAAAAATGAACATATCAAGACAAATCTTTACCTCATAAAAAATGGACTTATGGAAAAAGTTGAATGTATTCACTTATTGAATCACTCCTTTTAAAATATCCTTTACTCTTGCCCTCTTCCACATTATTTTCAAAATCTTGTCTACAAAACATATAAGTCCAAACATACTATGATCATTAAGTCAACAAAAATGTCTATAAAATAATGATCCTATAAACATAAGGAGAAGGCTAAATAAGGGACAAATTTTCTCAGAGAGTAAGTTTTTGGTTGGAATTTGGTGTTTTTTATTTTTCTAAATCCGAATTTAGTAGTGTTTTAGTCATGATTTTGAAGGTAGAAATGGATTTAGCACCTTCAAAAAACCCCGAGCCACCAAAAATTTTGAAATTTAACAATTGTAATGTGAATTTCTAATATTCCCACCAGATTTTGTCTAAAAAATCGTTGGAAACAGATGTCCGGGAAAATTTGTCTTTTAATTAGACTATCTCTAAACATAATGGTTGGTTGGTTGCTAAAGTAGTGACAAAAAATAGATATCATAGCTATTATGTGATCCAGGTGGATATCGGTGGCCACCCACCTATCCCAACTGGCTCCAAATAATCTTCTGGCAATTTACTATTTTTAGCAGTTTTTCGGTTCCTAAACTTCTCGGGCCATTTTGAGGGCCTAAATGAAGGTTTTTTGGGATAGATCACCTCAATAATAGTAAAAGTCTTTGATTGATCCCCCAAAATGAATCTCCTCAATGATACCTTTCCAACGAGCTATGTGCACCCCAAACGGAGATCGTATGCCAAAGTTACGCCCCCAGGAAGTTGATACACCAAACTACTCGAAACGAGGTCCACAAAACGGTTGGCTTTTCATCTTCCGGGGTTAGGGTTTTGGATTTTATTTATGTTAAAAAGGCCTTTAGAGCCTCATCATAATCATCTTCTTGTGAATTTGAGTATTCGTCACATCTCTTCTTAGAGATAAGATGCCACCATTCTAGCGAGTCTTTCACTCTTTATTTCTACAGTTTTGTACATTTCGCTCATTAATAGAAATTGTGTATTATTGTATCTATATGTTTATGGTTGCATCTATGATATATTTTTGTTATGTTATTGGATATCTGAGATATCTCTATACATTTATTTATTATATCTCTTCTCTCATTTCGTGCAAAAAAAATAATATGGATCAGTGGTATCAAAGCAAGTTTCTCTTTATCGTTTTTCAGTGCACGTCCCCGACAAGGTCCAAGTATAGCAAGTTGGGTCTCAATGTTTTATCTCTTAAGGAAAATCACTCTCGCATGCCCAAGAAACCCTCCATGTCGGAAGTAAATAAAAATGATAGAGCAGATGATTTTATTAATTTGTTGCTTGAGAAAGCTCTAACGCGACAGAGGGATGAAATGATGGAGAATTTTTCCCACATCCTTCAACGCATGGCAATAAAAATAGGTGTTTCTTCATCAAGAGGCCACTTTGGAGGCACCTCACCTTTCAAGGTACAAGTTAATTTTTATATTCTCATATTTGAAGGACAGATAGATGCGGATGCCCTAGAAAAATGGTTAAATCTTCTAGAAGGTTATTTCTCTATTCATAATTTCTCCGACATGGAAAAGATCACCTTTGCACTCTTTAAGTCTCTCCCCCATGTCAAACATTGGTGGGAAACTTATTGGGACAAAATTTCCACAAAGGATTCTGGAATATATGGGGTCGATCCCACTTGGGATTGTTTTGTGGATGCAGTCAAGGAACAATATTACCCTGTTGGTAACTATGACGACCAGTACATGAGATGGACCACACTGCGACAAGAGAGGAGCCAAGTAGTTTCATAGTTCACCAATACCCTCCATGCCTTGTGCACCAATCTAGGTATCCAAGACTCTGAGTGACATCTGGTTCTGAAATACCGTGGGGATCTAGACAAATACATCCAAACTGAAATGGGTTTTTTTGACATATCATCACTAAGTGTTGCTTATCGATATGTCGTTAAAATAGAGCATAAATTTAAGCACCAAAACAAGCGGGAGTTTGGGTCTGCAAATCCGGAACAACCAAAGTATGGTAAAGACATCCCTAACAATCATCCCTTCAAAAAACCAGTCCAAGTCATAGGAAAATAAGGGTAACGAAAAGATGAAGAAGGACACTGGGAAATGGTGTGATTTCCACAAAATATTTAGGCACAACACCAATGAATGTCGCTCAAAATAGTCATTGGTGGACAAGATCAAAGACAAGGCGTCAAACCTTGATTCAAAATGTAATTCAAAAAATACTAGTAGAAGATAGATCATCGACGTAGACCCCACTACTATTATCATGACTGCAACAATTCAACCAGAAGAACCAATAGATCCTGAGGAGGGGGGGGTTCCCTTTTCATTCACATATGTGGGTGAAGGGGACCCCACTACATTTTATTGTTTATAGAGGAAGCCAAAAGAACCTCATCTCAGCAGATGTCATCAAACTGTTGGGATTATCGACAACACCACACCCACAACCATACAACATCAGGTGGCTTCGCCAGGGATGAGATCTTTGTGTCAGTCAGTAGTTTCAATTGTCATACGGAATCCAACCTTTCAAGGATGACATATTATGTGATGTTTCCCCATTAGATGCCTGTGATGTTCTATTGGGCCATCCATATATGTAGAAATGCCATGTTATTTATGAGTCTCGACCCCATAGTGTCATTGTTACTCTGGGGGATCATATCTATAGGATACCAAAGGTAGTTTTGACTACTATCTCGCTTAAATAGTGTCGCAAGGTAGTATATCATACTACAAAATCTAGCTGCTTCATAATATGTTCAAAAGGTGAACAAAAGGACGCTACAACCAATGTAGCCTCGATCCAAGTACCTTCTATCTAACAGAAGCAGGTCGAAAATATTGCAACAAAGTGTAAATATTTATTCTATACACATGCATATCATGTATCCAAACTGGTTGAAAATTTCCAACCCTTCCAGCCACAAGTTCGTGACAACCTTCAACAAGCTAAGCAACACAACTTCTCCAGCAAGTCGAGCATCTCATCAAGATGCAGATTCAGTAAACATTTTTCCCTCTCCCCCGAGAACTCAACACAATGGAGACCGTTGCTTCCTAATGAGGGAGTATTGATCCATGTGGAAATTAGTGTCGACCCACCTATCCCAACTGGCTCTAAATAGTCTTCTGGAAATTTACTATCTTTAATAGTTTTTCGGTTCCTAAACTTTTAGGGCCATTTTGAGGGCCTAAATGAAGGTTTTTCGGGATTGAGCACCCTAGTGATACTTGAAGGATCTAATTGATCTCTAAAAATTAATCTCCTCGACGATACCTTTCCAACGAGATATCGTATGCCCTAAACGGAGATTGTATGCCAAATTTATGCCCCCGGGAAGTTGATACACCAAACTACCCAAAATGGGGTCCACAAAATTGTTGTCTTCTCATCTTTTGGGGTTAGGGTTTTTTATTTTATTTATGTTAAAAAGGCCTTTAGAGCCTCATTGTAATCATCTTCTTTCAAATTTGAGTAGTCCTCTCATCTCTTCTCATAGATAAGTTGCCACCATTCTAGCGAGTCTTTCACTCTGTATTTCTGCAGTTTTGTACATTTCTCTCATTAATAGAAATTGTCTATTACTGTATCTATGTGTTTATGGTTGCATCTATGATATATTTATGTTATATTATTGGATAACTGAGATATCTTTGTACATTTATTTATTATATCTCTGCTCTCATTTTGTGCCAAAAAAATAATCTGGATCATTATGGTAATATGAAGCTTAGGTCATGGTCTTCCTACAAAAAACCATGACCATGTGACCATCGGATTAATTGGACTCACCAACCAAACCAAACATAGCCGGCTTCATCAAGCGGGGGTCAAATTTAATTGGACTGTTATAGTCCCTAGAGTATTCGAAAGTAACCAAAATTGTTATTTATGGTGGAAACATAAAATGGTCGGACCTCTGCATTATGTAAGTCATTGTCGGTTTCCTCCTTCTCACCACATTTTAGAGAAAGAAGATAAGGCGGCCATGTTCTTTGTTTTCTAAGGATCAGATCAATTATTGTTTATGCAAGCTCTTGTAGAATTTTCACGGTTATTGGCCTTCAGGAAACCTCAGCCTTCTGGACCTCTGATTTTTCGAGCCCTCACTGAAGTTGATGTTTGGTTAACAAGCCAGTAAGTGGAAGAATTGATAGAGAGCCTGGAACTGCCAGATATTCTTTGATGATATCCCGAAGACCAACCTATACTCCTTTGCCTCAAGTAAAGATATTATTAGCTCCATTTCATATTCCCGCCCCAATAGCATGAATCAGGGTTCTTAGAGGTATCAATCAGGGTTATTATCAATCGACCTGAAAGGAAGACGTCGTGGAGGTGAAGTATTGTAAGTAAAAGACTATATCAACACCTATTGAGAGGAAGGAACCCAAAAGCCTTAATTTATGTTATAAAACTAACATTAATTATGTCTGAGGTATCGAAATTTTTGGCTTGGTTTGTATTTCAATTGCAATTGTGGCATTCTAAAATCCCTGGTGGCCCAATTTGGTTGTTAATCCCCCGAATTGATGGTAAGGTTCTCAAATAAATTGATACATTTATTTGCTAAATTGTTTAATTTTGCACTTAATATGTGTACCAATTAAATGTATTTATGGAATCATGAAATGGCTAGATTAGTTATACCATTCAATGAGTGTTTTTTCTAAAAACAGGTTTTATCTGTATTTATTTTCATAATCCAAGCATATTGTTTCATATTTCATAATGTTTCTTTAAGCAATTCTTTGTCTAGATATTTCAAGCAATTTGTTGCAATGTTGTATTTGGTTATTGAGAAAAATAATTTATAGTTAGATCGACAATTCATTTTTTAACAACGGTGTCCACAACAATGCCTTAGAATGTGAAATTTCCAAGCATGCCATGAAATCGACTTTCATGACCACAATAATTAAAACATTTTTTCTCCATGAAAATAAACAAAGAAAAAACCCAAAATTGTTTTTACCGCATAAAAACTCTCCCACTAACCTAATGCAAGAGAAGATCAAAATAATTATTATTTTGCCGAGAAGTCACTAGGAAAAGCCATTGGGCTATATTCTCTGAATTATATCCCTTATATAGAATGAACATGATTTCCCTTTCGAGGATTTGAAGCTCAAAATTTTTCCTTTCCAGACTCTTAGTATAGCCAGAGAATTAGTGGGTCATTGAATATGATGATTGACACTTCGGGTTTATACTCATACCCTTGCTTTTCACCTCCAAGGAATGTGGGTATACTACACAACATAAGATTCTATAGAAAGTTGATCACGAGGATCTGAAAAGGATTAGAATAACATAGTTTCAAATGTGATTTCGCTTAGACTGGAACTCTGACTTCCACAGATCCAAGTATGCATGTCAAATCCTCTTTTCCATTCTATCAATTCTTTGTTTTAAAACTCCATTAGAATTTACTAGTTTAGTAGTTCACTGCATAGGATACTTTGATATAAAACATGGAATTTCTCACTAATATAGGAATTTATTTTACTTAAAACACTAAAAAAAACAATAGAGAACATGATCAAAAAATCTTCTGAGAATCATCCTTTCATTAAATTAATCCAAATTTACTTGAGCTTTAGGCAATCATTGCATATGGTTAGAAATCATCTTGTTAATATATTTCCACTCTCTTTCATTTGTAAGTGACTAAGGGAAACCTCTCAAAATAGTTAAAAATCTAGAATCTTAAATTACATAGACGCTAAACTTAACCATGCCAAATAAAAATCAAAATTAGTTGAAATTTTAGGAACCCTCCCATTCAACATAACGTAACCTGTCTAAACTTAGTGCCACATGCACCTTGACATTGAGTATTCCTAGTTTTAATATTTGATAGACTTGAATATTTATGTAAAATTAAATATGCATTCTCGGGCTTTACAATATTGAGATGCATAGCGGGATTTAAACAGTAAACCATATAAATTCAATATTCCATACATCATTAAATTTTTTTACTTGAAGCTTCTTGGAGTTATTTTGGTAAATGTTTTGGGAGACCATGTTTCCTCTTTTGAAGGCTTTAGAACTTTGTTTTGTACTCAGTTTTGGGCTCTTCCTGAGAACTGGCTTGAAGGACTAGAGTGGCATGGCAAGGTGCATCCAATATTGAATATAAGTATGAAACCCTTGTTATTTTTTTAGAATGCATTTACAATAGTTTGAATCAAATAGGGAAAGATTGAGATAATCAATAGAATGAAATCGCATACCTGAAATTTCTCCTCTATAGATTTGTATGTGGTCTACAGTGATCCCTTCCCAATTTGGCTCTTCAAAAAAATCAACCCACTCCAAAGTCTTAGCTTGTAAATCTCTCTTACACAACTCTTCCCTCTTGATTTTTCCAAAAGAATGAAATAATGAATAGTGTTTTCATTTATAAATGCATACATTTCGAAAAATGAAATTCCCACTAGTTTTTCACTTCATATTTTGGTGCATTGATGATAAACCCTAGAGTTGTTTTTTGTAACATACATTTTTTATGCACTATACATTTTAGTACACCTATGCACTTTAAAGAGAAGTGGTGCACTATAAAGTGCACTAGGGCGCTTTGTACATACAAAAGAACCAATGAAAAAGTATAAATTTACAATTTTTGTTTGTTTTTTCACTATACAATCAGTGTGTTACAAAATTTTAGGCACCTCGGTACACTTTCAACCCACAAGTGCCATCATGTCAATTTTATTGACATATAGAAATGAAAACCTCCGCATGAAATTTTGTGGAGATTTTTCTTCGTGGAGATAATAATCAAGGTGATGCTTCATAGCATTCATAATTTAGAGCACTAGTCCCTTATTATATATGGATGCACTAGAGTGTCTATAACTAATTAAAGCATCGATAACTTTTAAAAGTCATTCAAAATTTTGTTTGAAGTTAGATTGTTTTTTGCACGTGCATTTGAATAATTATTTATTGAGTTTTGTAGGATCATGTTTCTGGATCGATTTCTGATGCGCAAGATATTCCACCAGTAAAAAATGTTGCAGGCTCTTATCAAGAGAAATATGCCCCGAGAAAATGCTTGATGAAAATGGACAGCTTATTTATCCTGCCAATTGTAATATTTCATCTTCCAGCAACCTGTAGCCTAGGTCAATGGTATTACACTATGAGTTGGATCTCTTTTATCGCACACCAATAGTATGTAGTTGTTTAAAATGTAAAGGGTTGAAGAAGAACCCTCGACGTGTCACATTGTACCATTATATTAATGACTGGCTACCCAAATTTGATGATCTAATACCTCCCATTGCAGTCAAGAATCCAATATGTGATATATAAAAGACATGTAGGAACACTTCCATATCCTTCCTTTTTAAAAATTTGGAAGCCATATTAACTCATTTTTGTCCTAAATTGGCCAAACCATCTCCTTGTGTTGAGTAAATGGAGAGTTCTAGTGATCCAAAGTATGATATCAATACTACTCAAAATATATCTACTAGGAGATCTATAACATACCCACTACAATCCCCATTTTAATTCATGCATAATGTAGATATGAATGTGGCTATGGCCAAGCAATTTAATATGTGAAATGTATTTTCCGAATTTAATAAATATAATGTGAAACGAGTTGTTGGGAATATGGATATATATGGGGGTTTATTAATCCACAAGAAAGGGGGAATGCCTAGGGAATGTCTAAGAAGGGTCCAAGGGGGGAATTAGTTATGGGTATTAAATCAAACCCATATTTCTTAATATTATTGTATTTTGGGGATGACCTTATATTTTTTTTTAATGTATTATAGCCCAGTCATTAAAATCATGTAAGAAAATGGGTGTGAGAGTCACATCCCATATTTATTGGAAGCATGGGGATGAATTACAATCAACATTGAGCAGAGTGATAAATCAACTATCTTGGGAGAAGAGAGGAAATTTGTATGGGTAGTAACAAGAAGTTTTACACATTCAATTTTTACATGAACAACAAGAGAAAACATGAGAGAAGAGATTTGGAGCTAGAGAAAGAAGGCTAGGAAAATTTTGGACCATGTTGGAGTGTGTTTAGAGCATTTTGGAGAAAAATACTAAAGAGCCATGTTGCCAGATGTGAAGAGTGAACCCTTGAGTGAGTTTCATTGTAACAACAATTGGTTGTTGTTATTTTTATGATCATTTTTTCTGGCAGTGAGTTCTCGTGAGTTCTCAGTAGATATATTCTTGGTTATATGTGTGAGATATACCTTGATAAATTAATGGGACATTTGATGGACTGAGAGTAGTGAAGGGGTACATTCCTTGGGTTGGGAAGGTCAAGAGGAAGAGAGCTGGAGGAAATTCAAGGTAGTTGTATGAGAATACCAGTGGGTTGTGTGATATTGAGGTGTGAGTGGATTGTTAGAAGCACCCTTCTCTTGTGGATTCTTAGCCCCAACTTGAGGGTGAATTGTTGTTTAGATTTGGAACAACAGGTCTATGGTTGGGTGGAACATCCTTCCCAAGCAGCTGGTTGCACAAACATTTTATAAAGATAAGTGTTTATATATTTTATGAGTTATTCCATGAGTTTAATTGTTGTGCTTATCTTTGTGTATATGAATGGTTTATTTGTTGTTGTGAATGAGTTTATTAGTTGCATTCATGCTCATTTAGAATATTGTAGTTGCAATTAATTATGGGTATCATAATCTAGTTAATTATGTGTATAAATTGTAGTTGGTAAGATACATGAATTAATTAGGAGAAGAAATATTTGATTTTATGTGTTTTTCCACCTAGTAATGTTCCTTGGTTAAGATGGAGGATGTTACATAATGGAATCATAGCTCAAGGTTCAAAATTGAGCTTTTATGGGCCAAAAGCCATCAATAATTAAGAAAATTCATGGTTACAGATTTTGTATTGTGACGAATTTGGGATAAATGATGAACTAGAGTGAAATCCCCAAATTTGTTGGCAAATTTAGATTTATTTTTTCTTTAGAGTAGTCGAAGAAGAAATTCATGTCATTGATATGCAAGTTGTAGAGTCGAATTTGGATTTGGAAGCTGACTTCCTATTCGTTTTATGGTAACTGTGAAGTTTTGTGGATTGAAAACCCATATTAATTCAACCTGAAGAATCCAAGATCGAGATTCAATCATACATGCCCAATAAGGGGGTTCCCGACAGGCCTTCAAAAAGAAGGTTTTGGAAGAAATTTAGAATCAAGCATGTGGTTGAGTCTGAAGGGAGGATCCTTATGATAGAAGCTCGAAGAAAACAAGAGTTGTCTGATTGGATAGATTCTTTCCTAGTTGTTGGATCTATGGGAAGTGTTTTTGGAAGAGCTCATTTAGAAGCTTTGGGTGTGTTTCATGTCTCGAAGAAGTCATACTGACCTAGGTAAAGGTCGAGAAATTTTTATGTCCACGAAGATATGGACCATCAAACATGAGTGATCTCAGTCGTTAGCTTCTCGGAAGGGTGGCTTTGAAAAAGGGTTCGTTCAAAAATCCCCAGGGGAGTAATTTAACTTTCTATGAGAAAAGAAGAGGGAGGAAAGTCTTCCAAAAGACTCTAAATGAGAAGATGAAAGGAAAGAGCGATCAAAGGAAAAAAGGTTTTGAGACAGCCTTTTTCAAGAACAAATCCCAAGAAAATGAGAAAGTACAGTCATCCCAAAATGAGCACAAGACAACAAATTATTTTGGGAAAAGGCCAAGGAAGTAGCCTATACAATGTTGGGGATGTGAGTGGAATCACTTGTATAGGGAGTGACCTCACAAAGGTGAAAGGATAAGAATTGTTCATAACATTCAAGAGGTTTAAATAGTTGAATACATGGGAGGAATCTTTCCAAGGATTTATGCAACCTTGGACAACAAGAAATCATAGTATCAATCCCATAATTATGGATCTACCCATAATTACATATACTATAATATTATTGAAATATTTCACTTACATAGTAATCATAAGAAATATTTGTTAGTTCAGTTAGCCACAAAGGCTAAGAGTGTTGATATTTTGATGTAACTATGGAAGATATTATTTTGTATTTGTATTGGTCAAACCTCAAGAAGGTTATTGTAATATTATTGTATAAATATGCTCAAAAGAAATTATTATTTTATTGTTATCCTTATTGTAAAAGTCAAAACATCCTCTCATAGGGTTTCATATTTTCGGGAGTCAATTTATATGTATAAATAAAGGTCGATTTCCTCTCATTTGTATACACACACAACTCACCTTCTCTTGTGTATTTGGAGCATAGCAAAGAAGGTCTAACGCAGGAGATCTTAGTTTCTTGGTCTTTGGTATCTTGGTCTTGGTCTATTTGTGGAGAGTTATAACGTGACATTGTACTGGTTGAAGGAATCTATAATGAAGAATTGGTTGTTGGGTTTTCTCCCCCACGAGGGTTTCCTAGGACATATCTTGTGTTATGTGATTGCTTATCTTTCAGTGATCCTATTACATGCAATTGTTAATGAATGTTAAAGAAGATAATTGTAACTTCTAAAATTATAACATGGTATCAGAGCAAGCCTAAATAAAATATGGTTCACAGATATAGAAGACAAAATGAGTCATTTTTCTTGATAGGAGTGCTTTTCGTACAAGACAAGACCACCAAAAAATGTGCCCTAGTGGAGTATAGCTTTTCCCTGGATCGGATCTTCAGAATCCAAAATTTGTGATTTAGGGGAAGGAGACTATCGGAACCAAGATTGATGTGAAGATGGAGGGATATGAAAACTTAATAACCTGGAGGTATAGAGTACCTATCCTCCTACAAGAACATCATCTATAGAAATTCACTAACGAACAGGTTTCAGAACCGGAGGGAGATGAGGCTAAAGCAAATCACAAGAAGGATATGATCAATTCAAAGAGGATTATTGCAGACTCCATTAAGAACCATATTATTCATCACATATATTCATTATCCACTCCAAAATAAATGATGTATGCCTTAACCCGACTATTTGAAGGCAACAACATCAACCGAATAATGACCTTGAGAACTCGATTAAAGAACGTGAGGATGCAGAATTCAGAAACCATCCACTCTTACATCTCAAAAGTGAACCAGATCAAGGAGCAGATAGAATCCATTGGTGATACAGTGAATGGAGAACAAATGGTGATGACTAACTTGAATGGCCTCCCAAGGTCATGGGATGCATTTATTCAAGGGATATTCTCAAGAAGGAAGCTACCCAAGTTCAATAGGATATGGGAAGATTGCAACCAAGAAAAACCAAGGACAGAAGAAAGAGAAGAAAGGACCAAAGAAATAACCCAAATATTGGATGTTTCCATTGTCAGAAAATAGGACACATTGCTAGGAATTGTTCCCTCATTCAGAGACCAACAAAAAAGAAATGAG
Organism: Picea engelmannii; assembly: GCA_009831015.1. Lineage (NCBI taxonomy): Eukaryota > Viridiplantae > Streptophyta > Pinopsida > Pinales > Pinaceae > Picea > Picea engelmannii. The sequence goes on from ML784739.1 coordinate 489,761, forward strand.
GTAAAAGGAATCATTATTAAGCCCTAAATAGTGGCAGATTACCCCTTAATTCGGGAATATTACATTAGTAATGTTATTTTATTTATGTCGGCTTGGGTCCATTAGTTGTAATTGTACCTCCTAGTCTCCTATACCAAGGATGCCTTTTCATTTGAAATCATTTTGTATTTGGAAATGTATGTAGTGTATAAGGAGGTTTCCCCCTCGAAGAGTCTTATCATCAGAAATTATCTCTTTTTCAAGGCGTTGAGTACTTATTATGAGGTTTTTATATGTTATCTTGATATTTGGTTCCTAACATTTGGTATCAGAGCTCAAGCTCTTGGGGTTTCGCTACTAAACCTAAGACACGTTGGAATTTTAACTATAAATTTTTTTCTATAGTGTTTCAGAAGGAACCCCTTGGAGTATATTTATTAGATGGATCAAGGTATGTGGAGTAAAAATTTCATCTCATGAGGCCTTCTAATTTATGAGATATATCCTATGTAATATAGAGTTTTCAAATCATCTTGAATTTAGTCATCTCGGAATTTTCACTATAAAAACAAAATTGTAACATTTCAGACCCTAAAATCTAAAGGATATTCATAGAAATCATTAAGGTATCCATGATAAAAATTTATGCTGTTGTTTCATCCTACTTGTAAATATACACGCTATGCAAGATAGGGTATATCACTAGTCACATTAACTAGTCTCAAACAGGTCTTTCAGGTAAAATAGTGATATCTTCTTCAGTGAGTATCCAAATTAAGTGAGACTAGTGTCATTTTATAGTGGACAGTCTGTAGTATATATGGTACAAGTTTCAGAATCAAATATCATATATTTTGATCTTTACATGCTTTTCAAGTACGCTCTCCTGGAAGGGACAAAAATTAGAAAGGTGTGGGGAAGTTACCATAACTTCCACTTGGCACATCCAATTTTGATCAGACTTCTAGAATTGCAGAGAAGACATATCAAAGAACTACAAAAATAAATTTTCAGACCCAGAAGGGCTGAAATTTTGGAGATACAGTAGAATAAATATCATCTAACAGAACCACCTCGAAATCAAGGTTTAAAGGTTATACATGGCCAACATGCCACCAAAAAATGGAACTTCTACATCAATTAAGCCTCCATACATTCCTACTTGGAGTCTTGATGAAGGTGAAGAAATGCACAAAGACATAAATGATTTACAAAAGAAGACAGTAACAAAAGATGAACTACAAAGGATGATGGATTCAACTAAAGCTAAGTTGGAGGAAATAATGGATAATAAGATGGAGGGTTTAAAAAGGGAGATCATGGAAGGATTGAAAAATTTTATAATAGAGAGGACACCTGAAAGTGGACCAACCACTTTCCTAAAATCGATATGAGGAAGTTTGAAGGCAAGGATCCAATCACATGGATATTTCAGATGGAGAAATTATTTGATCTACATGATGTGCCACATACACAAAAGGTATGAATTGCTTCTTTATATTTAGAACTCAATCAATTTGTGTGGTATCGATGGTTTTTTTCTCGCAAATTACTCGTCACTTGGACAATTTTCATGGAAGAAATGATAGCACACTATGAGGATACAAGGAGAAATACCTTCTTTAGCCAATTGATAAATCTCAAGCAAACGGGTTCAATTGTATCACATTGAGAACTTCCAAAGATTGAATACAAAGGTAATGGATATTCCATATCAGCACATGATTGATGTATTCATGGGAACTTTAAAGGATAACATTTAACATGAGGTTCATGTTTGGAAACCCAAATCATTGGAGAATGCATTTAGGGTGGCAAGAAATGTTGAAAGTAAAAATATGGCTATTTCTACTAGAAGGACCACTCCTAACATCTATCGAGAGAATAATGTTCCTTCTTCTAAAACACCTCAACCTACAAGGTTGACACCTCAACAATTGGAGGAAAGAAAATAAAAAGGTTTATTCTTTAATTGTGACAGCAAGTACAGTAAGGGACATAAGTGTGGTGAGAAGAAATTATTCTACATAGATTGTGAAGAGGAAGAAGAACAAGAACCATATCAAGTTGAAAATGTAGAAGTGATTTCTTCAGAAGAGTTGACTCCCACCATATCATGTAATGCATTGGCTGGAATTAGCACTCATCAAACCCTCAAGATCGAAGGATATATCAAAAAGAAAAAGGTAATAGTCCTAAGTGATTATGGTAGTACTCATAATTGCATTCACTATAAATTAACCAAAGCTCTCAATTGCTTTGTATATCCAGTGCCAGAGTTTCAAGTAATGATTGTAAATGGAGGAACTATCAATATCTCGAGAAAATGAAATAAGATCAATCTTACTATGGGGGAATATGTAATGAATATTCTAATGATTCTTATACCCATGGGTGGTGTTGATTTCGTACTAGGAATCCAATGGTTACAATCATTAGGAACAATGACTTTTAATTTTCAAGAGCTTTTCATGAAATTTTCATTGGAAGGAAAATAAATTGAGTTAAGTGGTATCACAGGGAAACCTAGTAAGGTGATAAGCTCTAATGGCATGAAAAAATTATTGAAAAAGGGGCATCAAGGTGTAATTGCACAACTATGCTCACTAGATGTTCACACATCTAAGCCATATATTCCCCTAGATCCCCAAGGGATCATTGATAAGAATTCCAAAGTATTTGAAGATATTCCCAAAGGTCTTCCACCCACTTGAAATAATGATCATGCTATTCACTTAATTCCTATGAGTGTTCCTCCTAATATTAGGCCTTACAGATACCCTTATGCCCAGAAGAGTGAAATTGAGCGTATTGTTGAAGAAATGTTAGAGGCTGGGATTATTAGACCTAGCCAAAGTTCTTACTTTACACCGGTGGTAATGGTACTCAAGAAAGATAGCTCACGGCATATGTGTACACATTATAGAGAGATCAACAAGATCACTATTAAAGAAAAGTTTCCCATCACATCATTGATGAATTGTTAGATGAACTACATGGAGAAATATATTTCACAAAGTTGGATCTTCGTTCAGGGTATCATCATATTAGAATGAAGGAAGCAAATATCCCGAAAACAACATTATGAACTCATGAAGGAAATTATGAATTTTTGGTCATGCCTTTTGGCCTTACAAATGAACCTTCCACATTCCAAGGGTTGATGAATTTCATTTCAATCCATTGCTTTGAAAAAAAAAATTAGCATTTTTTGATGATATACTAATCTATAGAAAGTCTTGGGAGGATCATGTGCGACATGTTGACAAGGTGCTACAACTACTAAAGGAGAAACAACTATATGCCAAACCATCCAAATTTTTATTTGGGGTGAAGGAGGCAGAGTATTTGGGTCATATTGTATCTCATGAAGGTGTCAAGGTAGACCATAACAAGATTAAGGCCATGATGGATTGGTCGATTCCCAAAAAATTGAATAATCTTAGAGGATTTTTGGGTTTGACATGTTACTACCGCAAGTTTTTTTTGGAACTATGGAAGAATAGAAGCACCATTAACAAAATTAACTAATAAGGATGCATTTTCATAGACTACAGAGGCAACTCAAGCTTTTGAACAACTTAAAGAGGCTATGTGAAAATCTATTGCCTTGACCACACCAGACTTCACAAAAACCTTTATTGTGGAATGTGATGCTTCGGGAAATGGCATTGGTGATGTTCTAATGCAAGAAGGAAGGCCCCTTGCTTTTGAAATTCAATCATTCAAGGGAAGGGACTTACACAAACCCATTTATGAGAAGGAAATGATGGCAATATTGCATGCATTGAAGAAATGGCACCCTTACCTAATAGGTAGGCACTTCAAGGTCAAAACAAATCATGATAGTATTAAATACTTCTTGGAACAAATACTATCTTTAGAAGAACAACAAAAATGGGTGACCAAGATATTGGGTTATGATTTTGAAATTATCTATAAAAAGGGGAAGAAAAATGTTGTGGCAGATGCACTCTCAATAAAGGATGAAGATGTTGAGTCCTTTCTTTGTGTTATCTCGATCATCCAACCCAGTTGGATAATAGAAGTGAGGGATGAATGGAACAATGACAAAAACGTGTGGACTCTCATTCAAAGGTTGCAGCAGAATTCCAGTGCATCAAATACATTTACAGGGAAAAATTATTCATTATGGTACAAAGATCGCTTATATTTATGTAAGAACTCCCAACTCAAACAAAAGGTACTATTGGAATTGCACACCTCTCCGGTAGGAGGGCACTCGAGATTTTTGAAAACCTATCATAGGGTCAAGAAGGAATTTTTTTGGGATGGCCTTAAAACTGATGTTCAAAGGTTTGTGGAAGAATGTTTGGTTTGCCAACAAAATAAGGTGGAAACAATTAATACCCTCGATCTTTTACAACCATTAGCCATCCCAAGTCAATGATGGGAGGAGGTTTTCATGGATTTCATCACAGAGTTACTGAAGTCTAAAGGAAAGAGTGTCATCATGGTGATTGTTGATAGACTGACCAAGTACACACACTTTTGTGCACTCTCTCATCCCTTCAAAGCCAGTACAGTTTCCACAGAATTCATGGAAACAGTTCAAAAGCTACATGGAAGACCAAATATTATTTTAAGTGACAGAGATCCAATATTCACTGGACATTTTTGGACAGAATTATTTTCTTGTTTGGGTACTCAATTGGCTCATAGCTTATCCTATCATCCTCAATCTTATGGACAAACCAAGATAGTGAACAAATGTCTAGAAGGCTATCTTCGTTGCTTTGTCTATGATAAACAAACACAATGGTTCAAATGGTTACCCTTGGCAGAATGGTGGTATAACACTTCCTTTCATACTGCAACAAAAATGACACCATTTATGGCACTCTATGGATACCACCCTCCTTCCATCACTTATTCTCTAAAAGAAAAATCTAAGGTTCAAGCAGTGGAAGATCACATCGAGCATCAACAAGAAGTTCTCCAAATCTTAAACGACAACCTAACCATGGCACAGAATCTCATGAAACAACAAGCAGATTAGCATCATAGTGAAAGAAGTTTTGAAGTAGGGGATTGGGTGTTTTTAAGACTACAACCATACAAACAGATGACCCTCAATCAAGCCAAGAAGGATAATAAATTATCACCAAATTAATATGGCCCTTATAAGGTGTTGCAAAATATTGGTACCATGGAATATAAAGTAAAGTTGTTTGCATCTTCACGAGTACACTCAGTTTTCCATGTTTCATGCTTAAATAAGGTTATAGGTGAAAAGATCCCAGTTTAAACTTTATTTACAGAACTTGACAAGGAATGAAAAATCATATTGGAGCATGAATCTATCATTGACACAAGAATTTTCCATCTGAGGAATAGATCCATTTCAAAGTATCTCATTAAGTGGAGGAAACTACCTGCTAAAGATTCCACTTGGGAAGATGAGTCTTTTATACAGAAGCATCTATAATTAATCAAGTGTTGTGGACAACACTTGTCTAAAGGGGAGGGGCATGTTAAACCCTAAATAGTGGCCCATTACCCCTTAATTAGGGAATATTATAGTAGTAATGTTATTTTATTTATTTTGGCTTAGGTCCATTAGTTGTAATTGTACCTCCTAGTCTCCTATATATACCAAGGAGACCTTTTCATTTGGAATCATCTTGTATTTGGAAATTTATGTGGTGTATAAGGAGGTTTCCCTCTCGAAGAGGCTTATCATCTGAAATTATCTCTTTTTCAAGGCATTGAGTACTTATTCTGAGGTTTTTCTATGCTATCTTGACATTTGGATCCTAACAAACATGTTCATACAATTGGAGATGATGAGACACCCAAGAAGGTTGAAAAGGAAGATGAATCAAGTGATGAGGAGTATGTTCTTATCTCAACCCTTATAGGAACTATCACTCATGGAAGTGATATTTGGCCGGTGGAAAGTGGTGCTTCCAAGCACATGACAGGCTATAAAGGCTCCTTGTCTAACCTTACCCATAAGGATTCATAGAAAAAGGTGAAATTGGGATATGACTATTAGTATCTGATCAAAGGAGTAGGAGAAGCCTTCTACAAGTTAGACTCAGGAAAGCCAATGAAGATGAAGGAAGTTTTCTATGTTCCTGAATTGAAGAAGAACCATCTCTCGATTTCATCATTGGATGAGAAGGGTTACAGAGTTGCATTTTTTGATGGACAAGTTCTTATGTGGCCTAGAGGGAATACTTTTGATGATGTTGTGGTGATTGGAGTTCAAGAGGGAGGACTCTAAAAATTGAAAGGGAGATCAGATTCAACATTAATTCATGAAATTGTGAATCCCACTGAATTATGGCATAGGATATTTTCTCACCTAAATTACAAGGCCATACCAAGTGTGAGAAATATGTTGATGGGACTACTAGATATCCAGGAAAAAATAGACGATGTGTGCAAAGGTTGCACACAAGGAAAGAATGTGAAGCACTCATTTCCCAATAGTGATAGCTTAGCCAAAAGAGTATTGGACATCGTGCACTCGGATGTGTGTGGACCGATGTCAGCAAATTCACTAAGAGGGTATGTATATTATGTGTCTTTTATTGATGATTACCCACGTAAAAACTTGGATCTATTTGTTGAAGGAAAAGAATGAAGTGTTTGGAAAATTCAAAGAATTTAAGGCACTCATAGAAAACCTGATAGAGTAGAAGATAAAAAAAAAATTGCAATTAGATAATGAAGGAGAATTCACTTCAGAGGAATTCAAATAATATTTCAAGGAAGATTGGATTAAGAGGGATCTTTCTACTCCCCACAATCCTCAATAGAATGGAGTAGCAAAAAGGAAGAATCGGATGATCATGGAAGCAGTGAAAGATATGATCCATGATCAAGATACACCTATGCATTTGTGGGAAGAAGAATCCAATACTGCAGTGTACGTGTAGAATAGAAGTCCCCACAAATTACTTGAAAACAGGACACCAAAGGAGATGTTTTTAGGAGAGAATATGGAAGTCATCCATTTAAGGATATTTGGTTACCTCGTATTTGTGCATGTCCCCAAGGAAAAGAGGACAAAATTGGATCCATCTGGAAGAATGGAATATTTTTTAGTTTTAGTGACACATCGAAGGCATACAGGATATATATTCTCGGTCACCAGAAAGTTGAGATTAATCGAGATGTCACCTTCTATGATAGTGCATATTTCAGCAAATCAAAACAGGACTATGAAAAAGAGGTTCATGAGGAGGAGAATGAAGTTACTAGAGTTATAGAGGCAGAAGCAATTGAACCAAAGGAAGTCATTCATGAGTATAATGACATGGAAGAACCTCAGAGTCCAGTAGATATTCCTTCTTGCAAGAGAAGACTAGATTGGGGACAAGAGCTCATCAAAGATGCAGAAAGATATGGTGCCTCAGAAAAATATCTCAGGGAAAGTAAGAATTTGAAACTGTATTCCAACTATGTGACATGTTTATGTGATATCATGGATGTAGAATCGTCCAGTTATGAAGATGCTACAGAAAATAGGGTATGGAAGGATGCTATGGGGGGGGGGAATATCATTCCATAGTAAAGAATGATGTATGGGATGTGGTCCCCAAACCAAAGGATAAATCAATAGTAATTTCAAAATGGATCTACAAAACGAAACATGCAGTTGATGGAAGTATTGAAAATTATAAGGCTAGATTTGTGGCTCGAGGATTCTCTCAAAGGGAGGACATTGAACATGAGGAGACATTTTCTCCCATGGTGAGATATACCTCGATCGGGACTATACTTTCATTGGTTGTAGTAATGAAATGGAAGGTGCATCAGATGGATGTGAATATAGCCTTCTTGAATGGTTAATTAAAAGATAAAGTATATGTGGAGAATCCACAAGGGTTCGAGTTACATGACAGAGAGATGCATGTGTGCGGATTGAAGAAGGATTTATATGGATTAAAGTAGGCACCCAAAGCATAGTATGGAAGGATCAAAAATTTTCTGAAGAGCTTAGGATTTACAAAGAGCAGTGTAGATCCTAACCTTTACTTTAATGTTGTGGATGATGGTCCGGTAATACTATTGTTGTATGTGGATGACATGTTTCTAACAGATGTGGAAAATCTCATCTCACAGTGTAAGAGAAAATTGGCTGCTAAGTTTGAGATGAAATATCTCAGGATGATGCATTACTTTTTGGGTCTCAAGGTATGGCAGAGATGGGATGAGATATTTTTTAATCAAGGGAAGTATGCAGTGGGAATCCTGAAGAGGTTCGGGATGTTGGATTTCCTTCTTCGGGATGTTGTATTGCAAGGAAATGGCTACACCTATGGTATCAAATCTGAAGTTGTTGCAGGATATGAATTTAGAAACTCTAGATGTTACTTTATATAGGAAGATGGTGGGTTCATTGATGTACTTAATGAACATGAGACTAGATATATGTTTCTCTATGAACACCCTGAGTCAATATATGGAGCAGCCTAGCTAGGTTCATTTGGTCGCAGCAAAACATATGATAAGGTACCTTAAGGGTACATTGGATTATGGTCTCAGGTATGTAAGATACCATGAGTTCAGGTTATATGGATATTCAGATTCATATTGGTTTGGCGGTATTCCTTATCGGAAGAGTACTTCAGCATATTGCTTCATTCTAGGCTCTAGTATGGTTTTGTGGAGCAGCAAGAAGTACTCATGTCTATCACTCAATACGGTTGAGGCTGAATATGTGGTAGAATGTGCAGCATGTAGAGAAGCAGTGTGGCTTCAAAAGTTGTTGTCTAGGTTATTTGGTCTCAAACTCTAGGTGACCTACATTTGGTATGACAACCAGAGTTTCATGAGGTTGTCATAGAATCAAGTGTTCCATGACAGGTCGAAGCATATCAAGATCAAATATCACTATATCGAGGATATGGTGCAGAGGGGAGAAGTGAGGCTCTAGTATGTGACTACTGAGGAGCAAGTTGTGGACATGTTGACCAAGCCATTATTGAGGATGAAGTTTGAGCACTTCAGGGACAATCTTGGTGTGGTCCCTCTTCAGAGGGAGTGACTAGGTACATATGCATTGCAAGGTAGTGGATGTCCAGGGGACATGTTATAGCTATTTGAGAGCTACCCAAAATATTTGGATGCATTGGTTTTGAAGTCACAGGGGTGCACATGATGAGGCATAGTGCATTGTGGGGTAGTGGATGTCATGGTGACATATTGAATATATTTGAAAGCTACCCATAGGCCTTGGATGCATTGGTTGTGAATTCATGTTGTATTGTGGCTATATGATGATGTATAGATTCATATGTTCAACATTCAATGGTCCTGATCTCATGTGGAAACAAAGAATACCTTCCTAGTTAAGAGGGAGTGTTGAAATTTTGATGTAACTATGGAAGATATTATTTGTATTTGTATTGGTCAAACCTCGAGAAGGTTATTGTAATCTTGTTGTATGAATCGACTCAAAATAAATTATTATTTTTTTTGTTATCCTTATTGTAAAAGTCAAAATGGCCCCTCTTAGGGTTGCGTCTTTTCAGGAGTCAAGTTATGTGTATAAATAGAGGTCGAGTTCCTCATTTGTATGCACACTAAACTTTCCTTCTCTTGTGTATTTGGAGAATATAAAAGGAGTTCTAGCATAGGAGGTATTGGTTTCTTGGTCTTTGGTATCTTGTTCTTGGTCTATTTTTTGAGAGCTATAACGTGACATTGTACTAGTTGAAGGAATCTATATTGAAGAATTGGTTACTGGGTTTTCTCCCCCACGAGGGTTTCTCAAGATATATCTTGTTTTTTGTGATTGTTTATCTTTCAGTGATCCTATTACATGCAATTGTTAATGAATTTTAAAGAAGATAATTGTAACTTCTAAAATTATAACAAAGAGAAATATCAATAACTTGGTTAAAGATTTCCCAATAGAAATGAATGGACTCGACACAAAAGTAGATGTGAACATTATACCTATAGGTTCATATCACTATCAAATTGACATGGACTGGATGGAAAAATACCATGTTATCTTAGATTGTTACAACAAGACAAGAACTTGTCTTAATTAGAAATGGAAGCAAGGAATTACAAGAGTTGTAGTTGTTAGAGAGATTTCATCCATGTAGCTGAAAAAGAGATTCAAGTAGGGACATCAAATTTTTGCAGCCCATATAGAAGAGGCAGCCAGAGATAAAGGGATGGTTCTTGAAGACCATCTAGTCTTAAGATATTTTGAATAGGTTTTGGATAAAATATCAAGATTTCCACTAAAGAGAAACATTGATTTACCTATTTATTTGGTGTCGGTAGCTGCCCTAGTGTCCAAGAGACCTTACAAAATGGGGATGTCAGAATTGAAAGAGATGCATATGCAAATAAAATAACTTTTGAATAAGGGGTATATATTCCTAGGTGTCTCACCTTAGGGAACCCCAATTCTTTTTTTAAAGAATAATTATAGTAACTAAAGGTTGTGTAATGATTTCAGATAGTTGAATAAGGACACTATAAAGAAAAAATATCAATTTCCAAGGATTGATGATTTATTTGATGAGTTGAAGGGTACATGGATATTTTCCAAGATTGACTTTAGGTCAGGTCATCATCAAGTGAGAATAAAGGAAGAAGGCATCAACAAGAAAACATTCAGAAAAAGGTATGGGCATTATGAATTCATGGTAGTGTCATTTGGACTATCAAATGCCCCAGTTGTAGTTATGTTTCTGATGAATGAAGTGTTCAGGGAGTACATGGAAAATTTTATGATTGTTTTCTTGGATGATATTCTCATCTACTCTAATTATGAGGAGGAATGTGAGAATAATTTAAGAATAGTGCTAAAATTTTTAAGGGAGCATAAATTGAATTCCAAACTAAGTGCATATTTTGTCAAAATAAGATCCACTACTTTGGGAATATTATTTCAGTAGAGGGGATAATAGTTGATCCTGAGAATATAGAGGCTATTAGAGGATGGTCAGTGCCAAGAAATGTGATAGAGTTCAAATCATTTATGGGTCTTGTGGGTTATTACCGAAGATTCATAAAAGGGTTTTCAAACATTGCAATCCCAATAACTTCTTTGAAAACTAAGAGAGTGAAGTTTGAATGGTTTTCCAAGTGTCAAGAGAATTTCCAGTGGTTGAAAAAATATTTTGAAAAGTACACTTATATTAAATATTGTGGATCTAGATGAAGACTTTGTAGTGTGCACAAATGCATGCAAGGTAGGGCTCATTGGAGTCCTCAATCAAAAATATCATGTGATGTGCTATGAGTCCCAAAAATTAAAAGAGCATGAGAGAAATTATGCTACCCATGATATAGAGTTAGAATTCATTGTACATGCATTAAAAATGTGGAGACATTACCTCATGAGGAGGAGATTTGAGTTAAGAACAGACCACTATGGTCTGAAACATTCATTTTGAAAACCAACATTAAATGCCATGCAAACTAGGTGGATAGAATTTCTTAGTGAGTATGACTTTGAAATTAAACATATCAAAGGAAAGGAAAATTAGGTGTTTGATGCACTTAACATAAGAGCTAATGAAATCCATGTTTCATCCATCGGCATGTACATGAGTAGATTTAAAAGATAAAAAAATTGAAGCAACAAATTCATAACATCATTATTTACAAATTAAACAAAACTTATACACTAGTAAAAAATGAGAGATAAATGACAAGACGACCAAAAAATTTGGTCACCACAATTTTTTCAAGGGATAAATGACCAAATTTGAGAAATTTTAAGTGAGTTGACTAAAAATGACCAATTTGGTCACATGATAAGAACTAAACAAAAACTGACCAAGATAAATGACCAATTTGGTCACAAGATAAGAACTAAACTAAAAATTACCACATAAACATTGGTTTTTTTTAGTTGTGTCACTCCGGAAAATTACAATTTGTACAATGAATTTGTACAATTTACTAAATTTTAAAACTAGGGGTTCTTTGAATCCATGTGCAGTGTTAAAATTTAGTAAATTGTAGACCCCCTCATGTGTCACAACTCAGCATTAATGCATGAAACATATTTGCACTGCTTACATTAATGGCCTTATACATAGTCTTTTGTTCTTGGAGCAGAAGCAATTTTCTTATAAGCTTTACATCCTTCCCAAGGTATCATAATTAATTTCCAATACATATGTGGTACACACATTAATAAAAACCATCCCATGTTGAGATATTGCAAGTAACACACAACTAAACTAAAAATGACCACATAACAATTGGTCATTTATTTGGTCATTTTTAGTTGTGTCACCTCGACAATGGAAAATTACAATTTTGACAATGAATTTGTACAATTTACTCAATTTTAGCAATGCCACAACATGCCACAAGTGCACCATGCCACCCACCACAACAAGAACACAACTTCATACCACATGTGCAATACTAGTGGTAAAAAATCATCTATACAATTCTTAGGACTAAATTTTTTAATTTTTTTGACAAAATACACACACACACACACACACCTCTCTTGGGATTATATTTGTTTTGAAGCTCTTTTTTCTCTGCAATATTTACATGTAGGGTGGCACAACTTCCAATCACAATAGTGGTTAGTAACTTTGTGGGATTAAGCGGGAATAGAACCAGACATCTCACAATGGACTCCACTTTGTAACAAATCTCTTTAGATCAATTACACTAACACACTAGGATTATTTGTGTGTGTGTGTATTCCAAGGAAAACCTTGTGGCGAAACCCTAGACACTTCCTTCCATTTCATGGACAGGCACACACTTAACTACCTTGCACAACCATGTGATTGGACAGGCCATCAACAGAGTCAATTATTGACTTTGTTGTTGGCCCGTCTAATTTCCTAATTGTACACACTAGTTAAGGATGGATCATGGATGGTACCTAGTGTAAACTTGTTGGCATTAATTATGGTGCCTAACCTGGTAGAGATATTGAGTGGTGCACACAGCAGAGGAAACCAACCTAGGATATTGACCATGAAATATCTTGTATGAAACTCAAAGCACTCAATCACTAGAGCTAGCTCCCCAAGTTTATAAATGTATATATTTACTTTAGGGTAATGGTTCATGTTTTTCCTTTTTCTATGTTATGAAACCCAACTTTTTTCACTCACCCATCCTAAGTTGTAAAATGCATTTCACTTCTCTCGATGCAATAATGGTTAATTGGTTACACAATGAATATGTGTGTTAATTTCTTATTCTCCCCTTCCTATGAGAGTCATATGCACAACTTTGAGGTTAGTTGGTGCCTTGTCTCCTCTAAGACACATGGAATAGAGTGCATTTGGGAGGTCTAGGGTTTAAAACCAAAGAATCGGCCTAGAATGTGCACCAAAGGTTCCAAGGTTTGTCCAAGTACAAACAACCTCATGATAAGTATATTGTATAATTATTGTAGGTTGCTATTGGACTAGTCAAGCCTTGATTGATATATCCTAGACATTTAAAGATAATTTAAAAATATATATATAATAAAGAGATAACTATGTTGTGTTTGGCATATTGGAATAATTTCTATAGTTTTAAAAGCACAATAATTTAATAAGTGGACAAACCCACTTTCATTTTGGTGGAAATTATTCCCTAAATGTGATAGGAATTTTGATTAAAGTCATAGTTCCCTTTGATTGATGAAATTTATCTTTAAGGGTTTTGGCCTATTTGAAAATGTCCCAAAATCAGTGGAATTTGAAAAAATGAACATATCAAGACAAATCTTTACCTCATAAAAAATGGACTTATGGAAAAAGTTGAATGTATTCACTTATTGAATCACTCCTTTTAAAAACTCCTTTACTCTTTCCCTCTTCCAAATTATTTTCAAAATCTTGTCTACAACACATATAAGTCCAAACATACTATGATCATTAAACCAACAAAAATTTCTATAAAATAATGATCCTATAAACATAAGGAGAAGGCTAAATAAGGGACAAATTTTATTGGAGAGTAAGTTTTTGGTTGGAATCCGGTGTTTTTTATTTTTCTAAATCCAAATTTAGTAGTGTTTTAGTCATGATTTTGAAGGTAGAAATGGATTTAGCACCTTCAAAAAAACCCGGACCACCAAAAGTTTTGAGATTTAACAACTGTAATGTGAATTTCTAATATTTCCACCGGATTTTGTCTAAAAATCACTGGAAAAACATGTCCGGGAAAATTTGTCACTTAATTAGACTATCTCTAAACATGATGGTTGGTTGGTTGCTAAATTAGTGACAAAAAATTTATACCATAGCTCTTATGTGATCCAAGTGGATATTGGTACCCACCCAACTATCCTAACCGGCTCCAAACAATCTTCTGGCAATTTACTATTTTTAGTAGTTTTTCGGTTCCTAAACTTCTGGGGCCATTTTGAGGGCCCAAATGAAGGTTTTTTGGGATCGAGTGCCTCAATGATATGTAAAGGCTCATATTGAGCCCCCAAAATGAATCTCCTCAATGATACATTTCCAACGAGTTGTCATGCACCCCAAACAGAGATCGTATGCCAAAGTTACACCCCCTGGAAGTTGATACACCAAACTACCCAAAACGGGGTCCACAAAATTGTTGGCTTTTCATCTTCCGGGATTAGGGTTTTGGATTTTCTTTATGTTAAAAATGAATTTAGAGCCTCATTGTAATAATATTATTTCTAATTTGAGTAGTCGTTACATCTCTTCTCAGATATAAGATGTAATTCTAGCAAGTCTTTCACTCTGTATTTCTACAGTTTTGTACATTTCTCTCATTAATAGAAATTGTGTATTGTTGTATCTCTGTGTTTATGGTTACATCTATGATATATTTTTGTTATGTTATTGGATATATGAGATATCTCTGTACATTTATTTATTATATCTCTGCTCTCATTTTGTGCCAAAAAAATAATCTGGATCAGCGGTATCAGAGTTGGATGCTCTTGATCATTTTTTCGGTGCATGTCCCCGAATAGATCCGAGTATAGCAAGTTGGGTCTCGACATTTTATATATTTAGGAAAATCACTCTTGCATGCCCAAGAAACAATCCATGGTGGAAGGAAAGAAAAATGACAGAGCAGACAATTTTATTAATCTGTTGCTTGAGTAAGCTCTAACGCGACAAAGGGACGAAATGATGGAGAATTTTTCCCACATCCTTCAACGTCTGTCGATAAAAACATGTGTGTCTTCATAAAGAGGCCACTTTGGAGGCACCTCACCTTTCAAGGTACAAGTTAATTTTGATATTCCCATATTTGAAGGACAGATAGATGCGAATGCCTTAGAAAAATGGTTAAATCTGCTAGAAGGTTATTTCTTTGTTCATAATTTCTCCGATAGAGAAAAGATCACCTTCGCACTTCTTAAGGCTCTCCCCCATGTCAAACATTGGTGGGAAACTTACTGGGAGAAAATTTCCACAGAGGAGTCTGGAATATATGGGGCCTATCCCACTTGGGATTTTTTGTGGATACGGTCAAGGAGCAATATTACCCTGTTGGTAACTATGACGACCAGTACATGAGATGGACCACATTGTGACAAGAGAGGATCCAAGCAGTGTCGTAGTTCACCAATACCTTCCATACCTTGCACACCAAGTTGGGTATCAAAGACTCTGAGCGACATCTGGTTCTGAAATACCGTGGGGCTCTACACAAATACATCCAAAATGAAATGGATTTTTTGGACATCTCATCACTAGGTGATGCTTATCGATATGTTGTTAAAATCGAGCAGAAATTTAAGCACCAAAACAAGTGGGAGTTCAGGTCTACAAATCCGCAACAACTAAAGTATGGTAAATACGTCCCTAACAACCAGCCTTCAAAAAACCAGTCCAAGCCATAGGAAAATAAGGGTAACAGAAAGATGAAGAAGGACACTGGAAAATGGTGTGATTTCCACAAAAGCCTTTGGAATAACACCGATGAATGTCACTCGAAATAGTCATTGGTGGTTGAGATCAAATACAAGGAACCGAACCTTGATTTGAAATCTATTTCAGAAAACACTAATAGAAGACAGATCATTGACGTAGACCCCACTGCTATTATCGTGACCACAACAATTCAACCAGAAGAACTAGTAGATCCTGAGGAGGGGGTGTGCCCTTTTCATTCACATATGTGGGTGAAGGGGACCCCACTTCATTTTATTGTTGATATCAGAATCCAAAAGAACCTCATCTTAGCATAGATCGTCAAACAGTTGGTATTATCGACAAAACCACACCCACATCCACACAACATTGGGTGGCTTTGCCAGGGATGAGATCTTCGTGTCAATCAGCAGTGTCAATTTTCATACTGCATCCAGCCCTTCAAGTATGAGGTATTATGTGATGTTTCTCTGCTAGATGTTTGTGATGTTCTCTTGGGCCATCCATATATGTGGAAGCACCTCGTAGTGTCATTGTTACTCTAGAGTGTCATCTCTACAGGATACCAAAGGTAGTTCTGAATACTATCCCGCATAAATAGTGTCGCAAGGTAGTATATCATACTGCAAAATTTATCTTCTTCACAATATGTTCAAAAGGTGGATAGAATGACACTACAACCATTGCAGCCTCGGTCCAAGCACCTTATATCCAACAGAAGCAGGTCAAAAAGATTGCAACAAAGCGTAAAGATTCCTTCTTCACACATGCATATCTTGAATATATACTAGTTAAAAGGTTCCAACCCTTCCAGCCACAAGTTCGTGACAACCTTTAACAAGTTAAGCAACGCAACTTCTCCAACAAGGCAAGCAGCTCATCAAGATGCAGATTCAATAAATGTTTTTCCCTCTCCCCCAGACACTCAACACAATGGAGACCATTGCTTCCTAATGAGGGAGGATTGATCTAGGTGGAAATTAGTGGCCACCCACCTATCCCAACTGGCTCTAAACAGTCTTCTGGCAATTTAATATTTTTAGCATTTTTTCAATTCCTAAACTTTTGGGGCCATTTTGAGGGCATAAATGAAGATTTTTTTGGATCGAGCACCTCAATGATAATTGAAGTATCTAATTGATCCCCCAAATTGAATCTCCTCGACGATACCTTTCCAATGATATATTTTGTGCCCTAAACGGCGATCGTATGCCAAAGTTACACCCCCGGGAAGTTGATACACCAAACTACCCAAAAGGGGGTCCACAAAACTGTTGTCTTTTCATCTTCCGGGGTTAGGGTTTTGTATTTTCTTTATGTTAAAAATGAATTTAGAGCCTCATTGTAATAATCTTCTTGCAAATGTGAGTAGCCGTCACATCTCTTCTCAGAGATAATATGCCACCATTCTAGCGAGTCTTTCACTCTGTATTTCTATAGTTTTGTACATTTCGCTCATTAATAGAAATTGTCTATTACTGTATCTATGTGTTTATGGTTGCATCTCTGATATATTTATGTTATATTATTGGATAAATGAGATATCTTTGTACATTTATTTATTATATCTCTGCTCTCATTTTGTGCCAAAAAAATAATCTGGATCATTATGGCAATATGAAGCTTAGGACTTGGTCTTCCTACACAAAACCACAACCATGTGACCACCGGATTAATTGGACTCACCAACCAAACCAAACATATATGGCTTCATCAAGCGGAGGTCAAATTTAATTTAAATTTGATAGTCCCTGGAGTATTTGAAAGTAACCAGAATTTTTATTTATGGTGGAAACATCAAATGGTCAATCCTCTGCATTATGTAAGTCATTGTTGGTTTCCTACTTCTCACCACATTTCACAGAAAGAAGATAAGGTGACCATTTTCTTTGTTTTCTAAGGAGCGGATCAAGTATTTTTTATGCAAGGTCATGTAGAATTTTCATGGTTATTGGCCTTCAAGAAACCTTGGCCTTCTAGACCTCTGATTTTTCAAGCCCTCACTGAAGTTGATGTTTGGTAAAAATCCAGTAAGTGGCAAGAATTGATAGAGAGACTGGAACTTCCAAATATTCTTTGATGATATCCCGAAGACAAACCTATACTCTTTTGCCTCAAGTAAATATATTAGCAGCTCCATAGCATATTCCCACCCAAATAGCATGAATCATGGCTCTTAGAGGTATAAATCAGGGTTATTATCAATCAACTTGAAAGGAAGAGGTCGTGGAGGTGAAGTATTGTAAGTAAAAGACTATATCGACACCTATTGAGAGGAAGGAACCCAAAAGCCTTAATTTATTTTCTAAACCTAACATTAATTATATCTGAGGTATCGAAATTTTTGGCCTGGTTCATATTTCAATTGCAATTGTGGCATGCTGAAATCCCTGGTGGCCCGATTTGGTTGTTAATCACTCAAATTGATGGTAAGGTTCTCAAATAAATTGATACATTTATTTTCTAAATTGTTTAATTTTGCACTTAGTATGTGTACCAATTAAATGTATTTATGGAATTATGAAATGGCTAGATTATTTATACCATTCAATGAGTTTTTTTTCTAAAAACAATTTTACATGTATTTATTTTGATAATCCAAGCATATTTTTTCATATTTCATATTTTTTCTTTAAGGAATTCTTTGGCTAGATATTTCAAACAATTTGTTGCAATGTTGTATTTGTTTATTGGGAAAAATAATTTATAGTTAGATCGACAATTCGTTTGTTAACAACGGTGTCCACAACAGTGCCTAAGAATGTGACATTTCCAAGCATGCCATGAAATTGACTTTCATGACCAAAATAATTAAAACATTTTTTCTCCATGAAAATAAACAAAGAAAAAACCCAAAATTGTTTTTACCCCATAAAAACCCTCCCACTAACCTAATGCAAGAGAAGATCAGAATAATTATTATTTTTTCGAGCAGACACTGGGAAAATCCATTGGGTTATATTCTATGAATTAGATCCCTTATATAGAATGAACATGGCTTCCCTTTCAAGGATTTGAAGCTCAAAATTTTGCCTTTCAAGACTCATAGTATAACCATAGAATTAGTGGGTCATTGAATATGATGAATGGCTCTTCAGGTTTATACTCATACCATTTCTTTTCACCTCCAAGGAATGTGGGTATACTACACAACATAATATTCTACAAAGAGTTGATCACAAGGATCTGAAAAGGATTATAATAACATAGTTTCAAATGTGATTTTGCTTAGACTGGAACTTTGACTTCCACAGATCCAAGTATGCATGTCAAATCCTCTTTTCCATTCTATCAATTCTTTGTTTGAAAACTCCATTAGACTTGACTAGTTTAACAGTTCATTGCATAGGATACTTTGATATAAAACAGGGAATTTCTCACTAATATAGGAATTGATTTTACTTAAAACACTAAAAAAAACAATAGAGAACATGATTAGAAAATCTTCTGAGAATGATCCTTTAATTAAGTTAATCCAAATTTACTTGAGCTTTAGGAAATCATTACATATGGTTAGAAATAATGTTGTTAATATATTTCCACTCTCTTTCATTTGTAAGTGACTAGGGGAAACCTCTCAAAATAGTTAAAAACATAGAATCTTAAATTACATCAACGCTAAACTTAACCATGCCAAATAAAAACCAAAATTAGTTGAAATTTTAGGAACCCTCCCATTCAACATAACATAACCTATCTAAACTTAGTGCCACATGCACCTTGAGGTTGAGTATTCCTAGTTTTAATATTTTATAGGCTTGAATATTTGTGTAAAATTAAATATGCATTCTCAAGCTTTACAATATTGAGATGCATAGCAGGATTTAAACAATGAACCATCTAAATTCAATATTCCATACATCATTAAATTTTTTACTTGAAGCTTCTTGGAGTTTTGTTGGTAAGTATTTTGGGGGACCATGTTGCCTCTTTTGAAGGCTTTAGAACTTTGTTTTGTACTCAGTTTTGGGATCTTCCTGAGAATTGGTTTGAAGGACTAGAGTGGCATGGGAAGGTGCATCCCACACTATGTGCCTTGGCATTGCAACCCCCTTCTTGCACATACAACAATAATAAAAATAAATACAAATCCCCAAGCCTCTCCACAATAAAACCAAGTATATTAGGAAATCACAGCAGGGGAGGAGGCCTTACCTATAGGAGGTGTGATTTGGGGATACAACATGATTTTCTAGCACCATTTCTGAGGAAAAACAATCATTTTTTCTAAGATATCTACTAGCCTATAACGATAGTGAGCCTGCTTTTGGTGAAACTTTGTTTAAATATGGTGAAGTCTTTGAGTGGAACATGAGAGCCTCATGGATTGTTCCTAAAAATAGATAGAACATCCCTTATAGGAAATAGTATGTTGGAAGAAGTAGAAATATGAAAGAGGTAGAGATATCATTATCCATGGCTGAAGTTATGACACTAGATAAAGTGACAAATTTGTTGTAATATCCCATATTGTGAACAATAGGAAGTTTACTAAGAGAACCACTATTGTGAGAACTTGTTACTTCTACAGATTGTTCAAACACTTCAGTTGTTCACTAACTTTCCCATTGATTGGTGTATGAGACATGTTTGTATGGATCTTTCTTGTTTTTTCCAAGTATCTAGAAATATTTATTATCCATGTAGCATCAAAAACACACACAGTAGTGAAGCAATCACCATATTACTAGTGATTAATGCCCAGTAAACATATGAGATGCAAGATCAATAAGCTTGTATTAATATCTATATTACCATAGCTTGTCTACATGTTGAGCTAAAAGTATTGGAGATCTAGACTTGATAAAATATTACCAAACATGATGCCCTTCTTGTCTCACATAATGGTGCTGCTATGAAATCTTGATCTCTGTTGTTTGTTATTTTGTTTATATTCTTGAGATGCTTGAAAGGGTCTAGAAATGGCCAGTTATCTTATATGTTGATGAAGAACTCACAAATAATATGGCATTAGATTATAAACAAGTAATTCACTTGAAGTGTAACATAGAAGCGAAAATTTAGGAACCGAACAAGTAATAATCTGATTTTTATTAAAAGAACGGGAATACATGCATGGGCTTCATTATATCCATGTTGGAAGTAATATTGAGACTTTCAAATAGAGATATAACCTTCCTTAGTTTTTTGTAGCAATATTATATGAGATAATATGGTAATATACTATGAAAATCCTCCCCTAACGTATTCTCAATTGCATGCAATGATTCTAGAACCTCATTCCAATGAAAAGATTTGAGATGACTAGA
The DNA here is from genome assembly GCA_009831015.1 of Picea engelmannii. Taxonomy (NCBI): domain Eukaryota; kingdom Viridiplantae; phylum Streptophyta; class Pinopsida; order Pinales; family Pinaceae; genus Picea; species Picea engelmannii. The sequence goes on from ML784739.1 coordinate 510,843, forward strand.
CTTGACCACCTGTAAATAACATAACCAAGACCCGACACCCAACTCTTGATGGATATGATATAGCTCATGTTCACATCAGGTAGTGTTTTCTGCAACAGGAGATTTATGATATTCAATACAATCTGTATGTTTAATGAAATTCTAAAATCGAGACCTTAATCCAAGCATACCCAACCTTAGATTATCCCTTTCAATCATTCATGTCAAGATCTGATTCAAATATGCCATGGACTAGCTATTATGATAGACTTTGTACCATGATACTCTTCCCTTGATGTTTAGTCAATATCTCTAGAATCATTGTTGTAGGAAATAGTGGGGAAGGATGACAATCTAACTCCACCCAACCTTATGCTAGTGTATTCTCGGTAGTCACCTTTGCCACCAAATTTCAATAATCATATGATAATCCCTGCAAATGAAACCTTGGTCCATCGACCAGCTAACACAAATAGGAAGAAGTTGCCAAGGAAGTACTTTCTCTATCCAAAATAATTGTTATTGGAAGATCTACTTCAGAGTTATTGGTGGATCAAGCCACCAAAGAGGTTTTGGTAACAAGAAAATCTAGTCTAGCCAGCCTAGGTAGAAATTCCTTAGAGAACACTGAAAATAGTACTGCTTCCACTACTCCAGAGGAAAGAAAGCCTCCCTTAGGTCAAAAAATTCAATTGCCTAGAGTTAGTGGACACACACCCAAGTGGAAAAGTGGGAAACTGTGGATAGAAGATGAACTGACAAATGCCTTTTTTGAAGAAGTGGCTTTGAGCAGAGCTTCAAGTGCCACTAGTCAGCATTTATCATTTTCAATTGTAGGACCAATTATGGTTCTAGATGGAGACTCCAGACTCATCAATGACTATAAGTTAGGTTGTAAATTATAAATGAATATATTAAAAGACATGCAATTTAATTTATGGCTTAACAACTCATCCACAAGTGACTAAATATTCTCCTTGCAATGAATTTCTAATAGTTGTTACTCACCACCATGTAGTGCAAGAAGAAAGGTTGCATGAAAGTGTGGTTCTAAAGAAGAAAGAAACATAATACAAGGACTTTGAAATGATTGTAAATGTAGGTATTGAATTTCCACACGGAGATCCTCCTTTTCCAATTTCTTTGAAGGTATGGGTTCCTAACAAAATTAGAAAAAAAAAAAAAAAAAAAAAAACGTTAATTTTACCTATTTTAGCAGTGTGGTTGATAATATTTTTTTATCATTTGTATAGTTTGAAGAGAATTAATGCTAATTTTCTTTCATGGAGTAGTTCGTTCAAGTTCAATACAAGGCAATTTGTCAAGGCAAACTGACCAACATACTGAGAAGCTCGTGGATTGAACCAATATTCTTTGAAAAAGATATTCTATATGGTGTTAGTGGTTCTATAGCCCCTGGAGAAATGTTGGTTATGATGGGTCCATCAAGAAGTGGAAAAAATACTCTTATATATCTATTAGCTAGAAGAATCCAACAGAATGTCTCTAGTACAATCACCTATAATGACCAGCCTTACTCAAAGGCCTTGAAACGCAAGTCACTTCATCCTCCTCTTTACTCATAAATTTCATGTTACAAGTCTCAAATTAGGTTTTTCTTCTAGATGAGATATCTATAAGCTATATTGATGTCTCCTGCATCTTGGATGTAAGCACAATATTAGAATGGTTTTTTAGCATGTGTAGTTGACCTTGCAATATATATTTAACTTTAACAATCATAGTGGTTTCTTTATAATAAAATTGATGTAATGAGTGTCTTATTGGTTGTTTTTTTTATATAAACTATATGAATGGCTCTTGTATGTTCAACATTAGAATGGTTTTTTTCCAAACATAGTTGGTTTTGCATAGATTTAACAATGATATATTGATTGTCTCAGAGATTGTTGTTTTGATATAAGCTATATGAATGGTCCATGAAGTTCTATGAGGGTAGAGTCTCAACTTTATGGCACTCGATAGTTTCAGTATACATGACCTTTCTACCAGCAGCTTGTTCCTCCAGGTGTCCAATACATCTCTTCACTAACTCCCATCTCTAAGGCACAGATGTCAACTTTAGTGGGTGCAAATCAATCTACTTTCCATGGAGATGGTTCCAGTGCAAACTTTGTTAGTCTGAATAGTATATTTATGCCTCCAAGACTTGATTTTCCTATGGCCTATGGTTCATTTGGTAGGGGCATCTTTTCTGTAACAATTACTAGTCCTTGATATTAGGATGCAAGGAAAGGGTATGATGGAACTAGGCCTAGTGGTTCTTGGTATGATTCCACAAATGTTTCAGAGTGTCAACAAAATCCAATAAGTAATGTTGTTCCTTGTGTTATTTCTCAGAAAATTCTTTCTCTAGGACCCTTTGGGAAAAATATTCACCCTGCACCCCATGTAATGGTATGTTGATTTCCTATCTTATATTTGGGTTTTTATTTTTTCTTACATTTTTTGGGTGGTTCTGGTCATTTAACTAAGATTTCTACTTGAATTAGGGGTAGTTAACTAGTTTGATTTTGAATTAAATATGTTTATTCTTTACTTTAAATAAGGGGGTATAGAAGCCAAGACCACTACATGGCATTGCAATTTCTCAGGTAAATTTTAACAGGGTATACTCACCTAAAAGAATGTATTCACAATGCAATAACTCGGGAAGGTTAATTCTTAGTTATGGGGAAAATGGGAGGACCTGGGTTGTTGTAGACAAGAGTAAACCAAGGGGAAGAGGTAATGACTCTCTATACAATTGCAATGGGGCAATGGATATCTTCAGTGAGTAAAATCGAGGGCCGCAAACAAGGTTTAGGAACCAACCAACATCATTGGGTGATGCAATTCAACTTAAGGAGAAAACATTAATTTCCATTGGAAACAATGAAGTTTATAATGTAGTTGTAGAAAGAGGGCAATATAACAGTCCTGAATTTGTCACTAAATATAAAGATGTAAAATTCTTTATCATTAAATTCTACAGTGAAGACAATATTCATAAAAGCATTAAATATGGTGTCTCGTCCAGTACTCCAAATGGGAACAAAAAATTGGATGTTGCATATCGAGAAGCTCAGGGAAAGCCTAGTGGATGCCCCATCTTTCTATTCTTCTCGATGGGTCTCTTTGAGTATGTGTTGAAGGTAGCATGGGCTTGTTTTCTCATTGTTCAAGATAGTGATAGTGGAAAATCTATTCAATCTACTTTTTTTGAATGCAGGTAAATGCAAGTGGTCAATTCTATGGAGTTGTTGAGATGATGGGTCATGTTGCCTTCCAAAAGAGTGTGTACTATTGGTAGCAAGACAAGTGGAATGGTCAAATTCTCATCAAATGGAATATTATAAAAGATATTTTCAATAGACAGTTTTGGCACATTCCTCTTGAAAATAATGACAATAAACCCATGAAAAACAACAGAGATACAGAAGAAGTAAGCCTTAGCTTAAGTGGAGGGATGGTCAAAGTTACTACATTTTCTTATATACACTAGTACAAAATGAGATATAAGTGGCCAAAATCCACATATAAATGACCAATTTTGATTTGGCGATCATTGGTGGCTAATTTATGGTCTCTTATCACACGACCAAAAATGCGGTCATATTTAGTTTGGTCATTTATAGCTTGTCTTGTGGTCATTAATTTGGTCATATATTTGGTCATTAATTTGGTTATTAATTGTGACAATTAATGACCAAATTAATCACCACAAGACAAGTTATAAATGACCAAACTAAATATGACCGCATTTTTGGTCACGTGATAAGAGACTGGAAATTAGCCACCAGCGATCGCCAAATAAAAAGTGGTCATTTATATGTGGATTTTGGTCATTGTTTTGGTCACTTATCTCTCATTTTGTACTAGTGATAGTAAGGTAATTTACAGCAGAAATATAAAATTATGAATTGAAGGGGGATGCAATCCTCCTATACAAAGGTAAAATGTATGTGCCAAATTCCATGGAGATGAAAAATATAGTGTTGAGAGAAATACAAAATGTGCCACATGTTGGAAACTCAGGATATCAAAAATTCATTAGAATTGTAAGGAGATAATGCTTTTGGCCAAGAATGAAGAAAGAAGTGGCTAATGAAATATCTCGATGTCCAGAGTGTAAAAAGGTAAATACATAGAAAAAACATCTAGTGGGGATGTGACAGCCATTACTCATTCCAGAATGGAAGTGGGAAGTGGTCACAGTATATTTTATTACCAAGCTACCTAGAACGGTGAAACAACATGATTCCATCATGGTGGTGGTGGACAAATTGACTAAGGAAACACATTTTATTCATGTGAAGACAACACATAAGGATATAATAATTGCTTAAATTTACATGAAGGAATTCATGAGGCTACATGGAGTGCTTAAGGAAATAGTTTCAAATATAGATTCCAAGTTTACATCCAAATTTTGGCAATGTTTTTTCAAAGGATTTGGGACAAATCTGAATCTTAGTATAGTTTATCACCAAGATTCAAATGGGAAAATAGAGAGGACAAATAAAACAATTGAAGACATGATCAGGATGTATGTGATGGACCATCCATCAAACTAGGAAGAATATATCCACCTAGTGGAGTTTTCTTATAATAATGGGCATCAAGCCTCATTAAAATTGAGTCATTTTGAAGCCTTGTACAACAGGAAGTGTAACACACTAGTGACTTGGGATAACCCAGTAGATAGAGATATCATTGCACCAGATTTATTAAAAGAAATGAAAGAGTAGAAGGAAAAAATCAGGTAGAATTTAAAGGATGCCCAAGACAGGCATAAAATTTATGCAATAAGAACATAGTTTTATATATTTTAAAGTGGGAGGACATGTTTTCTTAAAAGTGAAAGAAAAAAGAAATTCGATAAGATTGGGTTGTTTCCCAAAGTTGGCAGCAAGAATTGTGGGCCTTTTGAAATATTAGAGAATATATGGTCAATTGCACACATTATAGCATTGTCTACGTATATGAGAGTGCATAATGTATTGCATGTATCAGTATTAAAGAAATGTGTGCCTAAACCTAACAACATAATTGATTGGACTATAATCCAGGTGGAAAATGAAGGGGATTTTTGGGTGGAACTAATGCACATCCTGAACTGAAAATTCAAAGTGCTTTGGAAAAAATCCATAGGGTTGGTAAAGGTTCAATGGACCTGCTATGGTCATGAATATGTAACGTGGGAGCATGAAAAAACTATGTGGGAGGAATACTCACAATTTTTTGTCAATTTTGAACAAAAAGAAATTGAGATAGCAAGACTCCATTTGTGGGTAGCTAGTTTCAAGAACCACATCTCATAAATTCTTGGTCACTTGCACTGATATCCCTGATAAAATAATGGTGCGGACCAATGGAATGAAGTCATTGAAGGGGGTGCATTCCTTGGGTTAGCAGTTTGAGAATAATGATAAATTATGGTCGGGATTGTTGTTGGAGGGTAAAAATTGTAGAATTTTGTTTTATTTTCTAAATATTGTGATGTAAATTTGTATATGTATTGCGTCATGGAGCAGTGCATCGAGGAAAATGCACAATTGTAGGGGAGGGGGAATGTAACATCCCCTCTATAATTCCCAGTTTAATTAATGCATAATTTATATATGAATGTGGTTATGACCAAACAATGTATTATGTGAAATGTATTTTTTGAATTTAATAAATATAATATGAGACTATATGTTGGAAATATGGATAGAGATGGGGGATGATTAATCCACAAGAAAAGGGGAATTCCTACGGAGTGTCTAAGAGGGGTCCAATGGGGAAATTATTTATGGATATTAAATCAAACCCATATTTTTGAATGGGATTATATTTTGGGGACAATCTTCTATTTTTTTTTTTAGTGTATGAGAGCCCAATCATTAAACTCATATAAGAGGGTGGGTGTAAGAGTTACATCCCATATTTATTGGAAGCATGGGGTTGAAGTAAAATCAACATTGGGCAGAGTGAATAGTCAACAATCTTGGGAGAACAGAGGAAATTTAGTTTTTATATGAATAGGCAAGAGAAAAAATGAGAGAAGAGATTTGGAGATGGAGCAAGAAGGATGGGTGAATTATGGAGCATCTTGGAGTGTTTTTGGAACATTTTGGAGCTAAATACTACATAGTCAGGTTGTCAGGCCTAAAGAGTGAACTCTTAATTGAGTTGCACTATAACATCAAGTGGTTGTTGTTGTTTTTACTAGTAGATTTTTTGGTAGTGAGTTCCCTTGAGTTCCCACCAGAGAGATTCTTAGTTACATGTTCCATAGAGACCCTGATAAACAAATTGGATGCTCGATGGAATGAGAGTAGTGAACGAGAACTCCTTGGGTTGGGAAGGTCAAGAGGAAGAGAGATGGAGGAAATTTGAGAGAGTTGCAGGAGAATACCAGTGGGATGTGTGATATTGAGGTGTGAGTGGAATATTAGAGGCACCCTTATCTTGTGGATCCTATCCCTAGCCTGGGGGTGAATTGTTGTTGATATTTGGAACAAAACGGCTATGGTTGGTTGGAATGTCCTTTTGAAGCAACTAGTTTCACAAACGTTTTATAAAGATAAGTGTTTATCTATTTTCTAAGTTATTCCATGAGTTTAGTTGTTGTACTTATATATATGTATATGAATTGTTTATTTTTTGTTATGAATGAGTTTATTAGTGGAATTCATGCTCATTTAGAATGTTGTAGTTGCAATTAATTATGGGTAGCATAATCTAGTTAATTGTGTATAAATTATAACTAGTAAGCTACAAGAATTAATTAGAAGAAGAATTTTTTTATTTTATATGTTTTTCCACGTAGTAATGTTCCTCGGTTAAGATAGGGGACATTATAAGATCCAAAACATTGTATGATCTAAAATAAAATAAAAATCCAAGTATACACTAAATTTTGTTCAATTGTTGGAAGGTAGCAATGAAATCCCTCTTCCTATCCATCTGCAAAGTAAATAATAAACATGTTACAACAGAGCTTTGTATGTCACTTGGTATTCTTCCATGCATGTGCTCAATGTTGGAACCACATTCTCTTTTTTGGTAATAGTTATATGATTTTCAAATCTAAAATAGATGTTGCAAATATTGGGTTGCTTATCCTTTCACATGCATATGTTCCTCCCAAATAATCAATAGCACTTATGCCATAGTTTTGTCCTCTTTATAGTTGGTCTTATTACTTGAATATTGTTAAATATAAACACATTTCCATGTATAGTATGTGAATGAATGGTTATGCTTATGGAAACTGATCTAAAAATGAAGAAGACTTGAAAAACTTGAATAATTAATTGCAAGTGACATGTTATGTGTTTAAAGCAACAGGATCAGTTTGCAACACATAAATTAAGGATTACTTATGAAAAATACATATAGACAGCAGCATAAACATTGAACATAAACACATGTGCACAGCAATTGATAAAGGAGTTCACCCCTCTTCTGGGCTACATCTCCTAGTCCAGCTTCCAATGGATCATTATTATTAATTGCTCAAAAACATGTCTTACAATGCTCAAACTGTCAAACCGTCTACTCCAATGGCTTCCCAGTGTCCCAAAACCCCTGTCTGGTCTCTTTCGGCACCTCAATCGGTCGAAAAATGAGAAAGATAGGCCACTTGGAAGTCTCCTTCTCCAAGCTTGTTGTCTCTGGTTCTACAATTCGCACCCCCCTTCCATGAACCTGGCTCACATGCTCTTTTAAGTGAAAAAACCCAGCACTGAGCGTAACCGTGCCAATGATGCAAACCGTAGGACGGTTAAGGGTGCGCCAGCCCCTAACCGCCTCGGCACCTGGACATATGGCGCATGGAACCTTGGGCTAGGAAAACGAGTGGTTAAACCACCATAACCATTGGAACTCTCGTGCATTAAACCATTGGTTAAATAACAAAACCCACGGGTTATGTTTCAACCCCGCGCTAATACACAACGGTATATATATGTGAACATATTACAATATACAAACTTTGGTTATATATCTGCGCCATTCGTTGGGCCTTACAACATGGTCATATATCGTTTCAAATAACCATGGGCCGGGGTTAAGCCCCGGCCCGACCCCCGCCCATTCATACATTGCAACGACTTTATAAAAAAATGCGTTGAGTTATATGTTAAGTCACATGTCATGGACGCATTGGTCGGATGGTTATATAAAGGTTTATATGTGGGGGGGAGGTCTCGGGGTCAAACCCCGTGGACTCCCATTACATTTTATATATCAATATAAACCAAACAATATGGGGGACACGTGGCGCCCATGGATTGGGCCACGTGTCCTCCTGTCATTTGCCACCAACCGGACACGTGTCAATGTCCTATTCGCCATCTAGCAACCAACAACAACCTGCCACATCACCATCGTATGATCGTATGGCCCGTACGGTCCTGCCATGTCAGACCATACGGACTGTACAGACTGGTACAGTCAGCATCTAACAATTTTGCCTGTTTGGCTTGACGAACAGATCGCGATATCTTCTCCATACGGACTCTGTTTGAGAAAGTAAATATACCACCGGAATCAGGAAGATGAGATGGATGCAATGGAACTGTTTTCGTCGCATTTCGAGCACTTTGAAAATTGAGCAAAATTTGATCCCCTGATCACACCTCCCCATTGGGAAGCTTTTGGACCACCAAAAGACTATCTCATTCTATGTGAAGATGAGGGTATAGTTCCCTCACCCTTCCAACCTCAATCCACTTGGTCTTGCTTAGATTTGTCCCTTTAAGACCATCTCGCAAATACTCCACATTTCCTCGCTTCGAAGTTCACATTATCTTGTCAAGGATGGTGTCTTCCTGCAGTTCTGTTAGATACTCTAGAGAGAAATCATCAATGGAAGGAATCTGAACATGCTCTCCTTGATCATCAATCAATGGAGGCTCATACAACTTCAAATTCTCAACATTAACAACTGCATACATCTGCATATATGGAGGCAAATCTAAACGAAAAGCATTGTTACCAATCTTGTCGACAATTTTGAAGGGACCATATCGAATTGGTTTCAANTTTTTACCTTCTCCTTTAAGCCTTTCCTTACTGATGTAAAGCCACACTTCATCACCAACTTCGAAACTTTGATCAACACGATGCTTGTCATGTCTCGCTTTGTACTTGGCCTGACTCTTTTCCAACTGCTCTTGCACCACTTGATGTATCGATTGAATTTGTTCAATGAACTTCTCTGCCTGATCAATATCATAGTGCCCATCAACATCAATATCTTTCCCAAAGATGAAATCTAAAGGCAACTTGGGAAAATAGCCAAAACATGCCTCAAATGGCGACGTTTGAGTCGAAGAGTGCTTAGCTCGATTGTACGCATGTTGAACGTAGTGTAAATGTTCATCCCAAAGCTTAGGATGCTTACTACAATAAGCACGAAGAAGATGTACCATTGTACGATTCACCACCTCTGTCTAACCATCTATCTGTGGATGAAAAGATGTGCTCTTTTTCAACTTGGTGTCCATGAGTGCCCACAAACTTGACCAAAAACTTCCAACAAATCGAGAATCCCGATCAAAAATAATGGACTTGGGCAAACCAAAATGCACCCAAACATTTTGAAAGAACAATTGTGTCGTTTGTTCTATTGTTACCTGCTTAGTACAAGGCATCAGTATGCACATCTTACTAAAATGATCAACCACGACATAAAGATAATCATGACCTCTTCTCGACATAGGTAAACCACCAACAAAATCCATGGAAATACTTTCCCAAGGTCGAGAAGGAACTGGAAGTGGAGTGTACAAACCCAACTTTCG
>ML784739.1:523283-554914 GCA_009831015.1 Picea engelmannii
TTATCTAACTTTTCAGCGTTAACTTCTCCATTATAAAGTGGCAACTCAAATTTTATATCAAGCTTTAATGAAGGAATTTGCGAAGGAGTTTTACCATGCCCATTAGGAAGATGTTTCGAACTGGTAGAAGAAGAAGAAGAAGATGATGATGGAGGAGAGGGTGGTGGAGAAGCACCAGTCCCTCCGTCTTTGTTTGGAGTCTTGTCACCACCGCCTCCCTTATGCATTGAAGGGTTAGAGCCTTCACCCTGCGACATCATGTTCTGTTCCATCATGACCTTCATCATATCTCTCAATTGTATGATAGTCTGCCTAAAATCTTCCTCTTTAGCCGAAACACGTTCATGATCTTCTGCATGAGCCATGCTTGGTGAATGTCTCTCTGCAACTTGCGGTGAATGAATATGCTTCCTCCTTGTCGGATAAGAACTTGGCTCCATAATTTGACCTTCTCCTCTTGTGAGTTTCAACCTTGTGAGCATCAGAAACAAAACTTGCAAACAATCAAGTCTTCAAAACCAGTGCTCTGATACCAACTTGATCTAAAAATGAAGAAGACTTGAAAAACTTGAATAATTAATTGCAAGTGAAATGTTATGTGTTTAAAGAAACAAGATCAGTTTGCAACACATAAATTAAGGATTACTTATGCAAAATACACATAGACAGCAGCATAAACATTGAACATAAACACATGTGCACAGCAATTGATAAAGGAGTTCACCCCTCTTCTGAGCTACATCTCCTGGTCCAGCTTCCAATGGATCATTATTATTAATTTCTCAAAAAGTGCTCAAAAACATGTCTTACAATGCTCAAATTGTCAAACTGACTGCTCCAATGGCTTCCCAGCGTCCCAAAACCCCTGTCTGGGCTCTTTCGGCACCTCAATTGGTCGAAAAATGAGAAAGATAGGCCTCCTGGAAGTCTCCTTCTCCAAGCTTGTTGTCTCTGGTTCTACAATTCGCACCCCCCTTCCATGAACCTGGCTCACACGCTCTTTTAAGCGCAAAAACCCAGGACCGGGCACAACCGTGCCAACGGTGCAAACCGTAGGACAGTTAAGGGCGCGCCAGCCCCTAACCGCCTCGGCACCTGGGCATATGGCGCATGGAACCTTGGGCTAGGCAAACGAGTGGTTAAACCGCCATAACCGTTGGAACTCTCGCGCGTTAAACCAATTGTTAAATAACAAAACCCACGGGTTATGTTTCAACCCCGCGCTAATACACAACAGTATATATATGTGAACATATTAAAATATACAAACTTTGGTTATATATCCGCGCCATTCATTGGGCCTTACAACATGGTCATATATCGTTTCAAATAACCATGGGCCGGGGTTAAGCCCCGGCCCGACCCCCGCCCATTCATACATTGCAACGACTTTATAAAAAATGTGTTGAGTTATATGTTAAGTCACATGTCATGGGCGCATTGATCGGATGGTTATATAAAGGTTTATATGTGGGGGGGAGGTCCCGGGGTTGAACCCTGCGGACTCCCATTACATTTTATATATCAATATAAACCAAACAATATGGGGGACACATGGCGCCCATGGATTGGGCCATGTGTCCTCCTGTCATTTGCCACCAATCGGACACGAGTCAACATCCTATTCGCCATCTAGCAACCAAAAACAACCTGCCACATCACCATCATATGGTCGTACTGCCCGTATGGTCCTGCCATGTCAGACCATACAGACTGTACGGACTGGTACAGTCAGCATCTAACAATTTTTCCTGTTTGGTTTGACGAACAGATCGCGATATCTTCTCCATACGGACTCTGCTTGAGAAAGTAAATATACCACCGGAATCAGGAAGATGAGACGGACACAATGGCATTGTTTTCGTTGCATTTTGAGTACTTGAAAATTGAGCAAAATTTGATCCCCTGATCAGAAACTTTAACAACAAAAAATTGTTATATATCGATGGTTGTCCATGAACTCAGGGGAACATTGCAGGGTTCATAAATAGTTGAAAGTCCTCATTATTTAGTTCAATTTGTTCCTTTGAGGAACACTCCAGTGACAATGAGTTATTTATGAAAAGGAAGGCATCTAGATTTGTTGGTGTCCATGCAATACGTAGTTCTTCTCTTTGTTACAAGTTTTTACTAAAATATAAATTGTGTATACCACTAAGCACTCATCAAAAATACCTTGCATTGGGTCTACCTTTAAGCTTCCCCTTGGGGTGTAAGAAAAATATGATTGAGTAATTATGTTTTTGGATTTTCAATGGAACTAATGTAAATGTATTTCTTAATTCGACATTTGTTTTATAAAGTGGTTGGTTTCATGTTACAATCATTACATTAAATATGGGGACTAAGCCATATAACATCTACAGAGGGACTTTGTTTATTTTACTTATTGAGTTTTATTAATATTTTTTATATTTTTAAATATTAATACAAAATTAATTTAATTTAATATTCTTATAACCTTAATAGATTACTAAATTCGTGATAGTTGGATAACATGTATTACCTATAAAAAATGTGGGCTGAAACTAAGGAGCCTTATGTTTTCCCAAAACATTGCAACCAAGTGTTTTTTTACCCATGTATGTTGGATCTGGATTGGTGCTTCATACTGAGACATGATCTGAGATCAAAACATGTTTTTGAAAAACAATGTTATAATGCCAAGCTAGGAAGATAATGAGGGTGATGACAATGAATACTAATATGTAAATGCTTTGTTTTGACATTTATATTGTGGATGTGCCATTTTATTATGGGTATCTATAATGGCCAATTATGATTTTTTTTCTTAATTTTATAATTTTGGATATGAAAAGTTAGCAACCATTTACAACCACCATACTAAAAATACATTAAACAATGCAAGCATAAGATGTGGTTTTGATGTATTTTTATTTTCATATTTATTGTTTATTATAGCAAATTTATGTTGTATATTAACATATGTTCATGTTATCCTATGAATTGCTAAGCATTAATTGAGATATCACAAAGTTGGTGATGTATTCATATCAAACAATAGTAAATATTTATTTTAAAGTATATTTATTTTTTTAAATGATGATATTAAAAAATCAAACCTCAATTTTTTATTAATGTTTGAAAAATAAAAAATTCAAACAAACATATACTTACTTTGATGGAACTCCGAAGGAAAATTCCAAGAAAATAACTTCTTGAATCACACATGTGGTATTGGCATTACCAACTTTGATGGCATTCCCAACCTTAACTAGGGAAACTATCACTTACCAACTTTGATGGCATTCTCAACCTTAACTAGGGAAACTATCATCGCTTTCACCTATTCCACTCCATCCTTTAGTTTTCTAAACATAGAAACATATATTAATCATTATTTTTACATTCTCTTTGAAATAAGTGTCAAGGTAGAAAGGAAAAGAAAATTGTAAAAGAGTCATTTTATACATCCTAGTCACATTTAAGAAAAAAATATAAGGATCCATACCTATCTAAAAGTATAGAAACCTTTGTTAATTTTACTAATTCTCAAAATACTAATTATAAAATGTTTGGTATTATTATTGTAAAAGTATTCCAATTTCTAAGTATTTGTATATCTTTTAGAAAATATTGACAACTTTTAGAGTGAATAATTTTACCCCATAGAATTTGCGTGAATCTTTTTTTTTTAAATAGAAATTAGCAAATTATTTTTAGAAAAAAACAAGGCAAATCATGAAGTTTAGCCTCTAAAGTTTTCACTCACCATAATCCAACCCTGGAAAAGTTGGATATAAATTGTTACCATGGAATACAAACACTGAAAACAAAGATTGAAATTCATTATTATTAATGATTTTGTTTTCATATTTAATAATTATAATTTTATTAATTATAATGTTTAACCAACAAAAAGTATTAAATTTAACTATTATAAATTTAATGAACAATTATTATAAGTTTATCATTAAAATGGATTAAAAAACAATAAAAATAACATTTCATTTATTAATGATTTTGTTTTCATATTTAATAATTTAAATTTAATTAATTATATTTTTAACTAACAAAAATAATTAAATATAACTATTATAAATTTAATGAAGTATTATAATTTTATCATTAATATGGATAAAAAATAACAAAAATAACATTTCATATCGGAAATTATTTAAATTAATTTAATAAATTTAATAAATTATAATATTTGAATAATATAAATTAATAAAATATAATAATTGTGATTTTAGTAAACAATTATATTATAACTTTGTAGTGTAATATTTGAATAATAAACATTATTTTTACATCATCATCATCATTATTATCATTATTAGTGAATAATTATATCATAATGTTATTATTACAATTTATGAAAATGGCATAATTATTCAAATTAGAATCATTTCACTCATCATATTTATGTATGGATCTTGTTAGACAACAAATAATTCACCTTGAACAAGAGTTAAACATTATATGGTATTAATGGTTATAAGTTTTGCAATCACAATCCAAATTAATTAAACGATTTATAAAAGTAAAGTTAAACATTATATGACAACTACAAATTTAAATGATTGATACATCTCAGATTTAATTTAAAAATGGATAAATCATCAATAATGTTAATCATTAGCATACTCATAATACATTGTATAAATAAAACAACAACAACATCAACATGATATGAAAAAACATAATATACATGAGAAATATACATATCAATATACATGTCAAATATAGATGTCATCAAAAGCAATAAACATGTTATATATACATCTCAAGTCAAATATAAGACAATCAATATACATGTCAATTAGTACCACTACTATCTAGGTCCACCACCATAGCGAAAGGCATCAGTGCATTCACTACCAGAGGTAGAGGCCTGTGTATTAGTACCTATGTCAAAAATCAATGACGAAAGTATACTCTTTGTAAATGCCTCTCAACTAGGATTAAGCTCATGTGTAACACCAGATGTGAACACAGTGTCCACAATATCAGTAGCTTGTGACACATGTGGAAGAGGAGGAGGAGGAGGAGGATAGGTGGATCCAATGACACAAGTGGAGGAGGAGGAGGAGATCGGTGGATGGTGACACATGTGGAGAAGAAGCAGGAAAATCGATATATGGTGACATAAGTGTATCAGGAGGAGGAGGAGGATCGGTGGATGGTGATACTAGCGAAGGAGGAGGAGGATTAGTGGATGGTAAAATAAGTGGAGGAGGAGGAGGAGTGGACATCGATGGTGAAAACACATGTGGATGGGAAGTAGGAGGAGCAATGGATGGTGTATACATGTGTGGATGAGAAGTAGGAGGAGGAGGAGGACCATGTGGTCGAGTAGAGGATGTGTATCAATCTGGTGATGAGTCATATGGAGTAGAATCATGAGAAGTATGAGTAAGATCCATGATACCCTCAATTATGTTGACGGAATATAAAATATAATGCATAAATAACATCATGTCACGAGGCGTAATTGTCCATATCATAGACATCTCTGGTACATGTAATATAACATGAACCAGTGTGGGTATCACTCTATGACTAACCATAACACCACATTGGCAATCCACCACCTCTATATAGATTCTTTGATCTGACTTGTGTGGAATGTGGGGTATATGTGTTGTAGGTTCCTCTACTACCTCCTCCATCTCCTCATCATATTGGGTAAGTGCATCCCTATAATATGTGCCAATATCTATAAAAAAAAAATAGATGATAATAATTAGATGATTGAAAAAAAATGTTACAATTAATTACATGTACATTAAATAAGAAATAAAAATATGCAACTAGATTTATCAAAACATAATGATAATATTATATCTCTAATATAGTGGCTTAATTGTTGTAAATAGGATGTTTGGACATCCTCTCCAATCCATCCTCAAATATGAGTATTGTAAAAGATTGAGGACAAGATTGTTTTCTCCATCCAAAAAATCGCATACCTCCCTATCAACTGGAGTACATGACAACTCTGATTGGCCCCTATTAGACAATAACTTCCCCCACATGCACATATGTGCATAAAACATAGGCCTAGCAGGAAAGTGGGGTACTCTTGGTTGAGTGTCATGAACCCTCTTGTTACCCATGATTTTGGTCGTCATGATGATGTATTGATGATGGTGTACTTAGGCTCTTCATAAGAACTTTTACCTGAGAAAAGTTACTTTCATCTCTTCCAAGAAAACTCATTTTTGAAGCAAGTTCGCAGGCTGCTAGTATATTTGGTTGTGAGAATGACCCATTCTCGCAGGTTGCCTTAAGCTAGGGTGCAAACATCTCGCACTGTGTTGAACTACTAGGGTGCGAACTCTTCCTAAAGCAAGGAAAAAGATGAATTCTCGAAGCTTCTAGAAGGGAATCTTCTAGAAGGATGGGTTGGCATTCGAATGGTTATCCTAGTACTAGATTCCCTGATATTTTGAGATTATTCTTATCTAAGTAACTAATTCATTCTCTCCTATATATTGAGGGAATTCTCATGGAAAAGGTTAAGCAAGATTCATTGGAGAATTGGTGAAAGAATTATATGAAGGATTGAATCTTGAACAGCAGCTTGGAGACTCCAACAAGTTTATCCAAAGGGGTTGATCTTCTTCATGCAAACAGTGAGCAAGTGTGTGTCGGAGCCAAGGGCCATCGAAAGGAAGTTTGTGACATCAAGGCTCAGGTTGTAAACTTTACTTTCCATTAATATGATACAGTAGCATGTCCCTTTCCCATAAATCTATTTCCACTTTATTGTATAATTCCTTGATCATATACATAGATTGACTATTGAATATATTGAGTTGTCTTCACTTTGATTGGTTTGTGTTGTCTTGGTCTTGACTGCACGAGAGCATTGGAGTGAAGCAGGAGCAACAAAGACCATAGGAAGCAATCATAAGGTATGTTATTTTTTATTGCCTCTTATTTAATTCGATGGTCAAAATCTAGGGAAAGAGTCATGTTCTGTTTTTCTTTGTTCTAGATCCAGGTGAATCTAGGGAGATCGGTTAGTGCCCGCACCTACGGATTTATCCAATAACAAAATTGACGACTCCGCTGGGGAATCCCATTTTCTTTGTGGCTTTTGATATTTTTATGTGGCCATTTGCTCTTGTTTCACTATTCTCCTGTCCTATCAATCTCTGAGTCTTCAGGATATCCTGATAGACCCTCTGGGTCCAGAGGCCTTTTAAAATTTTGCTTCATTTTCCAAAATTTTGATTATGTTCAGACATTCTCGCACTGTACTTCATTGCAGCCTACGAGAATAGGTATAGTTCGCACTCTGTCTTTAGGTTTCAGTGTGAGGCTCTCGCACCTTGCTCAAGGGTCACCTGCGAGAATCAGTGATTCTCGCACTGTGTAATATTGCCTGCCTGCGAACTCAATTTTTCAAATTTTTTGGATTTGAGTTTTGGTATATTTAACTGCCCAGATCAGTTTAATTTCCTCATAAGTGTTTCTTGGACCATTGATTGGTGTCTTTCTTGTCTTCGTTTGCATGCATGAATAGTTTTAGGATTTCAAGGCTTTTCTTGTCATTTATGTCTTGACTTTCATTTCTTGACTTTTCTTGGCAAAACCATTCTCTCTGACTTCAGAATCTGAGTGTGTTTGATTAGTTAAGAACCAGTGATTGGTTGAAAGTTGAGTTTGCTTGGTCTTTTCTTATTTGCTTATTGTTTGAAAGATCATTTTCTTTTGCATCTGAAAAGACTATATTGGTTTGCTCTTTATTTTTACTTTCATTGAAAGAGTGGATTGGGTTATTTGCTTGTTCATTGGTTTTCTGATTTTCTGTACTCTCATTGGCATAGTGAGGGTCCTTTTTGAAAAGTGAACAAAGTTTTTTCTTTCAAAAAATCATTTTTTGTCTTTGAAAACATTGAAAATCAAATTGTTGAATTGTTGAAAAAGAAGAAATAGAGTTTTGTTCTCGAATGCGTGATTTGTTGCATTTGCATTTTAAAGGAAATTTTGCATTGTAGTTCAAGGTTGATCTAGAAAAAATTATCTTTCCCTCCCATACATAGGATTCATTGAACAAAAAGTGATATATTTCATTCTCATCCATGCATTGTTGGGTCAGAGTCATACGACATAAGTTTCATTTCCGTTACCTTTGAGTAAACAACGGCTCTTAATAACATTGTGTAATCATAAAATTTATCTAGTAACTTTTTCTAGGGCTCTATTACACCAACATTTATCTAGGCTAGCGCTTTGGAGTAGGAAGAGAGATACACTCTCCAAAAGCTCAAAACACACAATAGCATATTGTGTTAGGGAGTGTTAAATTCCATTTGCAACATCCTAACCTAGGAAGCCCTTCTCACACAAGGGTCAAACACGAGGTCGCATTGGTATTGGAAGAGTTACTCACCCTGCATTGTTGATATCAGTGTAGAGATTGCACGTATTACAGGGATCACTCAGAGGTATACCCACAATGATGAGTGGAAGCCTTTTGAGTTGATTTCGGGCTAGATACCCTGCCCTTTCATGTGGATCAGACTGTTGACTGTCCCCCCAGGCTTTATTGTTGTTGGTGGTGACCTTAGTGGCCTATCTCTCTAGGTTCTTACCCGAGGTGACTGTGGAGGGGAAAGTCCTCACGGTACCTGGAATTGACGTTCACCAAACTCACTCGGGCTCCTTGGAGGGTATACCCACGATTATGTGTGGGAGCTTGCACCAGGGTGTAAGTCCATTAAGCAGGTCGTCAGTGTAACTTTTCCACCCTAGCCCCGCCCCTTCTTGTTTCGTTGTTGCGACATTGGATTTTATCACCAACTAGTGGCTTCGAAATTAGAAGGTCTTGTTTGTTTGGTGTTGTTTCCTAGATTTTGTTTACTAGCGTGTGTTGTTTGTTTCTCGAAGTTGACCATAGGATTTTCTTCGCGAAGTTTTTCACTCGTTTACAATAGCTCCTCCACGTCATTCATGTAGAATGCAGGGTTTATCTCCAGAGCGTCTGGAAGGTTCTCAACCCTTTCCCACAAGCACACCTGGAGGCTCTCCTCGGCAGAGTGAAGTCCCAGTTGCCACCACCCCACAAGTGGAACGCACTGACTCTCTAGAACGTTTTCAAATTACAAATACTCGAGAGGACTTTCGACTTAACCCCGATTTCGAGAGACATTTTATGCGAGCAGACTCTTCCGGAGACTTAATTGTTGTGTATTCTGGATCTCCGACTGGACCCTTTCTCGGTATAGAAGGCCAAGATCCTTTTTGGTCTACAGGT
Source organism: Picea engelmannii (assembly GCA_009831015.1). Taxonomy (NCBI): domain Eukaryota; kingdom Viridiplantae; phylum Streptophyta; class Pinopsida; order Pinales; family Pinaceae; genus Picea; species Picea engelmannii. The sequence continues at coordinate 532,516 of ML784739.1, forward strand.
GTTTTTCGGCGAGACCTTTTTGGTCTAGTTTCACCTGTGATTTCTGAGATCAAACCCCCTGTGATTTATGAATTCTCTGATACAGAGACAGCACCGGTGACTACCACTTATCACTTTATTGTACTTGCCGAAATGGCCCATCTTGCAACTACTATGAGTGTTCCAACCGGATTATCTATGGTTAGTCTAGCTCCCATCCACACACCGTGCACACCCAACATCAATCCGACACTACCAACTAGATATCGTGCATTGAATGCTTCCATTGCTACTCCTGCACAAACACCATCCGGTTCTCCTAATAGTCCTTCTTCTTCTGGGCACTTTCTTCCCGGTTTTGTCCCAACACTCCCTCAATTTCTTTTTGGAGGACCTTCTTTGTTCTCTACTGGAAATCCTAATCCTAGTGGTGCTATTCCGTCATTCACTCCAAATTATCAGCTTCCAGTTGGTGGACAATCTCATCAAAGTAGTATCACTCAACCCCCTCTCAGTTGGCAACTGCCAATTGGAACATTGCCCTCAATTGGTACACCACCTTCAATGGGAGAGGCAACCCCGCCTTATGGGAAGAACATACCTCCATCATCGGCCCAGTATTGGAATCAACTAATACAAAATCCTTCTCAATCGACTGGGGGAAACAGTTTCCAACTGCGTCCATAACACCCCCTAGCATGGGCCAACCATATCCAGGTTCGTTTAATCCCATTTGGGCATTGAATGATCAACCTCAAGCCCCTGTTCCAGGGTATAATCCGATGAGTTACTATCCTATCCAACCACCACCAAATATGCCTGGGTATTCACATTATATGCAGACTGCGTATGGTCCTACTGGTTTGCCAACAGGGCTTCCTCCCCAAAGACACCAGTACCCGCAAGTGAATCGACAGTTACCCTTTCTTGATACTTTGGATTTGCCAGATTTGTCTAGGATTTTAAATGATTCTATTCATCACTCTCCCCAATGGCCTGTTATTCCATCTAATCTTCCATCAGACATTCCTAAATTCGACGGTGAAGTGGGAGAGGACCCAAACAATCACGTTATGACTTTTCACCTATGGTGTTCATCCAACTCATTGATCGATGACTCTATTTTTTTACGTCTTTTTCAATGAACCCTTACCGGTTCTGCTGGGAAGTGGTATATTGAATTGCCACGAGGTTTCTTCTCTGATTTTAACACCCTAGCCATGGCTTTCCTTACGCATTACCAGTTACCAATCTGTTATGACATGAGAATCGATATTTTGACTTCCTTCAAACAGACTAAGGGCACTCATATCTCTAATCACATCCATGAGTGGCGAAGGAGACGACGTCTCATTAAACTTGAGCTCCCCGATCAGTTACTGGAAGAATGGTTTACAAAATCATTTGTGAACGAAATTGGTAAGGACATTGCCATGGGTGGCGTTGTCACAGAAGAGCAGGCTATAAGTCGTGCTCAATATCTTGATCTCGTTTATTCACAAATGGGAACTCTTTATGATTTACTACCTGATTTACCTCGTCTTAATGCTTCCCACACTTCAACTACTCCAGCTGCCTCGCATGCGGCTGATGGTGTGATTGGTACTACTCAAACTCAATCACATTCTATTTCAAGAACAAACCCTAAATCTGCTTCTTCTAATGTTCAAAATGTTCTGTCTCCTTCTACTCCCACCAGCAAGACTTCTGAGTTAAATGTCATCCAATCTGTTAACACTCCAAGAAACTCCTTAGGGTTGTAGGCTAAGGATGCTTGGTAACTTAAGAATAATGGTTTTTATATATTTGGGACAATGGGGTCTTCAATGATTTGTATGAGAAACAACTCATCACACTTCTAAAGATAAAGTGCTTTCAGTAAACAATAACCAGATCCAATAATTGAAAGGAAGTATGGAGAATGCTATTCTTGATTACCAATACAAGTGAAAGTAGGGCCTAATACAAGACAGCAAAGAATCCTTTAATTTCAAGCCTATGAGTTCAACAAAGAGGTGACAGTCTTTATGAACTAAAATAAACTAAAAGTAAAGTACAGAGAATGAAAGATGAGCAATTCTGGTATTGCAAACGAAAGGAAACTCCACTTTATTTATGCAAAAAGAGTCTATACAATAGCATGAAAATGTTTCCCATTTTGAACCCTTGTTTCATATCAAAAGTAGGCATTTATAGCCTCTTACAAACAGTTTTATAGATACTTAAAACATGGATCTGTATTTAATAAAGACAATTCAATTCTATCTAAACATCTTGAAAATAAAGTCTTTAACAACTAAACTTAAAAGTCGAACTATCTTCAATCTTCAAAATTCACCATCTACATCCTTCAGCTCCTGGTATCTGCAATGTGGTGAAGAATAGCAGGACACCTGTCTTTACAGTTGGATCTCCCAACGTTCATGGCCGATTTTTGAGGAAATGGTTTTGCATGTGTTACCAAAATTCTCTTGAACTTCTGATGCTGAACCCTTTGCATGCGATCTGATAGCCCACTAATACACTGGAGCCCCTTCAAAACCCGTTTGGAATGAAATGTCGTGTCCTTGGCTTCAAAATTACTTTTCCATATTTCAACAGTGCACTCGTTTAATTTTTCGTGAGTTAGCTGTTGAAAGTCGTCACTTTCCACAGCTAACGGGTCATAAAGTAATAGCTTTGCGCTGGTGAAAGTCCCGATTGCGCTCAAAATGAGTTTTCGCGTCCAAAATTTGATTTTAACAAAACTCAGTGTGTCTCTGATTTCTCACCTTGCATATTAATGGTGACTTGAGAGAGTACCTTCAGATCTGGATGGGTTTTTTGCCTTAGTTTTTGTTTCAACCTCCTTATCTACCTTTTGAGGCGTTTGGCAAGCCACCACAAGCTGTTGTAGTCTTTGGTGAGTTTTTTCTTCCTCTTCTTCTCTCTAACACTTTCCTTAGCCAATCTTTCAAACGCAGCATTGGTCTTGGCAAAGTTATCAGACAACTTCTTATACCTTTCTTTAATCACCCGCTCCAAGACTTCTTGCTGAGCTATGACCTCTTTCAAATGCTTGATTTTCTGAGACTTCTTTGACTTGGAGATTTTCGATGTTTCTCCTTGTTCTGTCTGATTGAAGGTTTCATAGTTTTGTGCACACTCAGCTGACTACTCAGGACTCTTGGTGACAGGGCATTGATCTTGCTGCTTTGATTCTGAATCTGAATAGGGCAAGTTTAGTATATTGGTTCTCTTCCCTATACTCTGCTCTGTAGGATGCTCTGTGTTTTTCTCTGTGTTCTGTTCTATGGTCTGCTCAAAGTTTAACTTTCTCTTCAACCTGTGAGGCTTCATCCCAAATATTCTTTCTTCTGGAGGTCCTGGCAGGGTCCTTCTTGTTTTTGAACTGCTTTGAGGAGATGATTGTTTCTTTGAACACTTCCCCTGTTCATTTGCAATCTGGTTTTGTATTTCAAAACCTTCCCAGAATAGAAAATGCTCCCAGCTCCTTCCCTGTTGTTTCAATTCCTCTAGGATAATCAATTTTATGAGGCCGAAGTGACACAGAGTAGTTTTTATGTTTGAGGGTTGAGCTCTAATCTTCTTGCAAACTTTAGTCAAACTTTTATGTAGGAAATAAGGCAAATTAAGAGGGGTCTTGCCTGTGAAATGATCCAGGAGTTTGAAGTGGTACATCATAATTTTATCATACCTTCCCTCCGAGGTAATGTACAATTGGATACCTTTGAACAGCTCCTGCCATTCTTCATCTAGATAAGAAACTAGCATACCCTTTTTCCATGCCTTGTGCCTGTACCCCTCTTTCAAATAAACTCTGAAATCCAATTTTTTGGGAGCAGTGATTTTAAACCAGTTCTGACCGGTTCTTGGTAGACCTGTTGCTGTAGCAATGGTAGCTTCATCTACCACAATCTCCGTGGACCCGAAGCGAGCCTTATTCCCATCGAAAGTCTTGGCAAAGGCTTCTGTTGTAGACTGGTGGCAACCAACTTGCAACCTTTCAACAAATTCAATACACCCTGCATTCGAAAAATGCTTCTGGACTTCGGGATGTGTCTGTAAAAAGGATAGATTATCCAGCTCTCTCTTGAGTAGAGCCTCGTTGCGCTTCCTCACCATTTTATAACTTGAAAATATCAACAATTTGTAACCCATGCAACTGTTGGTCGAGCCAAGGTTCTACGTTGTTGAAAGCACTTCGGGCTTCGGCTCTGTTTTGAAACAAATGAAACTTCAACAGACTTTCAGAAACGACATGTGATATGGAAACCACTATTCGATTTGATACTGTCAAGCCGGTGGTACCTCCTCTGTACCTGCACCACTGGACTCGAACTTGCCTCCCTGGATGCCATGAGTGTTGAGCGTGAGTTTCTGGGCCAGATTCGCATTACAATCCTATTCTGGCGTGCAGAATTGAGTTTCCATCATTACCCACTCTCATCAGCGCATGATTTGGATTTGCTTGACGTGGGATGATCATATCATCATTGCCTTTAGACGTGGATATCACGCACGTGATTCCCGCTTTCTTCAACCAACGGCCCGTGGAAAACGCCTATGTTAGCTGTTCATACTTGCCACTTACACCAGCGCGTGACCCTGTGGAAAAACCCCGTTAGCTGTTGAAAGTCTTGACTTTCCTTAGCGCGTGACATTTTAAGAACTGCTCCTTAGCTGCGGAAAGTTTTCACTTTCACCAGCACACCACCTTGTAAAAACCGCTCCATAGCTGCGGAAAGTATGCACTTTCAACAGCGCGCGACTCGCGAAACTGATTCTTGCACATTTTGAAATTCACCACTTTCGACAGCGCAAAGACTTATGAAAAGTTCTCCTTAGCTGTTGAAAGTCGCCACTTTCCACAGCGCACACTCAACTTTTGGACACACGTTAGTTGTGGAAAGTGAATTATGAAAATTTTGAAAAGAAGACTTTATGGGTCAAATTATTTTCTAAGACAAAACCAAAACCTAAGTTTTGCAGCTATAAAAACTCAAAAAATAACTTGAGGACACTACCGATAGCCATGTTATCCACTACAAAACTCAACCAAAAGGACGGTTTCATTTTGGGAGTTAACATTTGGCTCCAACTGGGATAGGCATCTCCCTATGAGGTGACCAAGAACCTAGCTAGACTCAGTATCCTTATTGCAATTTGAAACAGACATTTGAAAAATAGTTGCTAGTACCATTGGGCATGGAGTTATTTCAATGACAGAAATAAAGAAAACAGAACTGAAAAAGAAAATATGTACAAGAAGAACCTGGCTTCAAAGGAAGCCTTATGAGAAATAGATCTTCAGGAAGCGCCCGTTGAAAGGGTCCCCTCATACTGGCTCGCCTGAAAGAGTTTGGAGAACAAAGGTATTGTTCTGCTGCACCGTTGTTATGACAAAAGGACCTGTCCAAAGAGCCTCAAATTTTCTGTGTTTCCCCTTCTCCTGCCTTGTTGCATCCCACTTTAAGACTAAATCCCTTGTTTTGAAGACATCTACTTTGACTTTTTTTTCGAAAGTTTGCTTGATTCTTTCCTAATGCAATTCAATTTTTTCCAAGAGTTGCTCTCTATCTTGCTGCAGTTCTACCAAATTATGAATCCTCCTAGTCAAATCACTTGGTTCAGAATCAGTTTCTTGTAAGAATTTTGCAACCTGTAATGCAAGTTGAACATGAAATATGGCCTCAGTACCATATACCAATTTGAAAGGAGATGTATCGATTGATTTCTTACATGTTACCCTGTCATCCCACAAGGCAAACTTCAGTTTGGAATCCCAACCTCTGGCATTTTGTTCAAGTAGTTTCTTTATGATTCTGACTAAACTCTTGTTGGATGACTCAGCTAAACCATTCCCTTGCAGATGGTAAGTTGTGGAATGTACCAACTGAATTCCCAGCTCTTCACACAATTTCATCAAGTGTTTATCTTTGAATGTAGTATCATTATCAGTGACCAACCTCTTGGGACAGCCAAATCTAGCAAATATGTTTTCCTGCAAAAAATTTATGATGACCGTATGATTGGCATTCCGGGTGGGAATAGCCTCAATCCACTTTGTAAAGTAATCGGTGGCAACCAGGATCCACCGATGCTGACCACTAGAAGGCAGATGAATATCACCTATGAATTCTAGTCCCCACTGCTAGAAAGTCCCTGTGACTACTATAGGTTTTAGAGGAAGGGACTTCAGTTGTTGTTTACCTTCAAATCTTTGACATTTGTCACATGTTTTCACAAAATCATATACATCTGAAAATAAGGATGGCCAATAGTAACCAGATCTTAAGATCTTGTGTGTTGTGGTTTTCCAATAGTGATGTCCTCCGCATTCACTATTATGAAGTTCACGCATGACTTTGGTTGCCTCCTCTTGGTTTACACATCTCAACAAAAAACCAATGGAATTCTTCCAGAACAGCAAATTATCATTGATGCAGAAATTTATAGCTCTGAGCTTCAAAGCCCTCCTTTGAGTCTTTGTCAAAACTGATGGGACTGATAAAGTCTGCAAAAATTGAATGATATGGATGTACCATTTGCAATCAGCTAGATGAGCTGAAACCTGCATTCCCTCACTTTCCTTGTTTTCTGAAGACTGAACATTTTTTGCATCAATACTCATCAGATTTATGTCAAGAAGCCTGCAATTTTCCTCTGCCAGGAGTTTGGCAAGGCCCTGGCCTTTCACTAGCTTTGTTGGTTTGATTTCAACATCGAATTCAATCAATCGTGCTATCCACTTACTCCTTTTTCCATCAATATCAGGTTGGACAAGAACATCTTTAACTGAACTGGAGGGAACAAAAGCTATTACCTTTGCCTGGAGAATGTAGACCCTGAAATATTTCAGTGACTTGACAAGTGCATATGCCTGTTTTTCCAACAAATCATACTTTACCTCTGTGTCCCTCAAGACCTTACTAAATAAGGCAACCGGCTGCTCTTGATCATCAGCATTCTTCTGCAAGAGTACTACTGCTATCATATCACTGGAAGCAAATGAAAAAATGTAAAATACCTTGGAGAAATCGGGGATGATCAACACAGGGGCTGTTGTGATGGCTTCCTTGATGGCATTGAATGAATGTCTGGCTGCTTCAGTCCACTTTACCTCAGAGTCTTTCCTCAACATAGCAGTGATATGCTTTGTGAGTTCAGCAAAATTTACTATAAATATTCTGACAAAATTAATAGTCCCAAGGAAAGACTGAATGTCTTTCTTTGATCTAGGAAGAGACAGATTTTTAATTGCTTCTACCCTCTTTGGGTCAATCTTAACCCCTTTGATTTTTTTAGATTAAGAGAGATGCCATACCTTCGACATTTCAGAAATGTCCTTCTTAAGTGTTGCAAATGAAGTTCATGGTTGCTTGAGAAAACAGTGATATCATCAAGATAAATCAGGACAAATTTATCTTTCTCCCCAATGAAAGCAATGTCCATTGCCCTTTGGAATGTCGCCCTGCATTCATCAATCCAAAGGGCATCTTCTCGTACATAAACCTACCCCATGGAGTGGTAAAGGCAGTTTTTTCTTTGTCTTCTGGGTGGACAGCAATCTGATTGTATCCGGAAAACCCATCAATAAAGGACATTACCTTCGATCTTGACACCTTCTGCAACATATGCTCCATTTTAGGCAGAGGGTAGTTGTCTTTCCTAGAGCACTTGTTCAAATTTCTGAAGTCGACGTAGAGTCTGATCTCCCCATTCTTCTTCCTAACCGGCACAAGATTAGCAATCCATTCTGAATACCTAAGAGGAATGATAATGTGGGAGTCCAATAGTTTCTTAATTTCTCTTTCCATTGTGGGTAGCAACAAAGGGTTGAAGGATCTAAGCTTCTGTCTGAATGGTTTGGTGTCTTTATTCAAGGGAATTTTATGTTGAATCACCTCTGTGTCAAAAGTCTTCAAATCATCATACTGCCAAGCAAAGATGTCTGCAAATTCCTTCAGCAATTCTCCATAATCAGCCCTTTGTTTTTCAGTCAAATGTGAGGCCAAGTTGACATGTTTGGGATCTTTCTCACTGGTCACATTATACTGCAAAACATCTGACTCTTTCTCCCTGCTTTTCAATTTGACAACCACATCGTTGTTATTGAACAGCCTTTCCAACGGGACCAAACCTTTAGGAATTTTGTTGGTGGACAGCTGAACTATTTCATAAGCTGCAATTTTTCTCTTGAGCTTTGGCTGCTCAACTTCATTGTCATGTTCATTCTCCTGATCGATCTGCAGATCTGCAAACTCATCTATCACTGCAAGGAACCTGGTGAGTTCAGCATCGTCCTCAAAAACTTTCCAAAATTTTACATTATCAGGGAGAGAGGGCCTATATTTAACTTGAATTTCATAAGTTAATTTATGAGGCAGAGGGGGTATGAATGCACAAGTAGACACAGCTAATGAATCATCCAATTCATTCATTGCTCTAGGTACAAATGCAATTTTAAAATCTGCAAAATTTTGAATTGCCTTCAACACTTCATATCTGTACGCCTTCAGCCTGACATGCTTGGCTTGAAAGGACTTATTCACCTACTGAATAATCAAATCTGCATCTCCAAACACCTGCAATTTCTTAATGCCCTTCTACTTTGCTGCGTTCAGCCCCAAAAGTAGTGCTTCGTACTCAGCAATGTTATTAGTCACTTTAAAATCGAGTTTAAAGGACAAATGAGAAGTTTTCTTAGAGGGAGAAATGAATACCACTCCTGCTCCAGTTGACTCCTTAGTGCAAGCACCGTCAAAGAACATGGTATAGAGATCATCCTCTGATGTTTCTGTGGGCTGAATTGTGATCTGATCTGTGGGTTTTCTGAGTAGCAATGTATCAGGCAGTGAATCATCAATTTGCAAGATACAAGATCCCATCTCTGTGTTGACTGCATAAATAGGATGATTGGATGGATTCTTCTCATCACTGATTACATATACCAACTGATATTCCCTATAAAGTCTTCTGTTCACCCCTCCGAAAATAGGGATAGTAGCGTAAGAGAGATCCATTTGAAGAGTGCCTCCTAGTCTCTTCATCCATGATCTTGATAGAAGACATCCGAATTTTGGGGGTATGTCAGCCACCACTATGTCCATCACCATTGTCTTCATTGATGCTTGGGTCAAGGTTACAGCCAAATCCTTAATCATCCCAAGACATTTTACTTTTCGAGAATCGAAGGAGAAAAGGTCATGATAAGACTTGGTGATCTCCAGCACAAGCTCATCCATGACAGCTTTTGGCATCAAATTGTGCGAAGCACCAGAGTCCAACAAACAATTGTGCAGTGTTTTTTCATGAATATTTAAAGAGATGTAAAAGGGAGGACAGCTTTCATCTCTGTCTTCTACCATTTGGCCCAGAGCGATGGTTGGTTTATCATCATAAATGTTGAGGATATCAGTAGAATGAGATACAGACTGGGGATCCAATGTTTTAAGGATATCCTTTTTAAATATCTCATTTTTCATCAGCTCAACAAGAGGAATGGGAATCTTAATATTTTGTATTTCAGCCTCAAAATTAAAAGAATATGGAACCTTATCAGTAGTTTTATCAGAAATATTTACCTGACTTGAAGGGGCTTCCTGATTCTTTTGTTGTTGAACATGAGGCTGACTCTATGGAGTTTGATGGTTGACAGGGGCAACAGTCTTCTTGGGAGGAGCTGATGCTTTCACCTTTGAAGACTTTGTTGGATGATCTTCTATTGTATGGTCTTTTTGGTTGACAAGGGAAGCAGTCTTTTCAGGAGAGGCTTATGCATCTGGTTGAGTAGCATTAGATTTAGATCAGAGGTTATATCTGTTCTTATCCTCTGCTGTGAAAATGCCATCACCAAGGAGATCATCTTCTATCTGTTCAGTCATTAATGATTCCTCATAATCTTGTTGTGTTAGATAAGACTTTCCTATCTCTTCTCCAACACAATGAATGTCACCTTCTTCATCTTGTTGATCATCACCATTTTCATCATCCATCACAACATTCTGAAGAGGGACTTTTATCCTCTGATCTTCATTAGAATTTCTATCTCTTTGCAGAATCTAAGTTTGTGGATTATTCCCTCTATAGGGAAAAGCATTTGGATTTCTGGGGAAAAGCATTTGGCTCTTTTGCCCTTGCTAGTTGATGATTCTGAACCTTCAACTTTGACATTTCGGATGTTAGATTGTCCAACATCTTAGCCATCTTTTCCATTTTACTGTTAGAAGAAGAAGAGGACTCGACAGTAAACTTCTTCCTCTCAGCCCTTCCTTTAAGCTTATGAGATGCTGTGATGTTTGACTCAACCTCGAGGGCGGCATCTTGCATTAAATCAAGAATGGTTGATTGTCTTTCTCTAAGGATAAGACAAAACTCTGAATCAAAGGTAGCAGAAAATGTGATCTTTGCCGATGCATCACTTGGTTTAATCTCTGCAGGGATCTTACCAAACATTTTATTAAATCTCTTGATAAAATCTGAGACCGACTCTCCATCCTCCCTCTTAAAATTTCCAAACTCAGAAATGTAGTATAACAGATCTCTTCTTTCTCCCCAATGCTTCAAGAATATCTCATCTAATTTTTCAATGCCAGTGATCGAATTTGTTGGTAGCTCTTTGAAACACTTTCGGGCTTGGCCATCCAAACTCTGAACAAAAACTCTAGTCCACACATCTTCTTCTGAGATATTGATATTTTCGGCATAAGCATAAAATGCTTCAATATGTTCTTCAGCAGTATACTCCCCTGCTCCTGTAAATTTTGGCATATATTTCTGATAGTCACCAGTTGGCATGGCAGACAAGGGATTTGGCAATACAAGTGGGGCATATATGTTTTCCAAGATTTGTTCCATTCTGGTCAAAGGGGCAGCCATGACAGTTTTGGTGATTGATACAGACAAGGAACTCGTAGGAGATGATAGAGGAGATGAGCTGCCTAAGTTAGAATAGAAGGGTTGTCTCACTTCACCTTGAGCAGAGTTTTCGGAAATGGATGAGAAATAAGAGGCTTTATAGAACTGACCAAGCAACAAAGCTAGATTTTCTTCTCCTTTAGAGGAAATATCATGGAGGATATCTTCAAGAACAGGCAGATTAGTGTGGGTCTATAGGACACCTTTCGAAGTTTTGATGGGTGATGAATCGAAAGAAGATGAAGAAGAATTTTCTTTCTGTTTGGAGGATTCTGTATTCAATCCTTTTGGATGGGATGAAATGTCAATCTCAAGAACAGAATCAGTAATATTAGAAGAAAATGAAGTTTCCTCTCCCTTCAATGTTTGAGAAAAAAATTCAATTTCCTGAGAATTATAAATTTCAGCAGCAGGGGATTCAATTAGAGGTTTCTCAGAAATAAAATGAGGAGTGTTGATTTGAATACCTGATTCTACTGCCTTGGCAGATCCAGAAACCTGTCTTTGCAAAGCTTTACCCTTATTGATGATCCTCTCAGGGTCAGGAACTGGTGTCGTCAGTGGGCCTTCTTGGTTCGCCCTGGTGTGAGCTCTTTTGGGAGCCACTTTGTTTCAATGGAGTCTCCAGCTAGAAAATGTACAACCGAAAGTGTCTACTTCTTGTCTATCATCAAGAACTAGATCTATGTCGTCTCCCAGAGAAGCTGAGCTTCGATCTCCTCTCCCCGGAAATGGCGCCAATTTGTTAACACTCCAAGAAACTCCTTAGGGTTGTAGGCTAAGGATGCTTGGTAACTTAAGAATAATGGTTTTTAGATATTTGGGACAATGGGGTCTTCAATGATTTGTATGAGAAACAACTCATCACACTTCTAAAGATAAAGTGCTTTTAGTAAACAATAACCAGATCCAATAATTGAAAGGAAGTATGGAGAATGCTATTCTTGATTGCTAATACAAGTGAAAGTAGGGCCTAATACAAGACAACAAAGAATCCTTTAACTTCAAGCCTATGAGTTCAACAAAGAGGCGATAGTCTTTATGAACTAAAATAAACTGAAAGTAAAGTACAGAGAATGAAAGATGAGCAATTCTGGTATTGCAAACGAAAGGAAACTCCACTTTATTTATGCAAAAAGAGTCTATACAATAGCATGAAAATGTTTCCCAGTTTGAACCCTTGTTTCATATCAAAAGTAGGCATTTATAGCCTCTTACAAACAGTTTTATAGATCCTAAAAACATGGATCTGTATTTAATAAAGACAATTCAATTCTATCTAAACATCTTGAAAATAAAGTATTTAACAACTAAACTTAAAAGTCGAACTGTCTTCAATCTTCAAAATTCGCCATCTGCATCCTTCATCTCCTGGTATCTGCAATGTGGTGAAGAATAGAAGGACACCTATCTTGACAGTTGGATCTCCCAACGTTCATGGCCGATTTTTGAGGAAATGGTTTTGCATGTGTTACCAAAATTCTCTCGAACTTCTGATGCTGAACCCTTTGCATGCGATCTGATAGCCCACTGATACACTGGAGCCCCTTCAAAAACCATTTGGAATGAACTGTCGTGTCCTTGGCTTCAAAATTACTTTTCCATCTTTCAACAGCGCACTCGTTTAATTTTTCACGAGTTAGCTGTTGAAATCCGTCACTTTCCATAGCTAACGGGTCATAAAGTAATAGCTTTGCGCTGGTGAAAGTCCCGATTGCGCTCAAAATGAGTTTTCACGTCCAAAATTTGATTTCAACAACACTCAGTGTGTCTTCAATTTCTCACCTTGCATATTAACGGCGACTTGAGCGAGTACCTTCAGATCTGGATGGGTTTTTTGGCTTAGTTTTTGTTTCAACCTCCTTATCTGCCTTTTGAGGTGTTTGGTAAGCCACCACAGGCTGTTGTAGTCTTTGGTGAGATTTTTCTTCCTCTTCTTCTCTCTAACACTTTCCTTAGCCAATCTTTCAAACGCAACATTGGTCTTGGCGAATTTATCAGACAACTTCTTATACCTTTCTTTAATCACCCGCTCCAAGACTTCTTGCTGAGCTATGACCTCTTTCAAATGCTTGATTTTCTGAGACTTCTTTGACTTGGAGCTTTTCGATGTTTCTCCTTGTTATGTCTGATTGAAGGTTTCATAGTTCTGTGCACACTCAGCTAACTGCTCAGGACTCTTGGTGACAGGGCATTGATCTTGCTGCTCTGATTTTGAATCTGAATAGGGCAAGTTTAGTATATTGGTTATCTTCCCTATACTCTGCTCTGTAGGATGCTCTGTTTTTTTCTCTGTGGTCTGTTTTTTGGTCTGCTCAAAGTTTAACTTTCTCTTCAACCTGTGAGGCTTCATCCCAGATATTCTGTCTTCTGGAGGTCCTGGTAGGGTCCTTCTTTTTCTTGAACTGCTTTGAGGAGATGATTGTTTCTTCGAACCCTTCCCCTATTCATTTGCAATCTGGTTCTGTATTTCAAAACCTTCCCAGAATAGAAAATGCTCCCAGCTCCTTCCCTATTGTTTCAATTCCTCTAGGATAATCAATTTTATGAGGCCAAAGTGACACAGAGTAGTTTTTATGTTCGAGGGTTGAGCTCTAATCTTCTTGCAAACTTTAGTCAAACTTTTATGTAGGAAATAAGGCAAATTAAGAGGGGTCTTGCCTGTGAAATGATCCAGGAGTTTGAAGTGGTACATCATAAGTTTATCATACCTTCCCTCCGAGGTAATGTACAATTGGATACCTTTGAACAGCTCCTACCATTCTTCGTCTAGATAAGAAACTAGCATACCCTTTTTCCATGCCTTGTGCCTGTACCCCTCTTTCAAATAAACTCTGAAATCCAATTTTTTGGGAGCAGTGGTTTTAAACCAATTCTGACCGGTTCTTGGTAGACCTGTTACTGCAGCAACGGTAGCTTCATCTACCACAATCTCCATGGACCCAATGCGAGCCTTGTTCCCATTGAAAGTCTTGGCAAAGGCTTCTGTTGTAGACTAGTGGCAACCAACTTGCAACCTTTCAACGAATTCAATACACCCTGCATTCAAAAAATGCTTATGGACTTCGGGATGTGTCTGTAAAAAGGACAAATTATCCAGCTCTCTCTTGAGTAGAGCCCCGCTGCGCTTCCTCACCATTTTATAACTTGGAAATCTCGACAATTTGTAACCCCTACAACTGTCGATCGAGCCGAGGTTTTGCACTGTTGAAAGCACTTCGGGCTTCGGCTCTGTTTTGAAACAAATGAAACTTCAACAGACTTCCAGAAACGATGTGTGATATGGAAACCACTATTCGATTTGATACTGTCAGGCTGACGATACCTCCTCTGTACCTGCACCACTGGACTCGAACTTGCCACCCCGGATGCCATGAGTGTTGAGCGTGAGTTTCTGGACCGGATTCGCATTACCATCCTATTCTGGCGTGTAGAATTGAGTTTCCATCATTACCCACTCTCATCAGTGCATGATTTGGATTTGCTTGACGTGGGATGATCATATCATCATTTCCTTTAGACATGGATATCACGCACGTGATTCCCGCTTTCTTCAACCAACGGCCCGTGGAAAACGCCTCTGTTAGATGTTCATACTTGCCACTTACACCAGCGCGTGACCCTGTGGAAAACCCCCGTTAGTTGTTGAAAGTCTTGACTTTCCTCAGCGCGTGACCTTTTAAGAATTGCTCCTTAGCTGCGAAAATTTTTCACTTTCACCAGCGCACCACCTTGTAAAAACCACTCCATAGCTGCGGAAAGTATGCACTTTCAACAGCGCGCAACCCGCGAAACTGATTCTTTCACATTTTGAAATTCACCACTTTCGACAGCGCAAAGACTTATGAAAAGCGCTCCTTAGCTGCTGAAAGTCGCCACTTTCCAGAGCGCACACTCAACTTTTGGACACACGTTAGCTGTGGAAAGTGAATTATGAAAATTTTGAAAAGAAGAATTTATGGGTCAAATTATTTTCTAAGAAAAAACCAAAACCTAAGTTTTGCAGCTATAAAAACTCAAAAAATAACTTGAGGACACTACCGATAGCCATGCTATCCACTACAAAACTCAACCAAAAGGACGGTTTCATTTTGGGAGTTAACACAATCTACCCCAGCCAGTAAAAACAAATCTAAAAAGGGGAGAGGTAAGAATAAGGAGGGAAAAAATAATAATTAAGCAGAGCAAACTAAAACCACTCCTGTTGACGATCGGGATAAGCGCAAACCACGATACCCTTGCCTTATCTGTGGTGATGATCACTACACGAAGGATTGTCCACGATGTGTCGAGGTCACTAAGTTCCTTCAAGGAGCTCCAAAACCTTCTACACTGGTTGTCTTGTCCCAACCCTTCACGTCTCAACAATAGGCTCAGTTGGTCATTCACGACCAACCCTCTTCTTCTACCACATCATATGTTTTGATGTGTACTGGTGATTCTAAGCAGAACAACGTTTCACTCACTACTCGAGCCAAAGATTATTCTCCATCTAAGGAGAAGGTTGATGATTTACCTCCTTCGTTGGTCCAACCCTCTCCATCGACTCCACCTACTAACGGTCCTCTTCATCTCGAATGACTGAGCCTCGACACCATTCTGCGACCCCCCCCCATAGGGTGTCGTATGGAAATCGACTTTCAATCCTCATGCTCGTGCGGCCCAGAACTACAACATTGTTGAAGATCTGGCCCAGGCACCTTCTGCGATGTTAGCCCTTGAATTCCTTCAGTCTTGTCCCACACAACGGAAGGCATTGTTGAAATCTATTGGTGGAATTGACCCAACGGATACGAATTTGATAGTCTTTGACTTGGAAGATCACATTCCAAGGTCACCCCCTCAACTTGTGTTCCAAATCTAGGTTGTTGTTTCTGACAAGAAAATTTGTCGAACCATTATTGATGAGGGTGCCTCGACGTGTGTTATGTCTCTCACATGTTGGAAATCCATTGGCTCTCCTCCTTTGAATGAATCCCATAACACTCTTAAAGCCTTCAATGGCTCCGGTTTTAAGCCCTATGGTGTTCTTCCTTCATTGCCCATCACGTTAGAAGTTAAGACGGTCCAAGTCGAAGTGGAAGTCTTTGATTCTCCCCTTGATTATAATATTTTACTTAGTCGTAGCTGGATCGATTCCATGCACGTCATTGTGTCGACACTTTTCCATGTAGTACGTTTCCCTCATTAAGGAAAGGTTGTTACTGTCAACCAACTTGCCTTCTTCAATTCTGATACCCGTACTGGCAACGTGTCGTTTATTGCTAAAACCCCACCGGGTTATGAGAATGTTGGTGTAGGTCTTTTAAAGGACTCCTCATTAATGGGTACTTTCCCCATTCCACCACCCGATGTTCCACGCTCGTCAATTTCTTCTATCAACATGATCTCCACCATGCCTCACGAATTTTTTGCGTCTCACAACCCTTGGATTGTCCCTAACCCTGGAGATCATCTTCATTTCGGTGACACAATGTTGTTAAGTCCAGTTGAATCCGCCTATCAAGCCATTCAATCAGCAACACCTTCTACCCCCTCTCTTGACGAGTTGTCTCCCTATCCTTTTCATTTTATTTTTCCCACAGATGAGATGATCATGTCCATCATGGAGGACACCCCTTGGGATGATGGGAATCATCATTCCATCCTCTTTCTGGAGCAACATACTCTTGAGAACTACCAATGGATTTCGACTCCGTCGACCGTTGTGGTCATCTCGGCAGTTCCCGAGACTACACACGATGTGTTTGTTGAAGGGAACTTAAGCAATATCTCGCCCATGATTCCCATTGAATATCCATTAAACCTGGGATTATCAAAAATGTCCATATTGGAGCTTCATGTTCCCCTGACGAAATAGTCACCTATACGTCTCTATTCAAAGAATTTTGTGACATATTCACATGGATCTACAAAGAGATGCCAGGTATCGACCCTGCAATTGTTGTACATGAGATAAAGACATACCCCGGAGCTAAACCTGTCCAGAAACGCCTTCGTCTAGTTCACCCACGTAAAGCGGTTGCTATCAAGCTCGAAGTTGAGAAACTTCTGAAAGACAACTTTATTTATCTGGTGGCTCTCACAGACTGGGTTTCCAATCCTGGCCTGATTGACAAGAAAGGAGGCACTATTCGTGTATGTGTTGATTATAGGAATATTAACAAAGCTTGTCCCAAAGACAACTTTCCTACCCCCTTCTTCGATCAGATTGTCGATGATTGCATCGCAAGTGAAATCTTCTCTCTCGTGGATGGTTTCTCTGGCTATAATCAAATTAACATTGCTCTCGAGGATCAACATAAGACTGCTTTTATTTGTCCTTGGGGTACTTTTGCCTATCGAAAACTTCCTTTCGGTCTCAAGAACGTTGATGCAATGTTTCAACATGCTATGTCTTATGCTTTTCATGATGTCAAGCACATCATTCAACCCTATTTGGACGATTTACCCGCTCATTCTATGCATAGAGTCGATCACCCTACCCACCTCCGAGCCATTTTCGTTCGCTGTTGATTCTATCGTATACATTTAAATCCTCATAAGTGCATTTTTTGCGTAGAATCCGGTTGTCTTCTAGGTTTTATCATTTCACGTCAAGGGATCCAGGTGGATCCTATTAAGGTTGAGGCGATCCTTAATCTCCCTCCTCCTTCTACACTTCGCCAATTGCAAAGTTTGCAGGGGAAAGAGAACTTTCTTCGTCGTTTTATCCCAAATTATGTCGAGATAACTCATGGATTTACGCGGCTATTAAAGAAGGATTCAAAGTTCATCTGGGATACCATTCCCAACAATTATTTTGAAGCTTTTAAGTTGTCTCTAACACGAGCTACGCTTATCTTTCCCCCAGATTACAGTCGCGATTATTTCCTTTACCTTGCTGCCTCAGATTACACCACTGGCATGGTTCTCGTCCAAGAGGATGATGCTCACAAAGAACACGTTATTTACTACTTGAGTCGAACTCTCACGCCGACTGAAATTAAGTATCAACATGTCGAGAAACTGGCCTTGGCTGCCGTCCAAGCCATCCAATGCTTCCGGCACTATATCCTCTCACGTAAGACTACGGTGATTTCTCATTGCAACCTTATGCAACATATTTTGACACATCAATTGCTAGGGGGAAAATACTCCAAATGGATTGTGATACTCCAAGAGTTTGACTTGGAATTTGATCGTGCCAATTCCAAGAAGTCATTAGTTTTTGCTAAGTTGATATGCGACTTTCCCCATTCTGCAATGGAAAATGTAGCAGTAGATTCATTACCCGATGAATCTCTTTTCCTTATTAGTACTGATGATCTTTGGTATGGGGATATCATTATATATCTCCAAACCCAGACTTTCCATCCAACTTTGTTCAGTACTGAACGACGTCGCATATGCTATCAAGCTCGTCAATACATTATACTCAAGGATACTCTTTATCGTCGAGGGATTAACGTTGTTTTTTGATGTTGTCTAACGTTTGACGAAGCTGAGAAAGATTTGAATGACTGCCATTCTGGAGCATGTGGTGTTCATATGTCTGGGTATGCTATTGCCCAGAAGATATTACACGCAGGGTATTTTTGGCCTTCATTATTTAATGATTGCATCATCGTCGTTCAGAAATTCCATGCCTGCCAGACCTATAATCAGAAAATTCGGTCACATCCTCCTCCTCTTCACCCTGTGGTCTCAGTTGGTCCCTTTGCGAAATGGGGCATCGATTTCATGACCTGTCACCCTCACTCGGTCGAGGGGCATGGTTACATTATTGTAGTCGTTGATTACTTTATGAAAGGGGCCGAGGCGATGCCGACATTTGACAACACTGGAAATATCACATCCTTATTTCTTTTTAACCATGTCATAGCTCGTTTTGGTGTTCCCCAAGCTATCGTCACTAATAACAGTAGCCACTTTAGGAATTTTATGATGTCCGAACTTACTGAGAAGTTGGATCTTCGTCATGATAACCCAACGCCTTATTATCCACAAGCCAATGGCCAAGTCGAAGCAATCAACAAATTTCTCATAACTATGCTCTGACGGATGATAGGAATTCATAAAACAAGTTGGCACACAATGTTTTTTTCGGCATTGTGGGCGTACCAGACATCCATCAATTCTGCTACTAGGTTTACACCTTTTCGGTTAGTCTATGGTCTGGAAGCCATTCTCCCTATCGAATGCAAGATAACTTCGTTGAAACTAGCTGTTGAACTCCTACCCAACACTTTTGATGAGGAAGAACGTCTATTGTATCTTATGCGATTAGACGAAACTTGACATGATGCCACCCTAGTCATAGAAGCTCAGAAAAAACACGTAAAGGCCCAATACGACAAGCATGTCAAGCCTCGCGTTTTCTCTGAAGGTGATCTTGTTCTTCTCTATGAACAAGATCGAGATATGTTAGGAGCTGGGAAATTTGAACCCATGTGGCAAGGTCCTTATATCATTCGACGAGTTTTGGAAAAAGGAGCTTACAAGTTGGTAGATTACGATGGTATCCCTTTGAGTGAACCCAGGAATGGGTTGTACTTGAAGAAGTACTATGCATAAACTCATATGCGCACAAGTGCTTGTATTTTTAATGTATCATATTTTTAGTGTGTTACTATAGTTTGTTTTTGTCATTATCTGGTCTCTGCCCTTATGTGACGTTGTGTTTGATTTCCAGATGTCGGAGTCCTCGCTACCCTATATTGGCTTTGCTGATGGCGCTAGCCATAGTACTTGGAACCTTGCTTCCGCTGCATGGGCAATTTATGCCCCTACAAACGAACTTGTATCCTTACGAGGTGTGTGTCTCAGTCGTGCAACCAACAACATTGCAGAGTATAGCGTCGTTATTGAACTATTGGTTGATATTATCTCACTCGGAATCCGTCATTTGGTTGTGCGTCTCGATTCACAGCTTATAGTTGTTGAAATAATGTAACTGCGAAGAGAATTCTTATTATTGGATTAAATCCCCATTGTGGATTAATCATTATTATTATTTTGTTATTGGATTAAATCCCCATTGAGGATTAATCATGTCATTATTATTATTTTTATTATTAGATTAATCCCCATTGAGGATTAATCATGTCGGTAATTGTATAAGGACCAAATCCCCTTTTGTGGATTGGTCATCAGAAAATTACAAAGTGCAGAATAAGAAGTCGGCCCCAGCAATTATAATGAAAGGGCCAGAATTAATTAAAGGTGGATTTACCCACCCAGAGTGAGAGGTCAGCCCTACCAGATGGTGACTCTTCACACGTGCCAGATTGATATAAATAAGAGCCTAGCGCCTCACTTCTAACACACACTTCACTTGCTCATTCTCTTATGAGGCAAGCTGCAATTACAAGTTGAAGAGAGGAGAAGAAGGGTGGCACATATCTTGAGGAGGAATTTTCTGTATTGGTTTGAGTTATCTCTTGAACATTGTATAAGCTATTTATGATAAGGAAGTTTTTGCTAGGTTTTCTTCCCGTAGAGGGCTTCCCAGGATAAATGTTGTGTCTCTTGTGGATGTGTATTTCTCAGTGATATTGTTCTTATTATGCTTTTATATAATGAAATTCAAAGAACTATAATAATGGCATAAACTTTAACATAGTTTCAGAGCCAGCTTGAAGAAAGCACAATCTGCAAGAGGAAAAATGTCACTGTTACCGGACCCCAAAATTAGGGTTTTGAAAAAGTGAGTGTTTTCAGCTCTCTATCACCCTAGAAAGTTGTGCCCTCCCCCAAGGATCAATTTGGCACCTAGAGCATACCTTTTCAGTGGCTAGATCCTTCGAAAAGTGAAACCCTAGTTTCACAAAGTACCAGAAAACCAGAAGTACCAGAAGTACCAGAAGCACCAGTCCAGAAATCCGTAGAGCAGATTTGAAGGGGTAAAATTTGGATTTTCTCAAATCTGAAGACACCAGGCTACTCGCCTCAGCCAAGCGCACCTCCTGGTAAGATCAAAATTTGATTTTGAGCATTTTCAATTTTTGGTCATTTTTGTTACTGGAAAATACAAGATGTCTGCAAGCACAAAGCTTGTTGAGAAATTGGAAGGCATAGAAAACTTCTGTGCCTGGAAGTATAGGATCGGTCTGATCCTTGCAGAGAATGACCTATCAAGATTTATCAAAGAAGAAGTGGAGGAACCTGAAGATGCCGTAGAGAAAGTGAAGCAGCAAAAGGACTCAATCAGGGCTCAGAGAATCATTGCAGATTCAATCAAAGACCACTTGATCCCGTATGTATCATCAAAGAAGACCTCGAAGGAGATGTTTGATGCTCTAATCAAACTATATGAAGGAAAGAACGTCAATCGGAAGATGAATCTCAGAACTAAGTTGAAGAATACCAAGATGTATAAAGGAGAAATGATTCAAGAATATTTCTCCTGAATCTCGGAAATAAAAGAACAGTTGAAAGCAATTGGAGACACCATCAACGAAGATGAATTTGGAATGACATCCCTAAATGGTCTCGTAAGACCTTGGGATGCCTTCATCCAGTCAATATGTGGCAGAAAGGAGGAACTACAATTTGAAATCCTATGGGAAGAATGCATCCAGGAAGAGACAAGGGTAGCCAACCATGAAGCACTAATAGCAAGGGACGATGATCAAGCCCTAGCTACTCATACAAAAGGAGGAAGGAAGAAACCCTATTTCAAAATGGAATCTCATAGAGAACCACAACCATCAAACAAATTCAACAATCAAGAATCTCATTCAAGAAATTTTCAAAAGAAAGGACAACGCAAGGGATGAGATCTCTCATCTATACAATGCTATCATTGTGATAAGATGGGACACAAGGCGAACAATTGTCCAGTCAGAAAAGAAGAGTACAAGAGAAATCACAAAAGACAACATGCTCATATTTTCAAAGATGAAGAACCACCTATGAAGATGATTAAGGACCATGTCTTGATCTCATCTCTCTCAGGATCTATATCACCTGGAGAAGACACATGGCTCACTGATAGCGGTGCATCAAAGCATATGATGGGTAAGAAGAATAATCTCTCTTGTATTTCATAAAAGAAGTTTTCTCAAAAAGTAACTCTTGGAGATGATTATCAATATCCCATCAAGGGAATAGGAGAATCAAACTACAAGCTTGACTCAGAAAACTCAATAACAATGAAAGATGTACTCTATGTACTGGGCCGAAGAACTTACTCTCCATATCAGCTTTAGACAAGAAAGGCTATAGAGTTTCCTTCATAGATGGAGAAGTTCTTATGTGGGCTAAGGGAGAAACCATTAATGAAGCAATCATCATTGAAAATGAAGAAAATGGTTTATACAAACTGAAGGGTCACCCAGAAAATGCTATGACCCATGCCATCGAAAATTCATGCAAACTTTGGCATAGAAGATTGGCTCACATCAACTACAAGGCGCTACCATACATATGCAAAGTTGTCACAGGTTTACCGGAACTCAAGGTTGATCAGGAAGGCATATGCAATGGATGTGCGCAAGGGAAGAACATCAAGAACCCC
>ML784739.1:555444-612737 GCA_009831015.1 Picea engelmannii
GCAATCTACTTGATGAAGAACCTACATGTTTTGAAGAGGCCATCCAGAAGAAGGAATGGGCAGATGCCATGACAGAGGAATACCAATCCATAATAAAGAATGATGTATGGGAAATTGTTCCCAGACCGAAGAGTAAGGATGTGATATCATCAAAATGGCTATTCAAGATAAAACATGTTGTTGATTGAAGTATTGAGAAATATAAAGCAAGATTTGTCGCTCGTGGCTTTTCCCAGAAGGAAGGAATCGACTATGAAGAGACATTCGCTCCTATGTCCAGATACACTTCGATCAGAACCATTATAGCTCTTGTTGCCAAGATGAAATGGAAGCTGCACCAGATGGATGTGAAGATAGCTTTTCTGAATGGTTTCATTGAAGAGGAAGTGTATATAGAGAAACCCCAAGGATTTGAGGTTGAAGACAGGAAGTCTCATGTCTGTTGATTGAAGAAATCCTTATACAGATTGAAGCAAGCTCCAGAGCTTGGTATGGCCGTATAGACAGTTTCTTGACGAGCTTGGGCTTTACCAAGAGTAAAGCAGATTCAAATCTCTACTTCAAGATCATGGATAATGAACCAGTAATACTATTATTGTATGTGGATGACTTGTTATTAACTGGAGAAGAAAAGCTCATCGTTGAATGTAAACAGAGACTTGCCGCAGAATTTGAAATGAAAGACCTTGGCCTAATGCATTATTTCTTAGGTCTTGAGGTATGGCAGAGTCTGGAAAGAATCTTCCTTAACCAGGGGAAGTACACGGTCGAAATCCTAAAGATATTTGACATGCTTGAATGCAAGTCCATGAATACACCCATGGAAGCAAAGCTGAAGTTGTTGGTCGATACTTCGTCAGATTTGATAGATGTCACTCTGTATAGGCAGATTATTGGATCGCTAATGTACCTAACGAACACCAGACTAGACATATGTTTTGCAGTGAACACCTTGAGTCAGTTTCTGGTGGAGCCTAGACATGTTCTTTTAGTGGTTGCAAAACATGTGATGAGGTACCTTAAGGGTACAATGGATTATGGTCTCATCTATGATGGAGATCATGACTTCACTCTGATTGGATATATTGATGCAGATTGGGCAGGAAGCATTGTTGATAGAAAAAGAACTTCCAGATGTTGTTTCAGTTTGGGATCAACTATGATCTCGTGGCAGAGTAGGAAGCAATCCAGTATTTCTCTCAGCACAGCGGAAGCAGAGTACATTGCTGCTTGTTCTGCTAGCTGGGAAGCTATATGGATTCGAAAGTTGCTGACAGGCCTATTTGATTTGGAGATGAGAGCAACCGCAATTCTATGTGATAATCAAAGATGTATTAAAATGACAGAGAATCTTGTGTTCCATGACAAGTCGAAGCACATAGAGATCCGCTATCATTTCATCCACGACATGGTACAGAGAGGAGCCTTGAAGCTCCAGTACATTAGCACGGATGAATAGGTTGTTGATGTGATGACGAAGCCTCTATCTCGTGTAAAGATTGAACACTTTCGAGATAAGATTGGTACTGTCCAAAAGGACCTTCCCTGAAAGGGGGAGTGGATGTGTTCCTTGCTTATGACCTCGTTGTTAGACGTAAATCAAGATGAGTCATGCTTCTGACCTTGTTGTTCGATGTAAAGCATGACGTCGTGTGATCCTTTCTTCTGACCTCGTTGTTAGACGTAAAGCAAGATGAGTCATGCTTCTGACCTCATTGTTAGACGTAAAGCATGACGTCGTGTGATCCTTGCTTCTGACCTCGCTGTTAGACATAAAGCAAGATGAGTTATGCTTCTGACCTAGTTGTTAGACGTAAAGCATAACGTCGTTGGTTCCTTGATTCTGACCTAGTTGTTAGATGTAAAGCAAGATGAGTCATGCTTCTGACCTCGTTGTTAGATGTAAAGCATGATGTCGTGTGTTCCTTGCTTCTGACCTCGTTGTTAGACGTAAAGCAAGATGAGTTACATTTTTGACCTAGTTGTTAGGCGTAAAGCATAACGTCGATGATTCCTCGCTTATGACCTTGTTGTTAGACGTAAAGCGAGATGTTGATGTTCCTTGCTTCTAACCTCGTTGTTAGACGTAAAGCAAGATGAGTCATGCTTCTGACCTAGTTGTTAGACGTAAAGCATGACGTTGTGATTCCTCGCTTCTGACCTAGTTGTTAGACGTAAAGCGAGATGATGATATTACTTGCTTCTGACCTAGTTGTTAGATGTAAAGCAAGATGTGACTGACATTGAGCTATGATATTAAGCTAGTGTAGTACTGTGATGTGACAGCCTAGTGTTGTGATGAGGTATCATTTTTTACTGATACATGTTTGATGCAGATGATGATAGCATTCTTTTGAGAATGATGATGTTGATGATGAAGAAAACTTCTGATGACTCGTAAATGTGCTAGACAATTGTTCAAGATGATATTGACGATACTGTCCTCGAGATGCCACCGATGATGCAGACCTCTCTCGCCTGATATTGATGAAGAATACCCTTCTTGTTAAGGGGGAGTGTTGAAATAATGTAACTGGGAAGAGCATTCTTATTATTGGATTAAATCCCCATTGTGGATTAATCATTATTATTATTTTTTTATTGGATTAAATCCCCATTGAGGATTAATCATGTCATTATTATTATTTTTATTATTAGATTAATCCCCATTGAGGATTAATCATGTCGGTAATTGTATAAGGACCAAATCCCCTTTTGTGGATTGGTCATCGGACAATTACAAAGTGCAAAATAAGAAGTCGGCCCCAGCAGTTATAATGAAAGGGACAGAATTAATTAAAGGTGGATTTACCCACCCAGAGTGAGAGGTCGGCCCTGCCAGATGGTGACTCTTCACACATGCTAGATTGATATAAACAAGAGGCTAGCGCCTCACTTCTAACACATACTTCACTTGCTCATTCTCTTATGAGGCAAGCTGCAATTACAAGTTGAAGAGAGGAGAAGAAGGGTGGTGAATCTCTTGAGGAGGACTTTTCTGTATTGGTTTGAGTTATCTCCTGAACATTGTATAAGATATTTATGATAAGGAAGTTTTTGTTGGGTTTTCTTCCCCTAGAGGGTTTCCCAGGATAAATGTTGTGTCTCTTGTGGATGTATATTTCTCAGTGATCTTGTTCTTATTATGCTCTTATCTAATGAAATGCAAAGAACTATAATAATGGCATAAAATTTAACAATAATACTACAGTTAAGTAATGTTTATATCATTCAAAGTCCTACTTTATTACGGGTGTATTTGTGAATTCGCCTCTTGGAGCGTTATTTTGATTACATTGAATATAAACATATTCCTAGATGTCTAAATACATTAACAGATGCATTGGCTAATTATGTATTAGACAGACATTTGAATCATTTATAAATCAATCACATCAATGTTCACACAACACATGATAAACTGGTAGAAGTCGTCTGTATATATAACGATCAAAAGAGTTTTTTACAAAAAAGTTTGTCCGAAGACCGAAATGTCAAAAACTAAAGCTCATAGCTTCTACAAAGTGACATCATGGATGACGTTCACGGTAACACACGACTTCTCTAGCAACCCTACGGAGCAGTCGACTCATAGATGTTGATACTCCTACAGTATGACACTGGTTGCATCGTGGAACCTCTTCTAGAGGCATATCTGAAATGTCTATAGTCAAGCCCTCTAGATTTTGTTCCACCACCTAATAATCCTCGGCATATTGTGGTGATGGTGCTACCTCTCCTCTCTGTTGAATGGGAGAAGTACCAGGAGGTCGGTATGGTCCAACATCTGTGTTATCAACAAACGATTTTGTATTAGTTTTTGGGTGAACATATAAAACAAAAACATTTGAATATGATAAAAATTCACAAAAACATTTAAAAAGGATGAAATGTGTGTACTTCTTACCAAGGTCTCCCCACTGAGCATCCTCTAGCAGTGTTAAGTCTGGATCTCCTTGGAAATCCAACCCGGCGTAAGCATAGTCATCAACCATCAACAGTTGTGGTTGAAGCCAGTCAAAGAAAGTATCATCATACTTGATGATCGGTCCTGCTATGTGTTGGGCCATGAGTCGACACCATATCAGCATCCTTGGATCCCTGGGACCCGGTATATTCCACTTCACCCGTAGCCTCAGTAATGGGACCCTCTCAAGGAAGGAGGACACCAACAAAGATCCATACCCGAATTGCTTTAGGTTGCCGCGTCTATATTTGGTCAACTGCTTTTTTATACTGCGAAGCACAGCATCTACCCAGTTGAACACTCGAGGCTCAGTACACTCAATAGAATACTGGAAGTAACTCTGTAATTCCATGTGAGGAGCAGAAATCCGAGCCATCCGAGCTATAGTGAATAGGATAGTACGGAGGGTCAAATATTGTACCCCCCATATAGATACTTTTCCTTTCTTTCTCTCAGCCTTGGGAACGCAGTGTATACGGCAGTACTCACTCATCTATAACCCACCACCTCTGCTACCGGTCAGGCTCACATAGTACCTGCACCGGGACAATCCAGTCAAAAAGTAAATGTCCTCAATGTCTAAGGACAGTGTGTGGACCCCCACCTGAAATACCTGCTGATCAGGGTCCCACATACGCACCAAGTACTCTAATCGTCTGACTTGGGCCCTCATGTTCGGGATGTGAAAGTACTTCAAGAGCCCATAGTCTCTCAAAGAAGCAATAGTAGGTGGATGATTTTCGGCCATTTCATTGTCTTCTTCATGTTCCCTTTCACGCCATTCGAGCACCATGTTGATGGCCAATTATCTGCATGAGGAACACAAAAAGAAGATTAGCAACTATTTTCATGAATTCATTCACTTTCATTGGCTAAATTTAAAAAACTTTTTTGAGCTTTGCAGTTCTCGCAGGTGCCCTGTGTGCACAGTGCGAGAACCTCGCAGGTGGCCTTAAGCTCACCTGTGAGAATGCCTCATTCTCGTAGCTCCCGTGAAGCCTGCCTGTGAGAATGGCAGTGCGCATGTAGGGCTTGGAAAATCAAATAAAAAATGACTTTTTAACCAATGGAATTGAAAATTTAAACCATGAAAATGTTAAGGACAAAGAGCCTACCTCACTTTCGCTAACGGCTCACTGAATGGACGATCGTAGCTCCCGCAATCTGATGTCGAACTCTGAGGGTAAAAGAGGGGTTTTTTGGAGCTCAAGTAGTGGAAAGGTAAAAATGATGTGGTAAAAAGAGTATTTACTCATTTTTATTTACTTTTACTATGTCATTTGGTTTTTTATGATTTTTTATCTATCAAACCCTAATCCCTAATGTCATTTTGAGTGAAAATTTTGCAGGTGTGATCATTTTGATGGTCAAATACAGAGATATGGACATATTTTTCTTTTTCATCACGTTTTTTGATTTTTTGTATGGTTTTTATATAAAAACCTCGAGCGTCGTTTTTGTCCGTTCTTGCGCTCGTAAATACATGAGAACGCTATCGAGCATAATTTTATCACTTTTTCGGGCTCAACAAGGTTATACGAAAAAGGAACCCCCCTGGAGTCCTCTTTAAGCTCTTTTCAGACTCTCCAAACATGAAAATATCGCTGAGCGACCTTGCTATTTTCATGCTCGATAAAGTATTTGAAGTAAGTGTCTGGTGAGCGATAATTTATCTTTTTTTTGGTCTCATCCAGACTATTTTACGAAAAAGGAACAGAGAGAGTTCTCTTTTAAGTGTTTTTCCAAACTCTATAATCTTGAAAAACCTTCGAGTTTTCTATCTCTAGACTCGTTAAACAAACATTGACAGACCCGTAATGGGACCGAACCACTCCTTCTTAGGGTTTTTTAAAAATACTCCAAGGGACTCGTCTGAAGGATGAGCTTACATCAAACAAGCATATTTTATCCTCCTCAAGCTTGCGTAAAAATAAAGAGGTACTCTCCAGAAATGGTGGGGGGGAATTTGGGAAAGGGATATGTTTTCATCTTCATATTAATTAGCAGTAAGTGTCTCTCTTGAACATGACACCCCCTATTCATCATTTGAAGACGGTTTGGGAAATCCATTTGTCTCTCATTCGATTTGCTACAAGGTCATTTCCTATGTCGTCTTTGAGTCAATGCTGCCAAATCATTGGTCGTGTCGTTCATATGTTCAAGAGCAGTCTATCTGAAACCTATATTGAATCGGCCATCTACAGTTATCCATTCTCTCTGTGTCGGCCTTCCCTGTGTCTGGTCCAATTCACATCATACTCTATTTCACCTTCAAAATTTGTTACTCATTTCATGTCATTGATGGGGGATACATCAAGGCCCTCCTGTGACGAGTTTTGTTCCATCGACTTCAGCTCATTATCCAGAATCAAGACTTAGAAATTATTTGGTACCTTGGAGCTTGCATGCCTTAATGGCAAGTTTCCTCGCTTTCAACAGTGGGTTTACATCATTGACCTCTGATCGAAAGATTCCATCGGATGTTCGACATCAACTCATTTATTCACACTCGATGGATTGTACTAGAGTACCTTGGGAGTCATTGACATCAATGGTGATTTCCCTCACACTTGTTAACGGTTTCATCAATGACCGGTAATCAAGTGGTTTCTGCCATGTTCGACTTCAACACATGTAATCACATGGTTAGGTTCGTACTTTGGGCGACGAGATTGAAGACCCTGGATATCATCTCTTTTTTCCAAGTTGTGATGGAGTATGTATAATCTGTGACACATAGATCCACTGTGTATGTCTCGTGGCTATGTCGTCTCAATTTGAATTTTTCGCATAGATCCACAGTGTATTCCTAGTCGCTATGCTATATTTTGACGGCATGGATCCATAATGTATGATTGGTGGCCATGACCCAGGTCTACAATTGTCATCAGTCTATGATCTAAGTATGGGAATGCTTACCTCAGAATTGGTATATATGATATTCTGCAGATGCTTGGTTGTTCACAGGTTTTCAATTAGGTGTGCTCCTGGTTATCGACACACACATGCAGCTTACAAAGTCTTTCGACTATCACTGATTCCAACCTCATACTTTGGGGGGCATTCTGTTACCCATGATTTTGGTCATCATGATGATGTATTAATGATGGTGTACTCAAGCTCTTCATAAGAACTTTTACCTGAGAAAAGTTACTTTCATCTCTTCCAAGAAAACTCATTTTTGAAGCAAGTTCGCAGGCTGCTAGTATATTTGGCTGCGAGAATGACCCATTCTTGCAGGCTGCCTTAAGCTAGGGTGAAAACATCTCACACTGTGTTGAACTAATAGGGTGCGAACTCTTCCTAAAGCAAGGAAAAAGATGAATTCTCGAAGCTTCTAGAAGGGAATATTCTAGAAGGATGGGTTGGCATTCGAATGGTTATCCTAGTATTGGATTCCATGATATTTTGGGATTATTCTTATCCAAGTAACTAATTCATTCTCTCCTATATATTGAGGGAATTCTCATGGAAAAGTTTAAGCAAGATTCATTGGAGAATTGGTGAAAGAATTGTATGAAGGACTGAATCTTGAACAACAGCTTGGAGACTCCAGCAAGTTTATCCAAAGGGGTTGATCTTCTTCATGCAAACAGTGAGAAAGTGTGTGTGTCAGAGCCAAGGGCCATCGAAAGGAAGTTTGTGACATCAAGGCTCAGGTTGTAAACTTTACTTTCCAATAATATGATACAGTAGCATGTCCCTTTCCCATAAAGCTATTTCCACTTTATTGTATAATTCCTTGATCATATACATAGATTGACTATTGAATATATTGAGTTGTCTTCACTTTGATTGGTTTGTGTTGTCTTGGTCTTGACTGCACGAGAGAATTGGATCGAAGCGGGAGAAACAAAGATCATAGGAAGTGATCATAAGGTATGTTATTTGTTTTTGCCTCCTATTTAATTCGATGGTCAAAATCTAGGGAAAGAGTCATGTTCTGTTTTGCTTTGTTATAGATCCAGGTGGATCTAGGGAGATCGGTTAGTGTCTGCACCTACGGATTTATCCAATAACACCTCTCAAAAAACAATCTAAATAACTCTGATGTGAACGGGAAGAATCTCCTAAAATGGTGCGACATGGATCCAACGCAAAACCAAATTGTCTCAAAAAAATCTATGTCCACCTTATCAATCAAGGACTTTTCACTAAACTATATACATAATGCATCAAATGGAAACTAATGTGTTACCCATCAGTAGTAAATTGTGACAATACTGTGATAATAAGACATGAGAACCTAACCTCCTCTCTATGGAATGAACTCATTTGCATCTGACCACCAGGAACATGGAATCCCAAAGTGGAAAGAATATTTGGGGTGGCATATCTCTACACATACCAGTTGGGTCTCTCCTACAACACTAGGTGGTAGATCAAGCAATTGGGGTTAAACCTCCCCCATCCTAAACAAACTAGTAATGTAACAAGCATTCTCCTCAATGGTTTGATACCATAAATCGAGACCAACCCTAAATGCATGTTGACCATGATCCCAATGATTTATCAATTAGTGTAAAAATAAATAGTTCCCCCTGAGGGATGTACCCTCCTCATAAAAATTGAGGAGGGAAACAACCCTCAAAAGGGAATGTGTTTTTGGTGTAATAGGGTGAATGAATTGCTCCCTCTCCCTCTCTTGATCCTCCCAATCATGTACAAATATGTACGTTTTGATCCGCTACTATTTTTTTCGTTGTTGGACCATGGAATTGTCATACTTTGTACATCCCATTTCCTTATTTTTAATCCCTTCTTGCTTACACATAACCTTGTATTAATTCTTACTAATCCATTTTAATGCTTATATGCGGGATTTAGAACCAAGGTGATTTTCATTTCATTTCTTTAATATTTTATATGAATTATAGTTAAATATTAGATAAATGGCATATATTGTATTTATCTTTGAGTTAATATGCAAAGACAATGTTCTAGACAGGTTATTGTGTAAAACGTGATATCGCCACAGGATGTATTTTGGTTCCCAATGTTGTAACTCCCATGCAGTTGTTGCAACTTCTAAGTAGTTGTTGCAATTCCTTATAATAGTTGTTGCAACTCTAAACATTGATAAAACTCTGAGCATTGTTGTTGTAGCTATGAACATTGTTGCAACTTGGGAGCAATGTTGTTGTGACTCTGGGCTGGTGATGAAACTCTTACTACATCTCTCATGCACTTGTTGCAACTCCTTACAACAACTATTGAAACTTTCCAGGGAAATATTTTGTGTCGCAACTCTTTACAGCAGTTTCTACAACTCACCAGGAAACTATTTTGTGTTGCAACTCATTGTTCAAATTCTCATTGTTGAAACTCCCATTGTTTCAACTCCTCCTATGTTGCATCTCCCACGTAATTGTTGCAACTCCTTACAGTAGTTGTTGAAACTCGTCAGGGAACTATTATATGATGCAACTCATTGTTGCAACTCGCCATGGAACTATTTTTTGTCACAACTCATTGTTGCAACTCCTTACAGTAGTTGTTGCAACTCGCCAGGGAACTATTTTGTGTTGCAAATCCACTTGTGATGCAAATCATCCAAGGAACCTGGAGTTGTCAAAACCGTGAGCCATGTTGTCACATATTTTTCATTTATGGATTTATGCCACAATAATATTAGTCCAAGAAAATCAAATATATGGATATAATTTTGCAATTCCAAGACAGAATATTAGTTTGAGTGGTTGACCAAGAATCTTGGAATTTTTGGGCAAAAGATCTTGGAGTTATTTATTATTTGATAATTGTTTGCAAAAGATCTTGGAGTTATTTATTATCTGTTGATTGTTATCAAAAGATCTTGAAAGTTATATATTCTTTGTTAATTGTTAGAAAAATATTTTGGAGTTATTTATTAATTGCTAAGTGTTAGCAAGGATCATGAAAACCATTTGTTATTTAGGAAATTATTGTAACCACTATGAATTTAGTAAATCCATAAGTGGGTTTATTTAGATATTTCTAATTTCTAATTTCCATAAAGGTTATGTATAAAAGAGAGCACTCTCTTTATTATTCGAGGGAGAACTCTTTGAGCAATGTCCAAATGATAATGGAATAATTTAGTGAGTTTTTATTTTAATTGTAGTTATTTAATTTATTGTAAATGATTTATTTCTTTTGATTATCTTAATTAATTTAATTATTTTATGTTGATGTAGAATAACATCAGCACTCTATTATATGGAAGTAGGGCCCACTCCAATAGAATAGCGTGTTGTGTAGCTTAGATGGTTTCTATGATTTCTTGTTGTGTTATTTTCATTTTGAATTCACTTAGGATTTATTTTATTGTATTTCGTAAATAGTTTCTTGATTCAATTTGTTCATCTAATTTGATTACTCATGCAAGCTTGTGTTTATATATTTGTGGGCTTGTGTTTATATATTTATGCAAATAAGTATTCATGTCATATTTCATTTGTTTATTTGTTTCATAGATTGGGTTGCATTTTTTTATGTTGTTAAATAATTGTGCTTAATGCAATGACTATATTTGTTGGTTTGGGTAACGATATGGATAATTTTGGCAAGGATTAGGCTCTGATTTTGAGAACTCAGTTAATTTATTTTTCATCAAGTACTTAATCAAATTCCTTTCAGCAAGTGTGGTGTGAATTTCAATTTATGCAAGAGTAATTTAGAGTTTCAATTCTTCAATCAGTATTACTCCACACAACTAGGGTTTATGCGGGAGACAATTGATTCATGCTCCTGATGCCTATGCATATTGTGTATTTATTTTCAAGCAAGTGTGATTTCCTTTCAAACAAGTGTGACATTTCCTTTCCTACAAGTGTAATTTCCTTTCCTACAAATGTGACATTTACTTTCTTGCAAGTGTGATATTTGCTTTTCTGCAAATATGTGCTTTCAATTCCTGCAAGTGTGGATTTATATAAATCCTTTCGAGAGATTGAGAATTGCCTATACTCTGACCACAAAAGTAATCATTGATCTTATGAATACAACACATAGAAATAATAGTTGTTCATGCATATATAGTGCACAACAATTCATAAGTTCCATATGAGCCCCAGATTGATAATTAAATGCAGAGTCTTTCAGTTGTCTTTCTAAGAAATTAGAAAGGTGATTAAAAGACCCAACATTTTTTATGTCGTTGTTGAGGAGATGTCAATGGTGCAATAGTCTATTAGTATCAATTTCATTTGTTTTGTTGTTTTGATAAATGTGCATTGATAATGTTTTTTTAGCATTGTTTCCTTTCAACTTGTGGGGCGTGTTTCATTTTTTTAGGATTATAAAATAAAATAAAAATAACTCCAAAAAAACCTGATGCAATAAGATTCGGTCACCGTACTAATCTCTTTTTCAAGTTGGAAAGCAGATCAAGGAAGGTTTCATGTTTTATCATGGTCACTACAACCATTGTTGCAACACTGGTTGTGATAGTGTGACAATGATGGTTGAATGTTTTCACAACACCAATGGTTGACCATTGTTGCAACTCTGAGTATAGTGTATTTGTGACACTATTTTATTTTTTGTTACACCAGTTGGGATAGCAATGGATGCACCAAAAATACTAATCAAGTGGTACGATGGACAGCGGGAGAAGATAAAAATGGATCAAGCCACCTCACTCGATGATAATTACTCTTGTTAGCATGAAAAACAATCAGAGTACAAATTTCAAAGGTGTTGGGCCCTTCATTTTTGGGAAAAGGAAATTGCACAAGTTTTGACTGAGCATGAGTTGCGCAAGCCTCAGAAGAAGCTGCACAACAGAGAAAGAAAGAGAAACAGAAAGCAGTTGTGAAAGTCAACGCAATGCCAGCTAAGCAACAAACAGTTTCAATAGAACAAGGAAGAATAAAAACCAAGATGGAAGACACAGCCTAGCTATATATAGAGTTGAACATAATTGTAAAAGAGTTAGTCAGTTGGGTTTTAGTATTAAATGTGTGTAGCTTGACTAGTTAGCTAGCAATTCAGTTGAATCGGGACCAAGATTAGTCTGATCTTTCCCTCTTGATGAGGTTGTTCTAAGTCAAGTCAAGTCGATTCCTGAGTCTGTAATGTAATCGACCTAAATGTCTGAGAATGGGAGCTTTGCGACATGAGTCTAAAGTCAGCATCTGTACAGAGCACTACTTAGTATTTCTGAGTCTATCACTGAAGAAAGATATTGACGCTAATATGAAGAAGAGCTTGAATTTTCAAAATATGATGTGTCTCTGTGTGTTTTACTTATGCATTATAGTACTTATTTATAGTTTATAAGTTCTTCCTAATGGTTCTGTGTCAAAATGCTTGTTCATAACGTAAGTAGGTTCAATTCTTACACACATAGGATCCAGATCTATTCATATCTCTTGCGCAAGGTCAGGATGAGTCCTGAAGGTTCTGTGGATCCTCCTAAGTCTTTTCGTTACCCTTCCCTATCTATTCGTCTCAGCAGTGCTTCGGGTGAGACTTCTTCTCTTCAGAGGAGATGAAAATTCCAGTTCTCTATATTACTCAATACCTTTTGTTGGTAACCTGAGAAGGACCCTGGTCTGATCAAACTCACGCCAAAAAAATGGTTATGTTGCTAGGACTCACGTTAAAAGGAAACCTATAAGGAGAATGCTTCTGCATATCCATAGATCTAGTATCGACCAATGGTGGGAAATAAATTGTGACACCTTCATATGGAAAGAAGCGGAACTAAGGGGGAAATCGGTGGAAGACACTTGTGAAGCAATATTTTACTCAAAAAGATCGAGTGACCAGTATGAGATATTCTGGGTTAAGTTCCCATAAGAACTTTTTGACTGAATAAAGAGGCTCCAAGAAGCTCCAGAATTCCAAGAACAAGTCAAGAGGTTCTGTGTGTGGGACTCCAAAAATCTAGCAGCACTTTAGAGGTCGGATTGTCCAGTCATGTGGGTGATTGATTTATGGGTCAGTACCACATTAGAAGGATATATTATCAAATTTGCAGCTGAGAACCACCAATATTTTTCGCGTGCAAAGGCGATTTTCAAGAAATACGCAAGGGGAAGACTATTGAGAGAAATCCCCCTGTGGAATCATTTTTTCTTGATGGAGGAAGGGATGTTGACTATGTCCCCGACTGAGATAGCAATTCGCTCGCTTGGGGTAGAGTCATGGCTTGAGAGAGGGGAAGGGTTCTTTGACAAATTGGGGGGGGGGGACAGCTAGAAACAGAGTCAAGACATGAGTGATCCTTGAAGAGAGAAGCCATAGTTGAGAAGTGGCGGCACGGAAAGATCAAGAAAGCAACAAGACAATTTGGAAAGTTGAGGAAAGAAGTCGAATCAGGAGAAGTAGAGGAAATATACATGGAGGATTTGCAAAAAATGAGAAGACAGTAAAGACTAGTCAATCAAAGGTTAAACGAGAGAGAAGCGTGGAGAGAAAGAATTCCCCAGGAGGTTGGACAAGAAGTAGAAGGTGTAGATAGAAGAGAGGAAGAAGTCATCATGAATATTGAAGAAGAAAGAGAAGATTCATCCCCAATAGCAGGAGATATCGGGAATACGGCCGAAGAGATCATCCCAGTGGAAGCAAACGATACGCCACAAATCAAAGAGAACCACCCTAAAGCCAATGGTGCTATCCCCGAATCACCCATACCCCAAGTGTCTTCTATACAAGTGGTAAGTTTGATAATAGCTCCTCATGCTAGTTCTTTTCCAGTACAATTTGTTAGCCAACTAAAACTAGAAGTGCAAGTACAGGGAGGATATTGGGATCCCCTGGTAGATCGCAAGAAGGACCGTTAAGGTTCATATTGATAAGAACAACAAGATCAGAAATGGTTGACCACGCAGGAGGTTCGATTGCACGATACCCAGAATTTTGGGGTAAGGGAGATGAAGACATTGAGTAGCATTGGTTCTTGTGTGAAGCAATCTAGAGGTCCAAAGGGACTCCGGATGCGAACAAGTTGGTCAAGTTCTAGACTACCTTGAGAGGTCACGCTCTTAAGTGGTACATGAATACCATTGAGCCAAGAGTGCCAGGATTGCAAGGTCAAGCATTCACTCTTGGCCAGGTATGGACAAGGTTCATAGCAGAGTTCAAACTACCTCAGTCAGAACAACAGGCTTTGTCTAAGTTGTGCGAGATCCATCAGCGGGAAGGTGAATCATCCTGAGAATACAGCCAGAAGTTTAAAGATGATATAGGGAGGTTGACACATCCAATCCATGAAGATCATCAAAGAGAATGGTACATTCAGGGGTTGTTGTCTTTGATGTGGATTCCGCTAACGCAACATCGGATAGACACTTTAACAGACACCTTGGAATAATCGATGAAGATTGAAGCCAAGGAGGGATACCCTCGGAGCCTGAGAGTGACCAGACCCCCAACAGATGTGAATCTGATGCAAGTACAAGGGAAGATATCGATGCTTACAGAGAAATTCAAGAGTTGATAATACTCAGACCAGGATGACCACAAGTTTGGTGCACTGGATGTTATATAGAAGGACAGCTAGTGAATGAATTCCCATGAATAAGGGGAACGGGACCTCCTCAAAATTTGATGGTAACCCCACCAGGACCCACAGGAGTAGTTACACAAGTGTCAATGAACTCACCATTCCATAACCCATCCCTGTATCATGATTTTCCAGGAGGCCAAGTAGCACCAATAGTTGAGTATTGTGAAATCTGTCGAATCCATGGGCATGGGCCAAGATAGTTCCCTATTATTGAGAAATATTCGACAGTACCAAATACAGTTCATTGTGAGTTCTGTGCATCTACCACACACACTACCAATCAATGTAGAGTGTTGGATGCACTTGCAGACAGGTTAGACCGAACAACATTCAAGGTGAATGAAAACCCTTAGGGACCAAGAAGAGGTCGAGGAGGTGGAGTTGGAGGAGACTTCAAAGGAGGAAGAACTGGGGGAATAGGGTCAAGCAGATGTTTTAATTGTGATGAGAA
Source organism: Picea engelmannii (assembly GCA_009831015.1). Classification (NCBI taxonomy): domain Eukaryota; kingdom Viridiplantae; phylum Streptophyta; class Pinopsida; order Pinales; family Pinaceae; genus Picea; species Picea engelmannii. The sequence continues at coordinate 570,358 of ML784739.1, forward strand.
AGTTCACTTGGCTAGAGACTATCCTCATCCAAGGTGGCCATGGTGCTCTCATTGCAGAACCAACGGGCACACAACTGAAGACTACCCATAATTAATTGAAAAATGGGAAGATAGAGTACAAAAATGAGGAACTAAACTCATCAGTTCAAAAATCAAGAGAGTTATTAAGGGACAATTTCCCAACCTTAATATCATTACCTGAGGAGGAGCGAAGACAGGAGCCGATGTTGATACTCTACCTCAGATCCAGAAAGCAGCACCTAAAGAAGACAGGTACGACCCTCTGAAACAGAAGTTGTTCTTTAAAGAAGCCATAGAAGTATTCCATAATATGCCTACCTTTGAGATGTGAGAGAAACCCCCATAGCCTATTGTTTATCCTAATATGGTGCAAGTCCTTGCTTCACCCCCTGCACCCAAAAACCATGTAGTCATACCGAGACAACCTGAGCAACCACAAAATATAGTTTACCTTTGGTTTCAATTAATCTTTGACATTTTGGGGAATGATAAACTAACAGAAAAGTTGCACAATGCGCTTTATCTAGTTTTAGGGAATGAAGAACCTCTAGGACCAGGAATAAGGGCTAATCTGCCTGAGAAGAATATTCAGAGAGTTGAGTGAAGGAAAGTACGAACTGGAAAAGAATTCAGACTAGTAGCCCAGTTAGATGAATTTGATATTAAGGAGGTCATGTTGGATCTAGGATCTGATGTGAACATTCTGCCTAACAAGACCTGGGAAGCCTTAAGAAAACCTAGGGTGACATATTCCCCAGTTCAGTTAAGAATGGAAAACTAATATTGTATCTTCCCCATTGGAAGATTGGAGAATGTGGTAATAGATGTAGTAGGAGTAAAGACAGTAGTTGCCTTTGAAGTCATTGAGATCATGGGGGATAATGACCCTTACCCTGCATTACTTGGAATTTATTGGGCCTATCACAACTATGCAGTAATCGACTTAAAGAAAGATAACATGACCTTTGAGGCCGATGGAATCAAGGTAGTTCAACCTTTGGATCCATATGTAGGACCCAGGTATACATAACCAATAGACAACAAAATGGAGGGAGAAGACTTGGACCACTTGTACACCATAAAAATAGGAATAATAGACAATTATATAAATCCTATTAATGATGGATCAGTGATTTGGAGAAGCATACAGTCAGCAAACGAAGATTCAGAATTGGATTTTAATAGTTGGCAAAAAGGTTCGTATGAAATATTCTCAAGAAGATGTGTACTTGTCATAATGACCAGATGGGTTGGGACCAAAATTAGAGAATACCCATTATACGATGGCGCCTCAAAACTAGATAGTTTTACGCTCAGCATGGAGGAGAATGTAGTAGAATATCTAAGAATCTTGATACTAGATGTAGCTTTTCAGGTCACCCCTACCAGATGGTGGGCTAACCATAAAGCCATACTCAGAACTTGGGACGAGGTGAAGTAAGCTATCAAGTATAGGTTCCGAAAGAAGGAGCAGTTGGAATCAGAGATGTAGACAAATCTCCAAGTTGTGCAATTGTTCAGTGGAGAATCGGATCCTAGAATGCATATTGAGCAGCGCATGAAATAGTGGCAAGTTGTGGGGATACCCTCTCACTTCTAGGTCCAGGTATTTCCCCATTCTCTAGGTCCAATCCCGAAAGCTTGGTTCATACATGAGGAAACCAGAAGACACACTAGTGACTGGCCAACATTGGCAGCTCAATTTTGCAAGGACTTCTCATTTACAAGTAAGTACCCTGAGCTTGAAGTAGTCTTGCAAAAGAGTAGAGAATTTATTGTTACAGACAATGGTAATCAGAAATCAAACTCAGTGGTATGTGCCAAACACAGCCAAGAACTTCATACCAACCTTCACCTGCCCTCAACTGAGAAACCTATAGAATGATATCAAATTAGCAGAGATTCAGAAAGCCTAGATGACTTAGAGGAATTAACAAACCTATCCATCAAAGAGACAAAGGGGAGTAGAGAAATTCAAAACACCATACCCAACCAGACTAATAGTTCCTACAATCACCCATTAAAATTGCGCAAAATCAACATAGGGACCATAGAGCAACCCAAGATAGCTATGATGGGAGACTATTGGGATGAGTAGACCAATCCATAAATAGAGAGTTTGCTCCAGGAATATGAGGATTTGTTCCCAAAGACTTTTTCAGAGTTAAAGGGAATCAAAGGAGGTATGGGAGAAATGAAAATTGAGTTGAAATCGGGATCCAAGCCTGTGAGACATAGACCATACCGACTTAACCCTATAGTAAAAGAGAAGTTTAGGAAGGAAATAGAAAAGATGTTGGAAGCAGGACTCATTTTTGCAGTAGAATAAGTGGAGTGGGTTAGCCCAATAGTTATTCAAAGCAAGAAAGGCAAAGAGGATATTAGAGTCTGTGTAGACTACAGAAGCCTTAACTTTGCCTATGTGCATGACCCTTTCCCAACACCCTTTACAGATGATGTGTTAGAATAGGTTGCGGGGAAGGAAGCATATTCATTTACAGATGGATTTTCAGGGTACCACCAAGTCAAGATTGTCGAAGAGGACAAAAAGAAGACCACTTTCATAACAGAATGGGGATCTTTTGCATACAATGTGATGCCATTTGGCTTAAAGAACGCCCCTGCAGTTTTTTCCAGGATTGTAATAGTAGATTTTAGAGAGTTCATTCATAAATTTATAGAAGTCTATATGGAAGATTGGACAATATATAGCCTTCTCAAGGAACATGTAGCACTGTTATGGCTAATGTTTGACAGATGTAGAGAATTGCAGATCTCATTGAATCTCAGAAAATGCATCTTCTGTGTACCACATGGGAATTTTTTGGGCCACATAGTGTGTCAAGAAGGAGTATTGGTAGACCCAGCCAAAGTTGCGGTCATCATGAATATTCCACCACCTACAAGTGATAAACAGTTGCGCTCCACACTGAGATACACAGGTTACTATTGCAGGTTCATCCGAAGATATGCCAACATTACTACAAACCTACTGAAAAAGGATGAAACATTTGAATGGAATCCAAAAGGTGATAAAGTGTTCACGACACTCAAAGAGAAGCTCAGCACAGCACTGATTCTAATATTCCCAAACTGGGAAAATGAATTTCACGTCCATGTAGATGCTTCGAGAATTGCCTTGGGAGCTATCTTAACGCAACCTGGAGATGGATCTATGGATCATCCTATCTATTTTGTGAGTCGGAAGTTGTCGCAAGTAGAGCGCAACTACACCACGATGGAAACGGAGGGCTTAGCCATGATTTATGCTTTGCAGAAATTTAGACATTATTTGTTAGGCTCTAATTTCAAATTCTTTACTGATCATTCTGCATTGAAATATCTAGTGAAAAAACCTGTGTTGGAAGGAAGAATTTGTAGATGGTTGTTGTTATTTTAGGAATTTTCCTTTGAATTTATCATCAATCTAGGAAGATGCAACATAGGACCTGATCACCTGTCCAAATTAGAGTCAGGGGAAAGTGGCAGAGCAGTAGATTATCAGCTCCCAGATGCAGACTTGTTCAGGGTTGAGGCCATACCAAAGTACTTGGAGGACATAGAAGTCTTCTTAAGTACAGGGGCCTACCTAGAGGCATATTTCGCAACCCAGAAATTCCACATGGTTGTTCGAGTAGCCGATTACCAGCTAATCATTGGATAGTTATATAAACTAGGACTAGACAGTATCCTCAGACGATGTGTCCTAGATCATGAAAGATGGAATATACTCTGGGAATGCCATAGTGGAGTTGCAAGAGGTCATTTAGGAGGAAAGGCCACTGCACAGAAATTTCTCCAAGCAGGACTTTGGTGGGAAACACTCTTCGAGGATGCAAAATTATATGCCATATCATGTGATATTTGTCAACGAGTGGGTAAGCCATCATGACAAGATGAACTACCACTACAACCAGTTAGACCTCTACAAGAATTCGCGAAATGGGAAGTTGACTTCATTGGACCAATCAACCCCATAGCCAAGCATTCAAAATCTAGGTATATCATCACTGCAACTGACTACCTTACACGTTGGGCTGAAGCAGCAGTTGTTCAGGATTGTTCAACCAATATTGTTGCCAAGTTCATCTTCAAGAATATTATCACCCGTTTTGGATGTCCTATGAGCCTAACCAGCGATCAGTGATCTCATTTCATTAGTATCACTATAGAAATGCTTACAACAGAGTTCTTGATCCAACATCACAAAGGAAGTCCCTACCACCCGCAGGCCAATGGAACAGTCGAAGCCTTCAACAATATTCTAGAAAGAGGGTTGACAAAGTTTTGTTGTGCAAACCGAGAGGATTGGGATGACAGAGTCCCGGCAGTATTATGGGCTTACAGAACAACCACAAAGAAACTCCGCAGGTACACGCCATTCCAGCTAGTTTATGTGAGAGAGGCAGTGGTGCCTATAGAATTCATCACTCGAAGTTTGTATATTTCACAAATCACACATATGTCGGAAGAGGAATCAGTAACGCAGATACTTATGGAGTTACAAGAACTTGAGGAGACTAGATTTCTAGCAGACTAACATCAGTCAGTGGAAAAAGCAAGACAAAAATCTTGGCACGACAGGCACATTAAAACCAAGGTATTTACACATGGAGACAAGGTTCTACTCTACAATAGTCGGTACCAGAAGCATCCTGGCAAGTTGCGCATGCACTGGTTGGGACCATTTATCATTGTGGAGATCTGACCCTCAGGAGTAGTCAGGCTCATGCAATTGGATGGTGTGTTGCGGCCAGGATGGATGAACGGCGCCCGCCTGAAGCCTTATCTATCTCAAAACTAAGGAAAGGGGACTATTTCTCTAGTCTGAAAGAGCTTGTATAATAGTTAGATTTGAGTTTTCTGAAATTTTTTGTAACTTTAGTTAATAAAGTCGATGTGCGCATTGTTGCGCCATGACACATAGTTCACTTTCTGTTTAAAAATTGTTTCATACAAAACGAATGACTCAGCAGTGCACGATCTGAAGCATAAGAGAATTCATTAATGATATTCATTAATATGGTGGAGACCTCCTTTGTGGTCAGAGGGAGAATGAATCTGAATACGATCTGAGTCCATGTGCCATATGAACCCGGCCTAGTCACAGCCTTTATTGTTCTTACGGTACCCCATCTGAAGTCAATTAAGCCATAAAGTTGTGATATGCAAATATGCCATCGGAGTTAGCATCGGGATACCCACCCGTCAAACGGAAAGATCTGAAATCGGCCACGTCCCTATCCCACTCATGCAAGTAAGTAAATGCTTGAATCACCAAGAGGATTTACTGAGTTAAACCATCCCGTCGGACAAATCAAATCAAGTTCCATCCATACGGTCATAATGAATAATAGTTATTGTTAAAACTTGCCCGTTAAGCCAAGTATAAGGTCATGAGAACTCACCCAAGAACGCATCATTTCCAAAGAACATAGCTATTTCTGAATTTAGTAGAGTGAACCAGCCTGTACAATTGTGAAACCCGTAGTCATGATCCTAGTCCTTATCTTGCCGAAGAGGTGTGAATTTCGAGAGCCACAGCAATTTGAATCACCATGTCGAAGGAAGCGATACCAGACGAGCCCTACAACCCCCGGGTTGAGGTCCTGGGTGATCTCAAAGGAAAGGTGGAGCATGTTAAGCTCCTCGATCTCAACCTAACAGATCCTGTTTTATTCCCTCAGATGCACACAGATGTATTTTGGGAGATAGCTCCAGATGGATTAGGAGGCATGAAATTCGTGCCAAGACTAGAATTTTTCAACTTATTTAATTTGACAATCATGAACCTTAGAGACTTACCAATATTCGGCACCACTGGTGAGGTTGTGCGGTGTACAAATTTTTTGATAAGTAGGGTGCACAATAGAAGTATCTGGCTAGATAAAAGATATCCAATCCATGTTGAAGACATCCATCAACTTACCGGACTGTCCTCCGAAGGATAATATGGGTCGAAAGGATTCCAGGGTCCCGATAAGCACGGTAAAAAGAAAGGAGAGCTCAACCTGTATCAGAAATTAAACACAAAGAGGGGGGGCACATAGTGGTAATCGACCCCATATTACCAGAGATAGTCTGAACTGGATGCTATGTCATAGACAGCAAGGTTATGAGATCATACTACAAGGGAGAATGCACACAAGATGCATTATCAATAGCATACTTTTGCGCCAACGGCGTCATGTTCAATTGGTGTAATTACCTACTAGAGGAACTACTAGTGGCATGCGAGGAAGCGCAGGAAAAGGGAGGAACCTTTATGTATGGATATTTTTTTATGGCATTCGCAATGCTCAAATGGAATCCACCCATCAAAAGGCCGTTATCACTACCAGATAAGGGGTGCATGGAAAATACGTTTGAACCATGGCAGTCAAGGCCAAATTAAGAAAATGTATCCTTCAACACCGCAGCATTTTCTAAGTGGTACAATGGTCTAATCAATGCAACACAAAGGCTGCGTATACTGTAGGAGCTCCTTAACTGCAATATGAGAAACATTTCCTTCAGTATGAACCAGCACCATACATTTGTTTGGACAAGACATGTCAGCAAGGAATATTTCCATACAAGGTTGTTGTCGTTCTATCTGGATGAGGAGGCCTTCGACAAGGAAGTAATGTCGTGACCAGGAGTCAAATGCAACCCATGCAAGATGGGGATGCATTATATTCTATCGGAAGGTCTGCTGAAGAAGAAAGACAAAGAAGTAGGAGAAGGATCGAGCTCAGGCCCAGATCCACAGAAGCCAAAAGCTCCAGCACAATCATACTTTGAGGAGGAAGCTGAGACGTGTCCATTAGAGCAGAAGAAAATAACGCTACCAACCCTCTGTCCGCTATCAGCCAATGTCGTAGTATCAGGTGAGGACGTTAACCAAGCCTTGATTTTTGTGTTTGTTACCAAACCACTGGTGAAGAAGCTCAGAACTGGAGTTTCACTGAATAAACCTTTGAGCCCCCAACCCCTTGCATCAGTCATCTCCCTCACCCGTTCACAAGTAAAAACAACCCCCATCATCCACATTCAGGATTACCCTGAGCCTGAGACATTTCCATCCACATTCATCACTAAGCACCTTTCATAATCACCACAACCATAGTCTCCAACCCCGGAAACCACCAACCCACCCCATACCACAAACCCAGAGCCAATGCAGCTAGATTAGCCAGAGCAAATGGAGCAAGAACTCCCAGGAATAACCAAAGACTTTTCTAAGTTGAGACCAAAATATTCTGGTCCAAACCCCAAAGTAACAGAGTAGAGCGTGAGGCCAACTGGTCCGAACCCAGATATCCAGGAGCAGAAGACTAAGCCTTCAACACACAAAAAAAAAGACACCCAAATTGTTGAAGAGTCGCAAGCCCATAGAAACTAGCAAATCACCTCACCGGGCAAAGGTGAGGATGCCCAAGAAATCACAACCCATGAAGCCAACTTAAAAAAGGAGTAGGAGATACTAGAGGCTCAGAGGGAACTAGAATCAACACTTGGGCAAACCGTAACATCCGAGTGCGATCTCTCCAGAACCCTCAGCAATGCATAGAATTGATGCAACTATGCATATCCAAAACAGAGTTTGTGACTCTCTTACCCTCAGTGATAAGGTTGAGGATAGTGCCAGGACCATCAACAAAGGAGGAGGTAGAGACCCTCTCGGAGCATTCAATGGCCAGTGGACTTCCACTGTAGACATGAGCACCTAGAGACGTATCCCCTTCATCATCTAACCTGGTACATTGTGTTGAACAATTGAGAGGGGGGGTGAATCAGTTGTCATCGTGCTTAAACAATTATGCTTCTTTTAAAATATGTACAAGGCACTCAATGATGATCATGATAATGCATGGAAATGAACAATGGCACATTCAGCATCAGTCACATATATGAGAAACACAGAGACAGATATTTCCCAAGGAAACCCATATAGGGTAAAAAACTCTTCTTCTTTATATGATAAGTATTATTTACATTCTTTACATTATCATACATTTGAGCACCAATTCATTGTGAGGCTACAACCTCTGTTTTGCAAGCTGCAACTTGTTGAGAGCACAAACTCTCTGTTTTTCTTTAGCACCCACTAGAGGGAAGCACCAACTCCCTAATTTCTCTAGATCCAACTAGAAGGGAGCACCAACTCCCTAGTTTCTCTAGCACCAACTAGAAGGAAGCACCAACTCCCTGTGTTCAAGCCCCCACTTGAACCTCTGAGGACACCAGTCCTCCCTAGCACCTCCCAACCTCCCTGGATTATGAATATGAAATACTGAAACCTATTACAATGATATAGTGTTCAATAATAGCTTACCAGTCTCATCACTGTTCTGCAAGATTTTGCTACTCAGACTTTCTTGTTGTCTTCCAGCATGCATCTGCTGCCCATTCTGTTCTTCTACTTTTATGCTCTATGCACCATGTCCATTAGCTACACAGTTCTCCTTCTATTCCTTTCAGCTGCTACACTCTGATCCTTCTTCATACATGAATCACCTTCAACAACATCCACAGCAATCCCAGTGACAACAACAACCACATCTCTTCTATGTATTGTGTATTTATAGCTTTTTTGCACCTTGTGCATGCATTGCATGCAATACCTATGCATACTCACACCATGTCGATGTCCTCCACAACTTGAGTGCTCTGTCTGATCATCATTGTGACTCTTCAGCTTCTCTGGTCGTTTTTCCACTCGTTCAGCATCACTATATGTTATGCTGAGATTCCTCAGCGTCTCTAGCAATTGAGACTCTTCGTCTTCTCTGTGATAGTCGAGCTCACCTTCTATGTTCTAGATACAAGCTTCAATGCTCATCCAGCTATCAATCACCTCCATGAGCATCTTCATCCCTCTTGAAGATTCCCAGGGACTCTTCATCTCCTCTATCAATCACCCCGAAGTGTCTTCGAGTCCTCTAACAGACACCATCAGTGGTTCTGGAAGTTATACTATAATGTGCAACAGTATCCCTTAGATCTCCTTTAGTTTCATCTGCACCATTGGATTAGTTGTGATTTATGCGTTTCACACTTGCGTAATTCAGAGATTCTGCAATGAGACATCTTGACTCTTCATGTTGTGAGCTCCGAAAAGGAGCTTTGCTGTTGTAGCTCCCTCCTCTACGTGACCATAGGTGGTGACCACTGGTTATAGGTATATTTCACCTTTTCGGTATTTCAGCATTCATATGATCCCGTGTTTTGACACTCCCAGACGCGATCCCTGAAATTCAGAGGTGGAGCTTATCTGCACTAGGTCCTTCCTCCACGTGACCACACGTGGTGACCATCAGTTGCTCTATAAGGTGCTGCGAACTTATGGTCTTCATCGACCCTGATCGACGGTCCACAATCTCGATGAATCAACGGTCCATATATTTTCACGATCTCACATCTCGTTGTTCCTTAGATGGAGGCTCTCGTCACTCCAAGTCGTGATATGTGAAGCTCCGAGATGGAGCTTAGATCAACGGTCCAGAACTCTTGGTGATCTGACGGTCCAGATCTTATCGTGAATTCGCATCTCATGATTCCTTTGATGGAGGTCCTTGTCACTCCAAGTTGCGATAGGCGAAACTTAAAAATGAAGCTTAAATCAACAGTCCACGATCACACCTTGATCTGACGGCTGTGATTAAATCGCGATTTCGCATATCACGATTTCAATGGTCATATTTCTTGCCTCTCCAAGTCGCGAGTCGCGAAACTCCGAAACGGAGTCTCGGATCAACAGTCTTGATCAACACTTGATCTGATGGTCATCAGGAATTGTAAATGCGATCCAACGATCAGAAATGCTACTTCTCCTCCTGAGCTTACTTTGTTCCTCTTACTCTGATCTTTCCATCGTTGATCTTTGTCATCGTTGATCTTTTCCATCGTTGATCTTTGTCATTGCTGATCTTTGCCATTGTTGATCTTTGCCATCACTGATCTTTGCCATCGTTGTTCTTTCCATCACTGATCTTTGTCATCGCTAATCTTTGTCATCGTTGATCTTTGCCATCGTTGTTCTTGCCATCAATGACAAACTTACTCCCAACTGTAAACCTTCCAACACAGTGGCCAACGATGCACTTATTTGGACTGATCAGAGCATCAATTGATCAATTAGAGAAAAGGCTCCAAGAGGCTGAGAGGTCTACCAAAATTGCAAGGAAGGAAGAGTTTGTCACGCAAACATGCAAGACACAGGAATTGCATGACAAAATCTAGGTTCAGCGCAAACTTGAAAGAGTGCAAGAAAGACTTGTTGAAGCCTGGTCGGAGATTCGGAAAGTTGTGTCTGAACTACCTAAAGCCAGTGATGCAGGTGAGCTAGAGCACCTAATTGAGTTGCTACAAGGAGCATGGACATAACTCGCCACTCGCGCTGAGCATCTGGAAGAACAATTACGACAAACTCAGCAGGAAGCAGAGTGGCAGCCTCAGAAGCTGCAAGAGCAGATGCAGAAGACCGCACTGCAAGGAAACAATGCCCGAAAATCATTGCACAAGTACAAAGCGGAATGCACAAAGATCTTCTAAGAAGTCAGCGATTAGATGGGCATCATCACTCGACGCAAACAAGTCTTGGAGGAGGTGCGCACAAAGATCCAGGTGTTAAATGAAGAAGTTGCAGCCACAATGGACTCGATGGAGCAACAATAGAAGTTTGATCAAATCCAACAGGCAGACAATGAACTGAATGCCCTCTTTGAGGCACAGTTTGTAGCAAATAAAGAGTTGTGTGACTTCTGAACTGTAATTCAGGCAGTATATATGCATATGCATCAAGTTGACGCAACAACAGATTCAGAGTGGAACTTGTTGGTCAAGTCTAAGCCAAGGGAGTGTAGTAAAGAGGTGACCCAACAATTCGTTCAGAGGCATCACTCCTCACCAGGAAGTGGAAGGACAAAGTTGAAAACTTTCAGGGAGTAAAGGAGCAAGCCTTATAATTGGTTCCAGAGTTGGGCCCTTCATTTGAAGAGGTAAAAGAAGAGAAATCACAAACAGAAGAGTAGAAGGAAGAAGAAAAGGAGAACAAGGGAAAACAGCAGATGCTCCTGGAACATGCGAAATAACCAAGCACTTGACTCGAGGGTGATTCAAGGGTTATGGTCAGAGCCATTTGGGCCCTTCATTTTTGGGAAAAGTAAATTGCGCAAGTTTTGACTGAGCATAAGTTGTGCAAGCCTCAAAATAATCTGGACAGTGGAGCAAGGAAGAGCAAGAGAAAGTAGTTGTGAAATTTAGTGCAATGACATCTAAGAAAAAAACGGTTGCAACATAACAAGGAAGCATACAAACCGAGATGGAAGACACAAACTAGCTATATATAGGGTTGAACATAATTGTAAAAGAGTTAGTGAGTTGGTTTTTAGTAGTAAGTGTGTGTAGCTTGACTGGTTAGTTAGTAATTCGGCTGAATCTGGACCAAGATCAGTCTAATATTTCCCTCTTGATGAGGTTGTTATAAGTCAAGTCAAGTCAAGTTCTGAGTCTGTAATGTAATCGACCTAGTTGTCTGAGAATGGGAGCTCTGCGACATGAGTCCAGAGTCAACATATGTACAAAGCACTACTTAGTATTTTTGAGTCTGTAACTGAAGAAATATATTAGCGCTAATATGAAGAAGAACTTGAATTTTTGAAATATGATGTGTCTCTGTGTGTTTTACTTATGCATTATAGTACTTCTTTATGGTTTATAAGTTCTTCCTGATGGTTATGTGTCAAAAGGATTGTTCCTAACGTAAGTAGGTTCAATTCTTACACACATAGAATCCAGATCTGTTCATATCTCATGTGCAAGGTCGAGATGAGTCTTTAAGGTTCTGTGGATCCTCCTAAGTCTTTTCATTACCCTTCCCTATCTATTTGTCTCAGCAGTGCTTCGGGTAAGACTTCTTCTCTTCAGAGGAGATGAAAATGCCAATGCTCTAGACTACTCGGTACCTTTTTTTGGTAACTTGAGAAGGACCCTGGTCTGATCAAACTCGCACCAACAAAAGGCTTGGTCTATATTCTTGAGGAATATGGAAAGAGGAAAAAGTAATTGGTGAACGAGAATTTTAATGAAGAAAGTGCAAGGGAAAGTGGAAGCCATCAAGCTTGATGACAAAGTATGGTTAATTTCTATTGTTTCCATCATAATGTATTTTTTATCCTTGATTTCTTCTATCCATACATGGTATTTTTGGTCTTAATCATGATGAAAAATGCATGATTGGTCAGTAACTTGATGATGGTTGTAGTTGTCATTCAAATTTTCACAACCCTCATCATACAATAATCTCAATTTCATAAAAATATGTGAAATTTATTTCATGGATAATGAGACACTCTGTGAATTCTCTTGAATTCCCATGGTGGTTATGCCAGGCTCTCATTGTCTTACTCTCCTTACCACATTTTTGAACTAAATACTTGATCTCCCTTTTCTCTTGATTTTGGGTGTATAGCTTTATCATTTTATACAAATATTGTATCAATCATAATGCAAGCTTGATTATTTACAATTTTTTATGTGAATGTGTTTTACATTTAAGATTACATGGCTAAAAAAATTCACTCATACCTAGATCACCATTTGGAATAAATAGCTTCTTGAATAGACTTTTTGTGGCAATTGGATCATTGGATTTAGTAAAAACAGAGTTGGGACACTCTTTTTCAGGGGATCATATAGGATCATTTTTGAAAAATATTTCTATCCAAAGTGGCCCTTGAAATCTATTTTCTAACCCATCTTGAATTTTTCAATTTGGATATCAAACAAAGAAATTATGGCCAAAATACACACTAGGTGTAAAACAAGAAATTCAAGGAAAGAGATGGGACAGTTTGTTTTTGGGTTACTTGATGGATATATCTTTCAAAATTTTTCCTAAGGTACATTCTCTTGTGAATATATTTTAAAATTCAAGTTGAATCAATTCATTTAGATATTGTATGAGAACGTTATGCCTAAAATACAAACTCTTTGTCTTAAATATGCACCTCTGAAACTCTATTCTATAAGCTATTCACTGGAATAGTTGACCCATAAATTATTATTTTCTTCAAAACCTGTTTCTATTGGTGATGCACACACGATTCTTATTTCATATCCAATTGGAATCATGTTGATCCATTATCAAATTAAAAATTTATATTCAAAATAGTAATTGTTGGTCTAGGCGGGAATTCGAAAATAGTTTTATCTTGCAAGATGTTCTTAAGTAGATTTGGCATATCACCTTAAGACATTTTTAAAACCTGTTTCTATTGGAAGTATCCCTATGAATATGTTTTCATTTGACTTTGGAATCACTCAAATTGGATGAAAAACAAATAATTTATCAATGTAATACTTCCAGGTACTCTAAGGCGGTTGCAACTCCTCAGCAAGTATAGAATGAATTTTGCTTCGTTCATTTTTTCTTGGATTTGTTTTATGAGAATTATTTGTCATTGTTTTGCATATTTCTTAGATTAAGAGAGAATAATCACCTCTCTTATTCCATGATATCATGTTTTATTTCACGTAAGTCCAATTTTTTTGCTAGTGCTGGGAAGACTAAGGGAGTCAATTCATGCACAAACGATTCTTGAAGACAAAATTTCATACAAAAAATGGGGCATACCCTCCAGAAATCCTTCATATCCATTTATGATCCTATTTATGTTTTTATAGTGCCACTAAATGTTTCTACATGATGTTGTTATAGTGCCACTACCTCTTGTTATAGGTTGTTGTTACAGTACTACTACATGATGTTGCTACTCTTTCCTTATTGTTGCACTAATGCTCCAAATTTTTCATCAAAGTTACAGATGGGTCGAAGAACAAGATAAATGGAGAATTTATTTGAAGATAAAGGAAATCACAATACCCTAGAATCAAGATTGATCACCACATCCTTGTTTCAAATAAAGCCTTTCACAAAACCTAGTATCTATTGTGCTCAATCATCGAGATATCATGATATTCCTATGCATTTTATCCTTCCTATTTTAGAATAATTGCATAATGAAGATAATTCATTGTTTATGTGGTTTCCCTTAAATATTAAACTTCTCCACTACTATCAATCCATGGCTTCAACATCATCACTTCCTTCTTGTTGTTTCACCCATCCCTAACCCACGCAATAAAGTGACTTAGCTCACTTACAATGTTGAGTCACCCTATTATCCCATTCCCTTCCTTAATCAATTTAATGGTGAAAACTTGTCCCAAGCGCCATTAGACCTTGGAATGCTTGAAAACCAACTTGTTGGTGGGCATTCCTTGGGAATAAAAATTTCTAACTGTGAAAACACCTTGGGCATAGTTAGACATATCTTGTGTGAAAACCAACTTGTTGGTGGACAAGGTTTGCAAATAAGAAATAAAAGTTCATTTTCAAGTTCTAGTTTCTATCTGAATAAAGATCCCTAAGTTTCATGCTTCATCTTAAGGTTGTTCTAGATCTCAGACTACAATTCATATTGTGCTCTAAAGTTCTAAACTCCACATTGTTCTTTCTTATGGACCATCTCATGATATCATACATGTGTTTCTCTATGAATAATGATCTCCAAGATGGATAAATATTTCCAAGATTCATTGCTACATCAAAAGTTTGTTCTAGATCTACATTGTGCTACATTTTCCAAGATCCACGATGCTCTTCCTTGCAAGGTTTCTACATCATTGTGGACCATATCAAATAAGGATGCTCCTACAAAAATTATGGACTTCATAGGTAATTGCAGGTGTTCTTCTTTCTCTTTTATTTAATCACGTTTCATTGGGTGATATGGATTTGTATTTGGAAAATCACTTAGGTATGTGTCCTACTTCCTCAACTTTTTTCATTTCTCAGGGGTGGGAAATATCCTCAAATTTTTTTTTGGGGGGGGGATACCATCACCTTTACATCCAACATTCCCTCACTAGTCTTATTCAACTCCACTCCAATATCCATGCATGAGAAGGATTATGATCTTCCCTATTGTTTCTCCACAAGTACCAACATTTGAAGGCCTTGTTGCTTCCACACAAAAACCAGCAGTAAGGGAAAATAAGGTTTTGTTGCTGCCACACAAGAACTAGCAGTAAAGTACCTTATTGTTGCTACATAAGAAACAATAGTTAGAAAAAAAAAAAAGGCTTTGTTTTTGCCACACAAGGACCAGCAGTAAAGGACCTTGTTGTTGCCACACAAGAACCAGTAGTAAGAACAAAAGGCATTTTTTTGCTCAACAAGAACCAACAACAGAAGAAGAGAACAATTTTTTTCATAGAAGACGCATGAGGACAAGTTGTGTATTTAGTTTGGGGGAGATAGGGGTGTAAAATCCCCTTTGTTACATCCTATAAGTACTTGAGAAACGGTAAGAGATGTATTTATATTTGTTTTTTAAACATTCATAATCATCATTAGAACAAGAGAAGAACTATAGTAACATACATCAATAGTACACATTCTATTTCTTTCATTCCATTGCACAACTAGATTAAGATACTACTTTAAGCATGAAGGATCCACCACATCACATAAGATGACATACAGACTACCCACCCAACCTATCTTGCAAGGTTAGGACTTCCAAGACACATAATCAATGCTCAAGTCTAGGATTCATCTGATTGATATTGACCATTTAAGGTCTCAAGATTGGCAATTTCTCTGAGGAACAAGGAAGTATCTAATTCCCATATCCTTATCTAATTCAAAGTTCAATAAAATATCAACATTTGTTTCTGCAAATTCTTCAATTAACACAGAGAATCTAATACCTTAGTCAACACCTCATAACACCAGGTATTATATTACAAATAAATCATCACCGTACTAATTAAAGGTTAGGAAGAATTCAATATAATCATGACAAAAACTTAACAGTAAAAACAGAGTCCCTTAATATCCATCTATCACTTGTGACAGTTTCAAATTACTAAAGTTTTCCTCAATGTGTGACACCCTGCAAGGTACAACCAAGTAGATAGGTATCAGATCTACCTCACAAATTAAAAAGGAAAAATAAAAGTAGAGAAATACTCACACAAGGTAGAAACCATAGGCCTACTTTATACTTTTGTGAACCACAAAAACTGTGAAGAAAATAAACCTGTAACCGAAAGAAGGTATGATCTAAGAACGAGTTAAAAAGTTATGTCAGAATCCTGAAGCTTGTCTTCTAGTAACACAATGTAACACCCCCAGAGTCAATTCCAGAAGTGCATAGATGGTTCCTTGAAGGCTCAAGGTTTAGAATATACAGCACCTAAAGTGCATAGAGACCCTCGAAGTTAAAATTTTTGAAAGTACAAGCTCAGGAGAGATAGTGTGAACATACACATAGGAGGCGCAAAGTACGCACTCAAAAAATTAGAATCCAGAGCTCAGGAGGGATACACTATTGAGTGTTGGAGTTCCTTTCAAGGAAAATATCCAGAGCGATAGGGGTCCAGGGTTCAAAGGAAGATTCAAAACCACTGAACCAGGAGAAAGCTAAAGTAGTCGTCAAATCTAGGAGTTGCAGAGGAGGGTTGTCGGATAAACATATGATTAAGTCTCGACCGTCGGATCTCAATAAGGGTAGATAAACAATGGGGAGCCATTGCGGGATCAAAGGGTCAAGTTAAATATCATGAAATTTTTGGTTCTATGATCCATAAGGGTCGTTTATCGTCACCTACAAACAAATCAACGGTTGTCATCGGTCCCACTATCAACGAGCAGTTTCAATTGTGGAAATCATGAGAGGGTTTAAACATCGTGCTAGTTGAGACTCCACAATCCTTCCTAGACATCGATCTTCACGATCGATTTAATCACTACTGTCAAATTAGACCATCGATTATCACTCAATGAGTTGATTCAAGGTCATAGCTCTTGGTCATACGAAGGGAGGACTAGGTGTTGGTTGTGGAGTCTAATTGTCTTCTTGATTCAGAGGTCTTTGTTTTCAGTTGTGTTTATACACCATGAAGAATTTACACCCTGGAAGAATGTACACTCCTCCACGCGGGGGAGTGCAGAGGGGGTTACGGGGGGTCCATCCTCCTAGCTAGGGGGTCCAGGGGCAAGCGGGCCCCCTACAGGGGTTCGAGGGACAGTGTTCCCCGATGCCGGAAAATCCCTCGAAAGAAAAATTGCCTTGTAAATGTATATTGTAATTTTATTGTAAATATGGACCGTTCATTATAAGGTCACAGATCTGACGGTAGAAGTTATGTTAGGGTTTTTTTCCTAGAAGGAAACCCTATTTTATGAGGGAAATGTATTGCATCTATGTATCATGGCAAATATTATATTCTGAGAGAGGAGAATGTGAGATAAAGAAGAGGAAGTTACAGCAGGTGTGATGTAGGTCGTATCCCTTCATTTGTTGGATAATAATAAAGCAAGGACCTGGCAATTTCTCTGGTGGATGTAGCCCACACTGGGTGAACCACGTATATATGTATCTCTATTGTATTATGTATCTTTTGTGTTTATTTCCGCATTTGTTTTATTTTATTGCTCTCCGATCATGTTTTTCTAACAATTGGTATCAGAGCAAAAGGTAACTCGAAGGAAAAGAGGGTTCCTGGTTCAAGTGGGAGCAATGGCGGAAGATGGAAAGTTTAGGGTCGAGAAATTTAATGACCAAAACTACCAATTATGGAAGATGCAGATGGTAGATTACTTATATAAGAAGGATCTATTCCTACCATTGGGTGGAATAGCAAAGAAGTCAATAGCCATGAAGGACGAAGAATGGGAGATTCATGACAGAAAGGCTCTAGGAATGATACGACTGAGCCTGGCAATGTCGGTGGCTTTCAATATCTAGAATGAAAAGACAACAAAGGATATGATGGATGCATTGGGTAAACTATATGAAAAACCTTCAGCATCCAACAAGGTATTTCTAATGAAGAGATTATTTATTATGAAGATGTCAGAAGGTGGGTCTATTGCAGATCATTTAAATGAATTTAATATGGTTACTAATCAACTAAGTTTTGTAAAAGTGGACTTTGATGATGAGGTTAGGGATCTTCTAATATTGTGCTCATTTCTAGAAAGTTGGAACGGCTTAGTCATGGTTGTAAGTAACTCTGTCTCTGGTTCAAATACTTTAAAATTTGATGATGTTGTTGGTGTTATCCTTAGTGAGGAAATGTGATGGAAAAGCACGGGTGAGACATAAGGTAATGAGTTAAACATGGAGAACAGGGGAAGACAAAAGGATAGAGGAAAGGGCTCAGGGAACCATGGGAATTATAGGAAGGTCAGATCCAAATCCAGACTCAAAAATATAGAGTGTTGGAATTGTGGGAAGAAAGGACATCTGAAGAAAGATTGCAGAGCTCCAAAGAAACAAAGAGATGGACAAAAGGAGAAAAATTAGGAAGCAAATGTAACAAGTGATGTGTTACAATATGCTTTCATTCTTTCTGTAGATAATATTTCTAATTCTTGGGTAGTAAATTCAAGGTCTTCATTTTATGCCACACCCCATAGGAAACATTTTCTAGATTATGTTCAAGGTGATTTTGGACAGGTTCATTTGGGTGATGATGCACCATGCAAAATTGTTGGAATGGGAAAGGTTAAAATAAAGCAAAGCAATGGAAACCAATGGTTGTTGAAAGAGGTAAGACATGTTCCATATCTAAGGGAAAATCTAATTTCAACAATGCAGTTGGAAAGTGAAGGTTGTATATCCATATTTACAGATAAGGTGTGGAAGTTCACCAAAGGATCATTGGTTATATAAAAAGGAGAGAAGGTATGTACATTGTATTTATGTACTGGTAATACTAACTCGTCTATATATTTATCTTCTACAAGAGTGGATATTGCATTGTGGCATCATAGGCTTGGACACATGAGTGAGAAGGGGATGCAGATACTTCACAGAAGAAATTTGTTGTCAGATCTTAAACAAATTGATTTGGATTTTTGTGAGCATTATGTTTATGGAAAATGGAAGAGAGTCAGATTTCTCAGAGTTAGAAAAGAAAAGAAGAGTGAAAGGTTAGAGCTTGTACATACAGATGTATGGGGACCAGCTCAGGTATCATCTATTGGTGGGTCTCGTTATTATGTTACTTTTATTGATGATGCAACTAGAAAAACTTGGGTTTATTTTTTTCGACAAAAGTCAAATGTTTTTGATACTTTTCATAAATGGAAATATTTGGTTGAGAATGAGACAGGAAAAAGGTTGAAGTGTCTCAAATCAAAAAATGGGGGTGAATATTACAGCAAGGAGTTTGATCATTAATGTTCATACCATGGGATTCGTAGAGAGAAGACAGTTCCAGGAACACCACAAGAAAATGGTGTGTCAGAAAGGATGAACGGGACAATCATGGAGCATGCAAGGAGTATGAGATTGTATGTTGGTTTTCCCTTACAGTTTTGGGAAAATGTTGTATTTATTATTGTTTACTTAATAAACAAAGGACCTGGCAATTTCTCTGGTGGATGTAGCCCACATTGGGTGAACCACGTATATATATGTGTCTCTATTGTATTGTTTATCTTTTGTGTTTATTTCCACATTTGTTTTATTTTATTGCTCTGCGATCATGTTTTTCTAACAATTGGTATCAGAGCGAAAGGTAACTCCCAGGAAAAGAGGGTTTCTGGTTCGAGTGGGAGTAATGGTGGAAGATGGAAAGTTTAGGGTCGAGAAATTTAATGACCAAAACTACCAATTATGGAAGATGCAGATGGTAGATTACTTATATAAGAAGGATCTATTCCAACCATTGGGTGGAATAGCAAAGAAGTCAACGGCCATGAAGGACGAAGAATGGGAGATTCTTGACAGAAAGGCTCTAGAAACGATACAGCTGAGCCTGGTAGTATCAGTGGCTTTCAATATTTAGAAAGAAAAGACAACAAAGGAGATGATGGACGTATTGGGTAAACTGTATGAAAAACCCTTGGCATCCAACAAGGTATTTCTAATGAAGAGATTATTTCTTATGAAGATGTCAGAAGGTGGGTCTGTTGTAGATCATTTAAATGAATTTAATATGGTTACTAATCAACTAAGTTTTGTAAAAGTGGACTTTGATGATGAGGACAGGGCTCTTATAATCTTGTGCTCATTTCCAGAAAGTTGGAATGGCTTGGTCATGGCTATAAGTAACTCTGTCTCTAGTTCAAATACTTTAAAATTTGATGATGTTGTTGGTGTTATCCTTAGTGAGGAAATGTGATGGAAAAGCACAGGTGAGACATCAGGTAATGCATTAAACATGGAGAACAAGGGAAGACAAAAGGATAGAGGAAAGGGCTCAGGGAACCATGGGAATTATAGGAAGGTCAGATCCAAATCCAAACTTGGAAATATAGAGTGTTGGAATTGTGGGAAGAAAGGACATCTGAAGAAAGATTGCAGAGCTCCAAAGAAACAAAGAGATGGACAAAAGGAGAAAAATTAAGAAGCAAATGTAATAGGTGATGTGTTACAATATGCTTTCATTATTTCTGTAGATAATATTTCTAAGTATTGGGTAGTAGATTCAAGGTCTTCATTTCATGCCACACCCCATAGGAAACATTTTCTAGATTATGTTCAAGTTGATTTTGGACAGGTTCATTTGGGTGATGATGCACCGTGCAAAATTGTTGGAATGGGAAAGCTTAAAATAAAGCAAAGCAATGGAAACCAATGGTTGTTGAAAGAGGTAAGACATGTTCCATATCTAATGAAAAATCTAATTTCAACAATGAAATTGGCAAGTGAAGGTTGTATATCCATATTTACAGATAAGGTGTGGAAGGTCACCAAAGGATCATTGGTTATAGAAAAAAGAGAGAAGGTAGGTACATTGTATTTATGTACTAGTAATACTAACTCTTCTATCTCTTTATCTTCTATAGGAGTGGATATTGCATTATGTCATCATAGGCTTGGACACATGAGTGAGAAGGGGATGCAGATACTTCACAGAAGAAATTTGTTGCCAGATCTTAAACAAATTGATTTGGATTTTTCTGAGCATCGTGTTTATGGAAAACGAAAGAGAGTCAGATTTCTCAGAGTTAGAAAAGAAAAGAAGAGTGAAAGGTTAGAGCTTGTACATACAGATGTATGGGGACCAGCTCAGGTATCATCTATTGGTGGGTCTCGTTATTATGTTACTTTTATTGATGATGCAACTAGAAAAACTTGGGTTTATTTTTTTCGACAAAAGTCTAATGTTTTTTATACTTTTCAGAAATGGAAAGATTTGGTTGAGAATGTGACAGGAAAAAGGTTGAAGTGTCTCAAATCAGAAAATGGGAGTGAATATTACAGCAAGGAGTTTGATCATTAATGTTCATACCATGGGATTCGTAGAGAGAAGACAGTTCCAGGAACACCACAAGAAAATGGTGTGTCAGAAAGGATGAATAGGACAATCATGGAGCATGCAAGGAGTATGAGATTGTATGTTGGTTTTCCCTTACAGTTCTAGGAAAATGTTGTATATATTATTGTTTACTTAATAAACAAAGGACCTTCAAGCTCTTTGGATGGTGGAATTCAAGAGGAGGCATGGACAGGTAAAAAGGTAAAGTATTCTTTTTTGAAGACTTTCGGTTGTGAAGCATGTGTCCATATTGATAAATAAAATAGAACAAAGCTTGAGGAAAAATCCAAGAAGTGTACCTTTGTTGGATACGGTGTTAATGATTTTGGTTATCTCTTATAGGATTATGAAAATAACAAAATCATTAGGAGTAGAGATGTCATATTCAATTAGAAGGTCATGTACAAAGATCAGTTGCAGAGAAAGAAACATGAAAAAGAAAAACTAGAATATACAATGCTTGATGAGATCACTGAAAAAGAAATTCCAAAGGAACCAGAAAATCAAAATGTACAACAACAGGAGCATCAGGTACCTCAAACTCCTGCAAGTGATGTTATAAGATCTACCAGGTTAAGTAGACCCCCTGAATGATACTCTCCTTCCTTGTATTATTTATTGTTGATTGATTCTGGTGAACCATAATGTTATGAAGAGGCAATGCAGGTAGACACTAAAAAGAAGTGGGAGCAAGGAATGAAACAAGAAATGGATTCAACCAAACTTGAGATTTGGTTCAATTTCCTACAAAAAAAAGAGCATTACAGAATCAATGGGTTTACAAGTTGAAGGAAAAAGATGGAGGCAAAAAGTGGTACAAGGATACACTTGTTGTAAAGGGGTTTGCACAAATGAAAGGTATAGATTTTGATGAAACATTTTCTCCTATTGTTAAAATGACTTCAATTAGGACTATTAAAGTCTTGTGGCAATAGAATATTTGGATCTTGAATAGTTAGATGTAAAAACAGTTTTTCTCCTTGGGGATTTGGAGGAAGAGATTTATATGCAGCAGCCATAGGGGTATGAGGTCAAAGGAAAGGAGAATTTGGTATGCGGGTTGAAGAAGAGATTGTATGGCCTAAAGAAAGCTCCAAGGCAGTGTTATTTGAAGTTTGACAGGTTTATGATAGAACAAGGTTACATAGATGTCATTCTAGTCATTGTGTCTATTTTAAAAGGCTAGAAAATGCAAGCTATATTATCTTGCTATTGTATGTATATGACATGCTTGTTGTAGGGTCTAATATGGAGGATATAAATGTGCTCAAGAAGAAATTAGTTAATTCATTTGAAATGAAGGATTTTGTTGCTTCAAATAAAATCCTTGGTATGAGAATAACAAGAGACAAGAAAAATCGCAAATTGACAGTGTCTCGGGGTGAGTACATAGAAAAGTTGTTGGAGAGGTTTAGAATGAAGAATGAAAAACCATTTAGTACACCATTGGATAGCCATTTCAAATTAACTAAGGAACTGTGTCCCAGGACACAGGAGGAGATAGAATACATGTACAGGGTCCCTTATTCATCAGCAATTGGAAGCTTTATGTATGTGATGGTTTGCACAAAACCAGATATTGCACATGTAGTGGGAGTTGTGAGTAGGTATATGACCAATATAGGTAAAGAACATTGGGAAATAGTAAAGTGGATTCTCGGGTATTTGAGAGGTATTTCTACTCATGCATTATGTTTTGGAGTTTCATACATTGTTCTACAGGGATATGTTGATTCAGATATGGCAAGCGATAAAGATAGCAGGAGGAGCACCATAGGGTATGTTTTTACTATAGGTGGAACAACAGTAAGTTGGATTTAAAAACTGCAAAAAGTTGTTTCACTTTCAGCAACAGAGGAAGAGTATGTTGTTTCTACACAGGCTAGTAAAGAGATGATTTGGTTACAGAGGTTTATGGAGGAATTGGGAAAGAAGTAGGAGAATAGCAGGATATATTGTGACAGTGAGAGTGTCATTCATCTTGCAAATAACTCAGCCTTTTGTTCGAAGACTAAGAATATAAAGCTCAGGTACCATTTCATACGATCTGTCTTGGAAGATGGAAATTTGAAGTTGGAAAAGATACACACTAGCCAGAATCTTGCAGACATGATAACAAAGGGAGTAACCAGGGAGAAATTGATTTCCTGCTCAATTTCAGTTGGTATTCAAGCATGAAGATGAATATGAGAAATTTTTTAGGTCCAAGAAGGATCATATTCCAACATATACAACAGCGATGGAGTTGTTGAGATCAGTCTCCAAGTGGTAGATAGTTGGTTGTGGAGCCTAATTATCTTCATGATTCAGAGGTCTTTGTTTTTAGCCATGTTTATACCCCATGAAGACTTTACACCCCATAAGAATGTACACTCCTCCATGCTAGGGAGTGCAGGGGGGGTTACCCCCCTGCGAGGTTCGGGGGGTCAATCCCCCCGGCTGGGGGGTCTGGGGGAAAGTAGGCCCTCGGTGGGGGTTTGGGGGATAGCGCTCTGCAATGGGGGTTCGGGGTGAATCCCCCAAAGAAAAAATTGCCTTGTAAATGTATATTGTAATTTAATTGTAAATCTGGACCATTCATTATAAGGTCACAGATCTGACGATAGAAGTTATGTTAGATTTTTTTTTCCCTAAAAGGCAACCCTCTTTTATGAGGGAAATGTATTGCAGCTATGTATCATGGTGAATATTGTATTATGAGAGAGGAGAATGTCAGAGAAACAATAGGAAGTTACAGTGGGTGTGTTGTAGATTGTATCCCTTCATTTGTTGGATAATAATAAAGCAAGGACCTAGAAATTTCTCCGGTGGATATAGCCCACACTGGGTGAACCACATATATCTGTGTCTCTATTGTATTGTGTATCTTTTGTGCTTTATTTGCGCATTTGTTTTATTTTATTTCTCTAGGATCCTATTTTTCTAACACTAGGCCCTTCAAGCTAGTTGATTGGTCCCCAAAGTCTAAACTACAAGGTGGATCTACACCGTAGATCGGTGGTGAATTTTATCCGTTGGATCCATAAGAATTCAGTGATTCAACGAGTTTGAGTTCACAATAGAAGAGTTGGAAACCTCAAAGCTCTGAAGTCCCACAGTGAAGGATGGTCATAGATCTGATGAACAATTGTGGGTCATTGGATCTATGAGCCTATGTTCTTCAGCGGTTCAGTAATTCACTACTCTGGCACAACTAGGGTCAATAAGTTAGGTTGAAGGAACATCCAGAGTCTCGAATTCTCGAGTAAATCCTTCTCATTCAATGGTGGATACACGTGTCCGTAGATCCAAGTATTCAAAAATTCAGCCATTCGGGAGGTGGTGGTTGAAGGTTGCAAAGGTTGTAAAGGTCCCGAAGTCCCAAAGTTAATCCTAACCATTATTTTTCGGTAAATCCAGGACCATCAGATCTGGGCTTTCGGTCTTCACAAATTCATAAGAAATGTGAGTGAAACAGCTATAACTTCTGAAACCTGGAGCTCGAAGTGTTTAAGGGTCAGAACCCCATTCTTGTAAACTCTATCTAGGCTAACGTGTCAATGCCACCTATCAATTAATTTTAGATGACAAGTGGCACTCATTTTGGGTATTTTTTATTACGTCATCTGCGCTAATTCAGGTGAAATGTGTCACTCTCATTGTTGTGACATGTCATCGATTGTGACAACATGGTTGACATGTCACTCCGAAAGGTTGTCATTCCGGGAGAACGAAATCCATAGCAACATAGTTCTTCAAAGTGTCAAAGCTCCGAAGTTACATCTGCTTGTAGATTGGAGCAAGGTAAAGGGACCATTGATCTCTGAGTTAATTTTGATTCGACTCTCTACTAAGTTAAGAGGTAAGGTAAAGGAATACGAAGACCCCAAAGTTATGAAATTCTGAAGTAAAGGAGATTCGTAGATCTAGCAAACACACAAGGACCATAGATATTTAAGTCTTAGTCCTTCGAAGGTTTTGGTAGTTCAACACTCTGGAGGAAAGGAATGGTTGTTGCAAAAGGTGATGAAGTCTAGGAGTTCTCAAATCTGAAGTGGACGACAACCATTGATCTAATGGAATTGTAAGCCATCAGATCTTTGATCCCTCCAGTGGTTCAGTGATCCGGGTGGAACAGACTGAGGATGTGAAGTGCGAAAAACCTCGAAGGTCGGAGTTCCATAGCGTATCTCCACCATAGAAACTCGTGTGAGGAGAAAATTCATCAACAGTTATATTAGGTTGTTAAAAGTCAACGAAGGAGGGTAGTAGGGAAAGGTAACCTACAAATTTTGGTTAAATTAGCTTACGACCGAATTCATCCGGTGAACACTTCAAGAGAAAAGGAGTTGAGTTGAGGAAACCTCCGGAGCATCGAAGTTTCGGAGCCCTGAATACCACCCTTTTGAACTAGCACTAGGTTCAAGCTCCTAGTCACATGCTTAAATGTTTTTTAGGAAAAGGGTTTACACACACTACAGGTTAAGAGTCAACTCATGAGACTTTGACAAGCCTCCCTGATTTTGAAAACCTTGTATTTAACTTCAAGATAGCATAGGCGTTATGTTGCAAGTAACTCGGGTTCAAAAACGAAATCAACAAGAAAATGCAGCATGGTTAACTTGTAGGATTCAAATGAAAATTACTCAGGGACTCATGATACAGGAACTACATCCTTATTTGACTAACGAACCAGGTGTTATTAATTTCCTAACAGAACCTCAACTAAACTATGCTAACACATACTTATGTTATGGATGAAAATACAAACTTTAACATAGACTATATACAATAAAATTTGCATTCTATAATGAGGGTTAGGCTGCTAGATTAGACTACGAAAACGTCTGAAATTACAGAGAGGGTTAAATATAACTCTGCAACTATTAAATTCTTGGCAACAAATGTAAAACTTGGCACTCAAACCTTCAAATGATTCTACAGTGACTCAATCAATATATTATATTAATATGCTCATAACATAAATGGAACCATAATATAAGTACTAGAAACAAATGAAACCTGTGGGTTGAAGATGTCCATCCAGACCTTGCGCTCCTTCCTTTCCTTCATTTTCTAATCACAAAGACTTCATCATTACCTCCCAGCCAACGCCAGGGGTACTCTTATTCCCCCTTATCCCCTTGAGCCACAAAGGGGCCAAGCACACAAAAACCAAAACACAATAGCTTTCAAGCTTTCCTCGCAAGGAAGGGCTTCCACTCTTTCACATGCCTGGAGTCCTAACTCTCACAAGTAAAAACACAGTCAATAAAAAATTTGGTAGCATAACAGTGCCTTTCCCCAGGGTTCGATCCTCTTCCCTTCTATGTCCATTTCTTTATAGAATTCTTCCTCACGTACATTTGTCCCTCATGCATAATTCATTATTTTTTAGAAATTCAGTTCAAGGATTATTCATCCACTACAAGTGTCACATTCTCCTCAGGTTCTACAAGTAATTTCTCTTTTATTTTTATTTAAATGCCACCTTTCCTCACATTTCACCATGCGGTCCTAAATTTCCTCTTAGTTGTCTCTTAGTTTCCCCAATCCCCTTAATTAATGGTTGTCTCCTAACTAGGTTTTAGTTAGGATTGGATTAGGAGTCGTCTTAGTTAGGATAGGGTTGGTTGACTCAAATTCTATTCTATGCACACCCATTCTCTCAAGTTGAAATTATTTTTAAACAAGGATTTATTTTTAACAATTTAATGCACCCTTGTGTATTTTATCAATTCTTTAGGTTCTTACTTACTATTTCCTAACCATTGATTTCCTTCAAATCCTTACTCATGTCACAATTCAATTAGCCCATTTATTTAAAATGTATGGTTGGCTTTATTAATTAATACTCTATTGTTTAATTAATTATTTTAATCCATCAAGGTCAAATCATTCCAGTGTTTTCTAGGCCACCTATGTTTATTGACTAAGGTTTCAATTATGCAACGTGCCCTTCAAGATGCAACTCATGCTCCAAGGGTGCCACTCGCATTGACCTGTTTTTGGAAGTTTGTCCAACCCCTTGGAGTCAAAACAACATTTGGTCAACCTTGTGAGAGACTAAGGGATTCTAAGGAATAAGTACCCCACTTTATTGTGTGCCCCTTAGAAATACTCCTAAGCGACTGTCTCAATCCACCCTCACGGCATACTGAACAACCCAACTAGGTAATCGTTAACCTACAGTTCTGACCACGGTGGGAGTGTTATTAGGTTGTGACAGGGATGCTACCACCCCTCTCCCTCAATATCTGTTTTTTTGTAGAAGGCCCCTTTACTCTTTATGTGATTCGAATTAGCAAGCATTGGCAAGCCTGCATCCACTAACAAAAATAGTGTCAAAGATTTATATACATAAACCATACTAAAATACGTCATACATCATATGTGCATAATAATGAAATATTCAAACAATACAATCCACTCCCTTACTCAATCTGGAGTCCAAGGAAGCCCTTTGATGCCACCGGCATCCATAACCTGTCGTGTGTCCTACACTCTCAAGACGACTTGTCAAAAGAACATGTCAACACATATATATACATCAATATAATCCAGCAGCTATAACACCTCAACATCATCATATATAACGCAAAATCTAAATGAAACCACAGTGTGCCATACCCGGATCTCTTGCAAGCATGTGCCATCAAAGAATAAGTCAATAATAGTATGCTCATTAGAGCGGGATGTTACATACACCCCCTCTTTTTCTAAACTTCATGCCGAAGTTTGTGCAGTATATGTAAAATAAAGTAAATAAATGTATCTGACATAGATCTATATGTCTAAATATATCAAAACAGGTAAGGAAACTATTGACGCATCTCAAATGAGTCCTCCCAGGTAGACAAGTGTGGACTATAATTGTCCCACTGGACCTTGACCTGATCGATTTTTCGACGTCATAGCTATCGAATGTGATGGTCTAGAATGTGGATTGGCTCCGCCATGAGAGAACCTTCATCCAACACTTACAAGGAGCTCATGTCAATAACATGTGAAGGGTCACTAATATAATGTCTCAAAACAGATACATGAAAAACATCATGCATACACCTCAAGGAATCAGGAAAGGCTAGTCGATAAGCCATGAGTCCCTTATTTTCCACTACTTCAAAGGGTCCCATGAACCTAGGAGAGATTTTATCACCTTTTCCAAACTTGATCGAACTCTTATGCAGTTTTACCTGCAAGAAGACTCTATCTCCAACTTCATAACTGCGGCCAATGTGGCGGGCATCAGCGTAACTCTTTTGTTGATCTTGCACTTATTTAATTCTATGTCTGATCGATTGCATTTGTTCTTCCATTTCTTGAATCACTTTTGGTCCTACCAATACCCTATCCTCAAGTTGATCCTAACTTAATGGCGTCCGACACGATCGCCCCATAAAAGAACTCAAATGGTGTCATCTAAATCGTGCTCTGATAGTTTTTGATGTATGCAAATTCTACTAGTGGCAAGAATTATTCCCAACATTTATGTTGGTCCATTACATACATATGCAAGATAACCTCCAAAATCTGGTTTGTCCTTTCTGTTTTCCCGTAAGTCTTTGGGTGATAAGTTTTTCTAAAGTTTAATCGTGTTCCCAAAGCCTCTTGGGAACTTAACCAAAATCATCCTATAAACATTGATCCTCGATAGGATATGATTATTTTTGGCACCCCATGTATCTCACAATCTCGCTAACAAATACTCTATCTATGTCTGGTGCCTGATACATCATACGCACTAGAATAAAGTGTGCACTCTTCGTCGAAGTGTCAACCACCACAAAAATCAAATCATGTCTTCTTGCCATTAGTGGAAATCCAACAATAAAGTACATTTAAATGACTTCCCATTTCGATTCAGGAATAGCATGTGGTTGTAATAATCCTACTGGATGTCTATGTTCATCCTTCACTTGTTGACATTCTAGAAATCTCACCACATAACTAATTATGTTTGCCTTCATTCCCTTCCAAAAGAACAAGGGATTAAGATCTTTCGTCATCTTCGTGACTCCCAGATGAGCCATGTATATTGCTCGATGCACTTCACTTAAGATAAAACTTCTTATTTCGTCATTAGGTTGTACGTAAATTCTTCTATTAAATCTCAATAATCCATCGGCGTCTAGTGAATAACCTTCGTACCTCGGTACCATCATGGTATCTTGTCCAATATTTTTCTTAACTTCCTTATACCAGTCATCATCGATTTGTAGAGTTAGAATATTTTCTCAAAGATTCATCTTAAGAGGTAACACCGAAAATATGTGTGGCCTCCTACTCGGTGCATCTACCACTCAGTTCATATTTCCTTTAAGGTAAGAAATTTCAAAGTCGTATTCACTAAGCAATCATGACCAATGCCTTTGGCGTGCATTCAGGTCACTTTGTGTAAAAATATGCTGCAATCCACAGTGATCTTTCTTTAATTCAGATTTTCTTCCAATCAAATAATGTCTCCATACTCTCAAAGTGTAAACAATAGCTAATAACTCCAGGTCATGTGTTCCGTAGTTCTCTTCATGCCTTCTCAATTTCCAGGAAATGTAAGCAATCACTCGATTGTCTTGCATCAAAACTCTGCCTAACCCTTCCTTAGATGTGTCTATGCATACCAAGAACTCCTTGTCCATGTCAGGGACTTTTAGTATTGGTGTTGTCATCAACAACTCTTTGAGCCTTTGAAATTCTTCGCTGCATTTCTCAGTCCACAAGAACTTATTGTTCTTCTTCTGCAATTTCATGATCGGTTTTGCTATCTTTGAAAATCCTTTGACAAATCGTCGATAATATCCTTCTAAACCCATATAATTGCATACTTAGTGTACGTTTGTCGATGCTGGACATTCCATAATAGCCTCCACTTTCGTTGGATCCACATTTATACCTTCGCTAGATATGATATGTCCCAATTAGTGAATCTTAGATTGGTAGAGAGAGCATTTTGATAGCTTCCCGTACAGTTTGTTTTCTCTTAGGCACTGCAGGACCAACCTCAAGTGTTCATCATGCTCTTCCTTTGTCCTAGAATAAATCAGTATGTCATCAATAAAAACTTTAACAAACGTATCCAAGTATTAATGGAACACCCCATTCATCAAACTCATGAATAACCCATGGGCATTTGTCAACCCGAATGGTAAAACTGTAAATTCATAGTGTCCAAATCTCATCTTAAAAGCGGTCTTAGGGATATCTTCTTCTTTAATATGCAATTGGTGATATCCTGATCTCAATTCAATCTTCAAAAATACCATCGCCCCTTTCATCTAATCAAACAAATCATCTATTCTTGGCAACGGAAACTGGTTCTTGATCGTTGCTTTGTTCAATTGATGATAGTCAATAAAAAGTCTCCAAGATCCATCCTTCTTCCTTAAAAAAATAGTTGGTGCACCCCAAGGTGACACTTGGAAAAATAAGTCCCAAATCCAACAATTCTTTCAATTATATTTTCAACTCTTACAATTCAAGCGTTGAAATCCGGTAAGGATCTCTTACAATAGGTTCATTTCCCGGTTTCAAGTCTATTGTAAACTCCAACTCTCTTTCGAGTGGTAAACCGAGTAACTCTTATGGAAAAATGTATGCAAACTCTTGCACTATAGGAAGGTTTTTTAGTCCTTTCACCTCGCCCTTTTAATTCAGCGCTAAGATTTCATATAGTTTTCATCCCTTGTGCATACTCTTCTGCAATTGTAGGGAAGAAATGAACCTCAAGTACACTCCCTGGTTTCTTCCTACAATCACTCTAATTTGTCCCAAATCATCTGTCAAACTTAATTGTTTTGTCTTACAATTAAGTATTTTAATATCCCTAGGTCGAACCCAATTGTAAATGTAAATGCAAATGTACGTAAGTTGGTGAGCTATTTGATATCATTTTTGTATGCACCTTCCTGGCATAGTGCGCGCATGTACTGCACGGAAAAATGAAGAAGTGTGCACATTCTAGGATACTGCACGTAGCAACTTAAGTGTGCATGATTTTGAGGCCTAGGAGCCTTTGTGTATATTTTGTGTTTTATAGGCTAGTGAGCCAGTTATTATAAGCTATGTTGCTTATGTTTTCATTAGGCCGGAGAGCCTAGATGTTAAAGGCCAATGCACCTATTTTTGTATATGCCTCATCAATTAATATAAAATACATCGTTGCGCGTAGACCGACCACGATAAAAGAGTATGGGGGACTAAACTCCACTAGTTAGGGAAAGGGAGAGGCTAAAAGTTAAGGAAAAGGGTTAAGCTAGGGAGATTAAGCCAAAAAGGAATATGATACTAATATTTCCTAAAGTATAAAGTATGGATAATTATTTTATCCTAAGTTCTGAAGATGGGGACAAGTGGGCCAAAGTAGCTCCCAACATGAAAAGTGTCAAGTTGGGGACATACATACATATTGTTTGGACTTAGTTCATTTTCCATGATTCTGACCATCATTCTTCCATCATTGGATCATCATGCAGCCATTCCATCAGCTTTCACACACTCATTGAGCTATCGTCCATACTTTCCTATCACCGTATTTGAACATGTATCCAGAGCCATATATGTTGGTGTAGCTAGTTAGCTTGAGAGTTGGACTGAAGAAGCAGGTTGTCAGGCCCATGGGATATTGAAGAGGCGGGTTGTCAGGCCTGTGAGCAATTTCTCTCTGGGTGAGAGAATTGTTGGGAATTGATTTCCTAAAGGTGCTAAACTACATCGACAGGGCTCTGAGACTTCATTTCTGGCCTGTTGTTGAATCCCTGGAAGGGAAGTGGGGCAGCCGAGGGACTATTGAGCAGAGAAGGGGCACACTTCTTAGGGTGGTACAGGCATGTGGGGAATGAGAGACTGTAGGATGTTAGTTTCAGTAGGCACCTGTGATGGAGTCTTTTCTATTGTCCATGAGCCATTAGCCTGGTTGGGAATCCCTTTACCCAGGTGGAGTTTAGTCCCAGCTCAGGGGTGACCCACTGTTGAGAATGATGAGTAGTGTGGTCTAAGGCTGGGAAGTTCGTGGAAGTTCTACATGCGGTTGGTGACATTCTTACCAAGATAAGTTTCAACTGTGTGATAAAATCACATGCTGCATTGTTATTACATGTGTATTTCTATGGATTTATCTTATGTGTGGTTATAACTGTTCTTATATTTATGGGTATTGCTTGAATATGTTGCATGTGTATGTTTACTATTATTTCAGTATGAATCTGTGCATTTACGAAATGTATTTGTCTGTTTATGTTTTATATATAATGCTTCCACAAGAGTTCTGTGTGTATATGTTTTAATTGCATGCAGTTCAAATATTTTATGTGGCATATCTCAGTTAGATGTTGGGTATGCTACAGTATGTTCCACGGATAGAACGAAAGGATTCTTTGGTGTATTGTGGTCTGGCCTGGGTGGTCGGGGACGTTACAATATGGTATCAAATCCTGAAAGCACTCTCTAGAGTAGTATGCCTTGGCATGGGTGGTCGGGGATGTTACAAGTATCGCATCATGCGATTCCAACCAATCCATACCAATCATTATGTCATAAGATCCTATTATCATGACATAAAGATCT
The DNA here is from genome assembly GCA_009831015.1 of Picea engelmannii. NCBI lineage: Eukaryota > Viridiplantae > Streptophyta > Pinopsida > Pinales > Pinaceae > Picea > Picea engelmannii. Next base: position 603,247 of record ML784739.1, read on the forward strand.
ACCTTTGTTACACAGTCTCCCATTTTAAGGCTACAGCATGTAACCTTTCCTCCAACCTTTTTTTTGGCACCCGATGCCATTTCTACGTACTTGAACTCATCCTGCTCGAATGCCTTTACCTTAATTCTCTTTAGTGCTACACTAGAGATGAAGTTCTCTGTAGCACCTAGATCTATCAATACACTGTAGTTTTGGTCTGTGATCATACCTGACGTCTATAGCACAGTGGATTGATGCTCATCCAAGCAGTTGTTCACCATTGCATGTATCCTGTGGACCTTGCCCAAATCTCCAACTATAGTGGGTCATGATGATCCGGTCACTCTAGCTTTCTCAATTGGATAGTCTCACTGGTAATGTGACTCACCACATGTCCAGCATCCAGTCTTCAGTCCAGTGCCCCTGGTCCCCGAAGTAGAAGTTGTTGGTCTAACATCCTATGATCTCGGTATGTTCTGCTGAACATGCCTAAACTGTTGTTGTGGTCAATGTTGTTTATGTTGTAATCCTTTGTAAGAAGTCCTTTGTCGAGGAGTCTGTCTCCATGGTGTCGTAAACACATGTCCTCTCGGCGTAACTTGAGGCCCTGTAGTATGTATGGATGGTGTCGGATGTTGTTGCGCTCTTGATGACATCTGTCCAATCTGTCTAGAGGGAGTCCTTCCCTGACCCCCATTGTTCATCTCTTCCTCAGCTATGAGGGCCTTCTAAACCCCATCATGCAAATTCTGAGGCATTAAGATCCTCACCTTCGCATGAATGTTATAGTTAAGTCCAAACACGAACTTGTTGGTCTTCGACTTCTCTGTGTTAAGATGTGGAGCATACCTAAGTAGCTCCATGTATCTAGCCTCATACTATGGCACCATATGACCTCCCTGTCATAAGTCGTTGAACTCATTAAGTTGATGCTCAATGAATTCTTTGGACAATTACCTTTCCTGGAACCGTTCCTCGAATAGTTCCCAGGACACGTCTTCGATGGCCATGTTTAGTTGAGGAAGGAGCATCTTCCACCATAGAAGATCACTCCCCTTCAGCTAAAACACCACCATACAGACTTTCATTTTGGAGGTATAATCACGAAGTGTGAAGCACATCGTCATGTTATCCAACCATGCCTTAGCAGCTAAGTCATCTGGGGCACCCCAGAACTCAGTAAATTTCACCTTCTCGAGTTCTCGGTGTATGTTATTACTACCAGCTAGAGCATGATGTGAACTCTCATTGAGTATAGATGCTTTTCCTTCATCTCTATCCATATGGTTGATCAACGCCTCAAACATCCTCTGGAAGGATCTCATCATACTTACTACATCGCCCACGGCAATCTGCTCTTTCTCAACATTTGGCTCCTCTTCGTGGGGGTTAGACCTTTTGAGCGTGGATGATATCAGAGGTGTCACACCCCTTCCTCCAGCACCATGTAGTCTACCTCCCTTACATCCTCTAACCATTATTACCTGCAAGAGAATTTCATATTTTTATTAGCGATCTAATTCAGTCATTTTGTTTAACACAATGGATGGCGTAATGGTCCAATGTCGCAGGGTTGAACCGGATCTGATACCATATGTAAAATCCCCTATGTTACATCCTATAATTACTTGAGAAACAGTAAGAGATTTTTTTTTAAACATTCATAATCATCATCAGAACAGGAGAAGCATTATAGTAACATACATCAGTAGTACACATTCTATTTCTTTCATTCCATTTCAAAACTAGATTTAGATACTAATTTAAGCATGAAGCATCCGCCACATCACATAAGATGGCATACATACTACCCACCCAACCTATCATGCAATATTAGGACTTCCAAGACACACAATCAATTCTCAAGTCTAGGATTTGTTTGATTGATCTTGACCATTTAAGGTCTCAATACTGGCAATTGTTCTGAGGAACAAGGAAGTATCTAATTCCCATATCCTTATCTTATTAAAATTTCAATAAAATCTCAACATTCCTTTTTGCAAATTCTTCAATTAGCATAGAGAATATGATACCTTATTCAACACCTCCTAACACCAGGTATTATATTACAAAAGAATTCATCACCGTACTAATTAAAGGTTAGGAAGAATTCAATATAGCCATGACAAAAACTTAACAGTAAAAACAGAGTCCCTTAATATCCATCTATCACTTGTGACAGTTTCAAATTACTAATTTTTTCCTCAACGTGTAACACCCTACGGGGTATAACCAAGTAGATAGGTATCATATCTACCTTACAAATTAAAAAGGAAAAAGAAAATCAGAGAAATACTCTTAGCACAAGGTAGAAACCATAGGCCTACTATGTATTTTTGTGAACCACAAAAACTATGAAGAAAATAAACTTGTAACCGAAAGAAGGTTCGATCTAAGAACAAGTTAAAATTTTCTGTTAGAAGCCTGAATATTATCTTCTAGTAACACAATGTAACACCTCCATATTCAATTCTTGAAGTGCGTAGATGACTCCTTGAAGGCCCAAGGTTTAGAAGATACAACACCTGAAGTGCACAGAGACCCTCTCAAGTCGGGCAGAGGTCAAAACTGTTGGAAGTACAAGATCATGAGAGACAGTGTGAACATACACAAGGGAGGCACAAAGTATGCACTCAACAAATTAGAATCCAGAGCTCAGGAGGGATGCACTATAGAGCATTGGAGTTCCTTTCAAGGAAAAGATCCAGAGCGACAAGGGGTGCAGGGTTCAAAGGAGGAGTCAAAACCATTGAACCGGGAGAAAGCTACAGTAGTCGTTAGATCTGGGAGTTGCAGAGGAAGGTCGTAGAATCAACATTCGATTAAGTCTCACTCGTCATATCTCAATAAGGGTAGATCAACGATGGGGAGACATTGCGCAATCAAAGGGTCGAGTTAATTATCATGCCAGTTTTGGTTCCACAATCCACATGGGCCTTCAATTGTCACCTACAAGCAAATCAACGATCTGCATCGGTCCCACTATCAACGAGAAGTTTCGATTACATAAATAGGGAGAGGGTTTAAACATCATGCTAGTCGAGACTAATTCCCAGCCGTCAGATCTCAGTAAGGGTAGATAAACGATGGGGAGCCATTGTGAGATCAAAGGGTTGAGTTAACTATCACAACAGTTTCAATTTTGCAAATCATACGGGCCATCGATCGTCACCTACAAACAGATCAATTGTTGGCATCGGTCCCACTATCAACAAGTAGTTTCGATTGTGGAAATCATGAGAGGGTTTAAACATCGTGCTAGTTGAGACTACGCAATCCTTCCTAGCCATCGATCTTCACGATCATCAAATTATACCATCGATTAGCACTCAATGAGTTGAGTCGAGGTCATAGCTCTCAGTCATAGGAAGGGAGGACTAGGCCCTTTGGGCTAGTTGAATGGGCCTCGAAGCCCAAATTGCGAGGTGGATATACATCGTAGATCGATGTCGAATGATAGTCATTGGATCTATAATAATTTCGTGATTTGGCGAGTTTGAGTTTGCAACAGAAGGGTTAGAAACCCCAAAGCTATGAAGTCTTGAAGTGAAGGACGATCATATATTTGACGAACGATTGCAGGTTGTTGGATCTACGATCCTACGTTCTTCAACGGTTCCGTAATTCACTGCTCTGACACAACTAGGGTCAGTAAGTTAGGGTGAAGGAACTCTCAATGTCCTGAATTCTGGAGTAAATCTTTCTCATCCAACAGTGGGTACACGTGTCCGTAGATCCGAGTATTCAGAACTTCGACCATTCAATAGGTTGTGGTTGAAGGTTGCGAAGGTGGTAAAGGTCTCGAACTCCCGAAGTTAATCCTGACTATTTTTTTTCATAAATCCAAGACCATCAGATATGGGGATTCGACCTTGGCAAATTCAAAAGAAACGTGAGTGAAATAGCTAGAACTTCTGAAACCTAGAGACCGAAGTGTCGAAGGGTCGAAACCCCATTCTCATAAACTCTATCTCAGCTAATGTGTCAATGCCACCTGTAAACTAATTTCAGATGACACGTGGCACTCATTTTCGGTACTTTGTATTACGTCATCTACGCTAATTCAGGTGGCATGTGTCACTCTCATTGTCGTGACACATCATTGATTGTGACAATGTGGCTGCCATGTCACTCCAGAAGGTTTTCACTCTGGGAGAATGGAATAAAGAGCAACACAGTTCTTTGAAGTGTCAGAGCTCCGAAGTTACTTCCAGTCGTAGATCGGAGCAAGGTAAAGGGATTGTTGATCTTTAAGTTAATTTGGACTCGAGTCTCTGCTAAGTTAGAGGTAAGGTAAAGGAATATGAAGACCCCGAAGTTTTGAAATTCTGGAGTAAAGGAGATCTATATATCTAGCGAATAAACAAGGACCATAGATCTTCAAGTCTTATTCCTTCGTAGGTTTTGGCAATTTGGCACTCCAGAGGAAAGGAGTGGTGGTTGCAAAAGGTGATGAACTCTCAGAGTTATAAACTCTGGAGTGGATGAAAACCGTCAATATAAGGGAATTATAGGTCGTCATATCTCTGATCCCTTCAGCGGTTCGGCGATATGGGTGGAACAAACTTAGGATGTGAAGCAGGAAAAACCCTGAAGGTCAGAGTTTCGTAGCGGATCTCCACTGTAGAAACTCCTATGAGGAGAAACTCTACCAGATGTTAGATTAGGCTGCTAAAAGTCAACGAAAGAGGGTGGTAGGGCAGGATAACCTATAACTGTTGGTTAACTCAACTTACAACTGAATTCGGCCTATGAACACTTCAGGAGAAAAGGATTTGAGTTAAGGAAACATTTGGAAAGCCGAAGTTCTGGAGCCCTGAATAGCACCCTTTTAACATAGCACTAGCTTCAGGATCCTAGTCACATGCTTAAATTTGTTTTAGGAAAAGGGTTTATGCACTAAAGGTTAAGAGTCAACTCTCGAGACTTTGACAGGCCTCCCTCATTTAGAAAACCTTGGATTTAACTTCAAGATAGCACAGGTGTAACATCCTCCTAGTTATGACAACCCAACTCTAGTAACTAGTGCAATTTTTTTATTTTTTATTTTTGGGTGTGTTTAAAAAGCGTGTGCGCGCGTGTGCAAGGAACAACAATGCATTTGACTCTGTTCCTCCACCTGATGACGAATAAGACACAACCATGATGAACATAACAAGACTACAAAGACGCGCGACAAGTAACTGCATGCATAAATGATGATCACACGACTATAAGTAGAACTGACTACCCGCCCGTCCTACCCTGCAAAGGTTAGGACCTCCAAGACACATAAGCAACGCTCAAGCCCAGGTTCCCATCGATTTTAACCATTTAAGGTCTCAGGGATGGAAACTGTTCTGAGGAAATTGGAGGTGTCTACATCCCGCCCCACACAAGCATACCACGCAATGCACTTACCACAGTCAAGCACAACCATACGTAAATGAGCATCCCCGTCCTCTACGAAAAGCACAAGGCAAAGGACTCAGATAATGACCAACCAAAATAAGACAAGGTATTGTATATGAATCGACGATGATTGATTTTAGACCAATTACTCTATTTAAACTTCATTACCCACGAGTACCTTTAGCATAAGGTAAATACAATTAATCTCAATCCCCCATTTGTTAAGTCATAAAATCTCAATTTTACTTAGTTCAAGGACATTACAATTGTATGTTGTCGCTTACAGTGGAAATGATAATAGCGTCGCCATGAAATGATGCCCATAATACCTTTATATCACAACGGCTTGCAATAATCACAATCATCTTGCCTTACTTAATCATTACACCACTTTACCTTAACGTTACATTACCATGCATTACCTTACATTAACACTCCATTTCACTTCAATACATCCTAGTACATTACATTAGCACTTCACTTAAAATTTCATTATATTGCGATTCATGCCCTTCCATCAAATTACCTTTCCATAACATAACATTTCAAATAGAATAATAGTGACATTACTTTTATATGATTTCTAACACTAACTTTACCCTCTACAATATAGGGAAAAACATTACTCTTACTATTCAGAAATAATAATTACCATGACGGTACCCTTCCCTTAGCAATGTAGATTGTTGTTACAACGCATTTAAGATAGGATAACAACAATCAAATTTAAAATAAAGTATATAAAAACAATCAAATTTGTGAAGATAAAAGCAATTATTAATCATGGACGAATCAATATTATGTATTAATTTAAGCTAGGATAAAACAATTGAAAAGAACATTTCAATGAGACGTTTATAATAACCTACCTCCTTAAATATAAGTCACATTAATAGGATGCATTTTAAGAGAAACAATCTTGTGTCATTTCAATAAGTAATCAGATTTTTTTTTTGCATTTTTAAATCTTAACTACTACCCTTTTTTTTGGTTTATTATTTCACCCTTTATTTATTGATAATAAAAATTTAACTTTATTCTACAGCTGCAAAGATTTTTGAAAACAATTTCTTAATAACTTATGATCGAAGGCATGTCGTATTAAATTCGTCTTAAGGGAATGAGAATTAATTAATATAAATTCCATTCACGGGCTAGGGAAGGACGGTTGGAAAATTCAATTTAGGTTATAATATATGTATTTTTTCATTTAAACAAAAACCACAAGGGCGGTTGTTTGGTTTTCCCATAAAGTAGGTACGCAGGTCGAACCGAGGTCTGTTAATGAGCTCAAACGCCTGGAGCATTGAAAGCATCGTGAGGATAGGTTTTAAAATTCAGAAAAATTTAGAAGGACGTGGCCAACCTTCGCTTCCCACAGGACGCATTAGTGGGTTTCTCGGGCCTACCCAAAGTCCCACTTGTTGTTACCCAACCAGCGCTACAGATCTACCGAATCACTGAGCTACCGAAATCTCTGTCACCGCATTCATCTACGAGAGGATTTGTATTGTATTGATGAGTACCCAATCTACGGAAAGTGATCTCGGGAGATGAAGGAAGTGGGTGTGCCTCGATACGCTGAGCTGTGCCTCGATATGTGTATTACAGATTAGCGCCAGTTTTTGAGGACATTCAAGTAAAATAACATGTCTCTGCATTTATGACCCTAATGTTATGATCCGCAACCAGCCAGGCGATAACACAAATTGAGAAATGTTTTTAATTAATTAAGAATAATTCTAAAAATCCTTTTTCAATGTCCTTCCCCTCACATCCTTAATAAACATACATCGTAATCCCGGAAATTAATAAGCATACGTCGTAATCCCGGAAATAATAAATTCTAATATTCAAATGTTCAGATTTAACCTAAAAGAACAGTGTCCTGTATTATAAATTAGAATAGTCGAATAGCGACAAGCCCGCATGTAAGATTTTCGTCGGTGACATTGTCCTTATATTAAAATTTTCAGCAATGATTTGACCATTTGAGATTATTCTTTTTCACCTGTTTCTAAATCGATATGGTTTGTCCATGAGCCTCTTCTTAACAATAGAATTTGTTTGGTTGGGTAGAATCGAGAATGGCAGAACGTTTCAAAGAAGCGGTAAATAATCTCATATGGCAGAATTGTTTTTTTTTTTTTTAGTTTTATCTGGCTTAAATTTCTTTGGCAGCAGGGAATAATAGACAAATATTAAAATTCTTAGATGGCAGGGAATAATAAACAAACAATATGTTATTGGGCGCAAATTGAGAAATGTTTTTGATTAATTAAAAATAATTCTAAAAATCCTTTTTCAATGTCCTTCCATCCTAAAACCTCTCACAGATTAATATGGTTAGGTTTAGAGGCGTGGGAACCCGGATGAAACAGACGTAGAGAAACCTCGAAGCCCAAGACAAAAGGGGATATAAACCTGAGGCGAATTGACAGTATGGTTAATGATATAAACAGCTAACTGGGATATAAACCTGAGACGAATTGACATTCTGTTTAATGAGAAAAATAGTGAATTCAACTTCTGTCGTGGCCTCGTCAATAACGGGTTCAAGTTATCGACGGATAGGAACAAGAAATAATTTTAATAATTTTAAAAATATTAAAATTCCAGACATAAGGTTACCCTTGCAAAATCATGAAATCTATGGTCAACATTGCACTAATAGGTGGTCAGCGACCATATCAATCGCTAAATACCATGCCGTGGCAGGTATAATAATAGGTCGAATGAGGGCGAGTCCACCCACTACCAGGAATTAGAAACCAGAATGTAGGATTAGCATCAAAATGCAGGGATAAAAACGAAACCACGCAGAGATACAACATCAGCCCAATGCAGCGTTAAGAGCACGAAATCTACGTGGGCATTCTCTCGTTTAAATCAGGAGCAACAGGGTTTGAATCCGCCCACTTCCAGGCGCCAGCAATAAGATAAAACACCCCAGCCACCAATGGAAATGCCCACAGTAAGGTAATACACCAAGGCTAGATGGGTAAAACCCCCACGGCGATTGTAAACGCCCCCAGAAGTTTCCCCGCCTAAAGCAAATGTAAAAACACCATGGAAAGGTAAAAACTCCCTTACCCAAATAGTGAAACAACGCAGGGTACCGTGCCCCCACAAAATCAAATACAAGCAATCGTAGGTCATAAGGGTTTCCAGCGTAGAGATAGTTTTATCTCTTCAAGCAAAAACGCAGACAACCAAACACAAGGAAATTTAACCCTAAACGCAGAGAAATTTTCTTATAAACAGAGGAAATTTATATTACCAAAAATGCTGGGAAATACATATATGACTATTCTTATTACATTCAAGAGACAAGGAGATTCCATTGATAACAGATTTTATTACATCTGCACAGAAATAGAAAGCACTACATATAAAACCAATATGTTCGCTTCAAACCGCAAGGATAATACATTCGAGAACATATTGTTATTACATTGCAGAGTAAATAAATAAAACGGCCATTAATCCATTTACAACCCATGTTCTAATACCAACATAAATCGTAAAGCATCATATTCTATCAAGAACCAAAAATCCATACCGTTGCCTTATTGTCCACGTAGAATAATGTACTGGCACTCCGTGTCGCTCCTGCTCCGTGCCTCTCCCGCTCGCCGACCGTAGAGACTACACCGGTACCTCCCATCCAAACGCTAGGGGTACTCTGCTTCCCCCTTAGCCCCCCGAGCCGCAAAGGGGCCACACACAAACCAGAGGATATGCCTAGCTTCCCAACTCGCCTCCAACGCTGAGCTACCACTCTAATCCCAGCTGAGAAATTCCCAACTCCTCACAAGCAATCAGTCCAGTCCCCATTTCGGCAGCATAACCATACCTAACAGCCCTCCCCATCCTTCTCCCTTCCCCCTTTCTTTTATGCCCTTCAAACCCTAAATCATAATAAATTTTAGTTTTTTTTTTTATGAAACCCTAAAAATTTCTCTCTTTTACAAGTGCCACTCATCCCTACCCTTCTCCATAAATTATTTTATTTTTCTATAAATTAGAGATTATGGAATACACGTCAATTTGTTTATAATATATATATATTACTTTATTTTTCCTATTTACAAGCATGTTATTCATCATTTTAATTTATC
>ML784739.1:612787-640728 GCA_009831015.1 Picea engelmannii
GAGGAATAATGAGAAATTAAGGGGATGGATGGTGATTTAGTAATGTGAAATGGACATGTAAATGGGAAATGGATACTGGAAGATTAAGGTGATGGAGGATAGTTAAATAATGTAGACATGGATAATGAGAGGATAATGGTCTTTTTTTTTTTCGGAATTTTCTTTATGTTACACTACGAAGGTGATGTCATTCTCCCACCAGTTAGAAATTAATTTTCTTCTTTGCAAATTTTTAAAACTATTAGATTTGTTTTAAAACTTACCCTTGTCATCGCCCCAAGAATTTTATGAAGACCCAACTATTACTTAGGTGGGTTTTTGTTTCTTTTGTTATTTTTTTTTTATTTCAGGGTCTGCTCTTAGGGTTAGACTAAAATTTTACCCTAAAAGTTTTAGACTTAGTACTAGATTCTGAACTGGGCAACACTGGGTTAGGGAAGTTGTTTAAGAATTTCTTAAGGCGTTATTGTCTTAGGGCTGTTTAGGTTTGCTTCCTTCATCCACATCAATGCGACGTGCCCTTCAGGACGCACCACATGCTCCAAGGGTGCCACTCGCCTCGTTCATTTACTTTACGCGATGTTCCCTTTAGGATGCACCACGTGCTCCAAGGGTGCCACTCGCTTCATGTGTTTCTTTTGTGCGACGTGCCCTTCAGGATGCACCACGTGCTCCAAGGGTGCCACTCGCTTCATGTGTTTCTTTTGTGCGACGTGCCCTTCAGGATGCACCACGTGCTCCAAGGGTGCCACTCACCAACTGGACTAATTGGTAGACATCTATAACCCCTGGAGTCAACACTCCACCAGGTGAACTTGTGGGAGACTAAGGGTTCTAAGGAATAAGACCCTCGCCTTATTGCGCGTCCCTTAGAATCATCATGAGCGATTGTCGTAGTATGCCCTCACAGCATCGTGGATCCTCTCGAACTAGGTAATCGTTAACCTACAGTTCGAGCCATGGCGGGAGTGCTAGTAGGCGGTGGCAGGGTTGTTGTCCACCCCTCTCCCTCAACCTCTCTGGAAATCGTGTGTGGCCCCTCTACTCCATATGTGAGTCTGGTCGGCAAGCTATCGTCAGCCTGCATCATCAACAATCGTGTCAGAACATGTCAATATCATATCATCAAATCAAATCAAATATCACAGTAAATAAATCAACCCAAAAGCACACTCCCTGACTCAATCTGGAGTCCAAGGGGGTTCCACCGATGCCTCTGCATCCTCAAGGTCCAAAACCTTGCACACTCAATACAACTGAGTCAAATAGCACATGTCTACATCACATAGTAAAACATCATGTCGTCTATCATAGTGCATCATAATCAACTATAAATGTTTTAACATCAGAAAGTCCAGATCACTTGCGAGCAAGTGTCCTCAAATAATAAGTTTTCTCAATGCGCCAGAGCGGGATGTTACATACACCCCCTCTTGGTCTAAACTTTGTCTCGAAGTTTCTCAGTATAAATGCCGAATAAAAGTATCACAGTATCATAATTCTACCTAATCAAACCAAAATGGAAACCGTTGGCGCATATCATATGCGTCCTCCCAGGTCGCCGAGTGCGGACTATAACTGTCCCACTGGACCTTGACCTGATCTACCGTTCGACATCATAATTGTTGAACATGATGATCTAAGATGCGGACTGGCTCAGCCATGAGTGCTCCCTCATCTGATACCTACAATGAACTCTTGTCCATCATGCGTGTAGGATCACTAATATAATGTCTCGGAATAGATACATGAAAAACATTGTGCATACACCTCAAAGAATCAGGCAAGGCTAGTCGATAGGCCATGGGCCCCTTTCTCTCCACAATCTTGAAAGGTCCCATGAACCTAGGAGAGATTTTAGCTCCCTTTCCAAACTTGATCAAACTCTTATGCGGTTTAACCCGCAAGAAGATTCGATCGCCGACCTCGTAACTACGGTCGTCTCAGTGCACATCGGCATAACTCTTATGTCAATCCTGTGCTTCTTTTATCCTTTGTCTTATGGTTTTCATTTGCTCTTCCGTTCCTCGGATCGCTTCTGGTCCCACCAGGACCCTATCCTCAAGCCGATTCCAACTCAAGGGCGTCTGACACGGTCGCCCATAAAGAAAATCAAAAGCTGCCATCTTAATGGTGCTCTGGTAACTGTTGTTGTAAGCGAATTCTACTAGGGGCAAGAACTCCTCCCAATGCTTTTGTTGGTCCATCACGTACATGCGCAACATGTCTTCCAAGGTTTGGTTCATTCGTTATGTCTGTCTGTCAGTCTCTAGGTGATACGCAGTGCTAAAATTAAGTTGGGTTCCCAAGGCCTCTTGGAAACTCGTCCAAAATCGTCTAGTAAACACCGATCCTCGATCGGATACAATCTTTTTAGGCATGCCATGCAGCCTCACAATCTTACTGATGGAAAACTCTCGCTATGTCAGGTGCCTGATACGTCGTATGCACCAGAATAAAGTGAGCACTCTTCGTCAAAGTGTCTACTACTACAAAAATCGAGTCGTGTCTCCTTGCCGTCAGTGGCAATCCAACAATGAAATCCATCGAAATAACTTCCCATTTCATTTCTGGAATGGCATGTGGTTGAAGTAATCCTACCAGGTGTCTATGTTCAGCCTTTACCTGTTGACACTCTAGACATCTAGCCACAAAGTTGACTATGTCGGCCTTCATTCCCTTCGAGAAGAATAAGGGTTTAAGGTCTGCCCTCATCTTCGTAACTCCTGGGTGAGCCATGTAAACTGCTCTATGAGCCTCGCTCAGGATCAACATCCTCAGCTCGTCATTTGGCGGTACATAAATCCAACTTCTAAACCTCAATAAACCATCGCTATCTAATGAATATCCCTCGTATCGTGGTACCATCATAGTGTTTTGTCCGATAAAATCCTCGACCTCTTTGTACCGATCATCGTCACGCTGTAAAGTGAGAATCTTCTCCCGTAGATTCGTTTGAAGAGGAAACACCAAAATGATGCGTGGCCTCTTACTCAAAGCATCTGCCACTCAGTTCACTGTTCCCTTTATGTAAGTAATCTCGAAGTCGTACTCACTAAACAATTCCGACCAACGTCGTTGTCGCGCGTTTAGGTCGCTTTGCGTAAAAATGTGTTGCAGCCCACAATGATCAGTCTTTAATTCAAATTTTCATCCAATAAGGTAGTGTCTCCAAACCTTCAGGGCATAAACAATGGCTAAAAAATCTCAATCGTGTGTCGCGTAGTTCTCCTCATGCCTTCTCAGTTTCCTCGAAATGTAAGCAATCACTCGTCCGTCCTGCATCAAGACTCTGCCTAAACCTTCCTTGGATGCGTCAATGCATACCAAGAAGTCTGCATCCATGTCAGGGACCTTTAGTATCGGCCCAGTTGTCAACAACTCTTTAAGCCTCCGAAATGCTTCCGCGCATTTCTCTGTCCCAACAAACTTCTTGTTTTTCTTCTGCAATTCCGTGATCGGATTTGCTATCTTCAAAAAACCCTCGACAAACCGTCGATAGTATCCTTCTAATTCCATAAAACTACGCACTTCTGTGACATTCGTCGGCGTAGACCATTCCATAATATCCTCAACCTTGGCTATATCCACGACGATACCTTCGCCGGAGATGACATGCCCTAAGTAGTGAATCCTTGATTGATAAAAAGAGCATTTGGACAACTTCCCATATAATTTGTGTTCTCATAAACATGGTAGTACCAAGCGCAAGTGCTCGTCATGCTCCTCCGTCATCCGAGAGTAGATCAAATGTCGTCAATGAATACTTGGACGAACTTGACCAGGTACTCGCAGAACACCCCGTTCACCCAACTCATGAATACCCCTAGGGAGTTTGTCAGTCTAAACGAAAAAACAGTAAGCTCGTAATGTCCAAATCTCGTCTTTAAGGTAGTCTTAGGGACGTCATCCTCCTTGATCCGTAACTGGTGATACCCATATCGCAAATCGATCTTGGAGAACACCGTCGCACCCTTCCTTTGGTCAAACAGATCATCAATTCTTGCTAAGGGATTCTGATTCTTGATCGTAGCCTTGTTCAGTTGACGGTAGTCAATGCAAAGCCTCCCTGATCCATCCTTCTTTTGTATGAAAATAACTGGTACACCCCACGGTGACACACTAGGATGTATCAGTCCCAGGTCCAACAACTCCTTTAGTTGCATTTTCAACTCTTGCATCTCCGGGGTTGACATCCGATAAAGCGTTCTTGCTATCGGTTCGGTCCCTGGTCTCAGGTCTATGGTAACTCCAGTTCCCTTTCTGGCGACATCCCAGGAAACTCCTCTGGAAATACGTCTGCAACTCTTTCACCACTGGAAGGTGTTCTAGACCTTCCGCTACTCCCTTTTCATTAGCACGAGGATCACATAAAGCTTGCACCCCTTGTGCATACTCTTCCGTAATTGTAAGGAAGAGACAAACCCTAGGGAAACTCCCTGGTTCCGTCCTTCTTTCACACATCTCTGTCCTTCGTCATCATCCAAGCTCAACCGTTTCGTCTTATAGTTGAGTATCGCCTCATGCGATTCCAACCAATCCATACCGTTCATGATGTCATAAGATCCTAAGATCGTGACGTACAAGTTGACCCTCATGACAAACTCTCCCAGGTTAAGGGCACAGCCCATAACCTTTTCTCCCACCTTTTGGTTGGCTTTTGAATCCCTCTCTATGAAGCTAAACTCGTCCTGAACGACTACCTTCTGGATGGCATCATGCAAGGTTTGAGGCATCAAAACATTTAAACCTTTGCATGCAGGCTACCGTTAAGGCCCAACACGAACCTAATGACCTTAAACTTCTCAAAGTTAAGGTGCGGAGCTCACCAGAGTAGTGCCATAAAACGTGTCTCGTACTCGAGCATCGTACGACCTCCCTGTCGTAAAGCGTTGAACTCATTGAGTTGACACTCAATGAATTCCTCAGAAAGATACCTCTCTCGGAACCGTTCCTCGAACAGTTCTCATGACACGTCTTCAACGGCCATGTTCAGCTGCAGTAGGAACGTCTACCACCATAGAAGAGCGATCCCCTTTAGTTGAAAGACCGCCATGCAGACCTTCATGTTGGAGGTATAACTGCGAAGTGCGAAGCACATCGCCATCTTTTCCAACCATGCCTCGACTGCTGCACCTTCCGGGGCACCCAAGAACTCTATAAATTTGACCTTCTCGAGTTCCCGGGGAAAGATACCTATAACGGTCGGTGCACGCGATGGAACCTCAGCGGGTGTCGGTGTCCTGGCCTCGTCTCTGTCCAATCGGATGATCAGTGCCTCAGACATGCACTGAAAATACCTCATCAACCCCACGACATCGCCAACTGCGATCTGCATCTGTCCGAGAACCTGCTCGCCTCCCTGGGGGTTAGACCCCTCAAGCGTGGATGCTACTGGAGGCGTCGCGCCTCCTCCCCTAGCACCCTATCGTCTGCCTCCACAGCGTCCTCTAACCATGATTACCGTGCACGCACACAATCAACTCGATCCGCAATGGTATAGAAAATCAACTCATGTCAACGAAAGCCGTAGTGAATCCCAAGTCGCGGGTCGAACCGGCTCTGATACCATATGTAACATCCTCCTAGTTACGATGACCCAACTCTAGTAACTAGTGCAATTTTTTTTTTATTTTTTTTTTTTGGGTGTGTTTAAAAAGCATGTGCGCGCTTATGCAAGGAACAACAATGCATTCGACTCTGCGCCTCCACTTATACGTCCATTTATTTATAGAATTCTTCCTCATGGACATGTGTCCCTCAAGCATAATTCATTAATTTTTAGAAATTCAGTTCAAGGATTATTCATCCACTACAAGTGTCACATTCTTCCCAGGGTGCACAAGTAATTTCTTGTTTATTTTTATTTAAAAGCCACCTTTCCTCACATTTCACCATGTGTTCCTAAATTTCCTCTTATTTGTCTCTTAGTTTCCCCAATCCCCTTAATTAATGGTTGTTTCCTAACTAGGTTTTAGTTAGGGTAGGATTAGGATTCTTCTTAGTTAGGCTAGGGTTGGTTGACTCAAATTTTATTCTATGCACAACCCCTTCTCTAAAGTTGAAATTATTTTTAAACAAGGATTTATTTTTAACAATTTCATGCACCCTTGTGTATTTTATCATTTCTTTAGGTTCTTACTCACTATTTCCTAACCATTGATTTCCTTAAAATATTTACTCATGTCACAATTCAATTAGCCCCTTTATTTAAAATTTATGGTTGGCTTTAATAATTAATACTCTATTGTTTAATTAATTATTTTAATCCATCAAGGTCAAATCATTCCAGTGTTTTCTATGCCACCTATGTTTATTGACTTAGGTTTCAATTATGCGACGTGCCCTTCAATATGCAACTCATGCTCCAAGGGTTCCACTCACGTTGACTTGTTTTTGGAAGTTTGTCCAATCCCTTGGAGTCAAAACTCCATTCAATCAACCTTGTGAGATACTAATGACTTCTAAGGAATAAGGACCTCACGTTATTGCACGCCCCTTAGAAATATTTATGAGCGACTATCTCAATCTTCCCTCATGGCATCGTGGACCACCCAACTAGGTAATCATTAACCTACAGTTATGGCCATGGCGGGAGTTCTAGTAGGTTGTGACAGGGATGTTTCCACCTCTCTCCCTCAATATCTGGTTTTCTGTGCAAGGCCCCTTTACTCCTTATGTGATTCGGATTAGCAAGCATCGTCAAGCCTGCATCCACTAACCAAAACAGTGTCAAATATCCATATACATAAACCATACCAAAATCCATCATACATCATATGTGCATAATAATGAAATATTAAAACAATACAATCCACTCCCTAACTCAATCTGGAGTCCAAGGAAGCCCTTTGATGCCACCGGCATCCATAACCTATCATGTGTCTTGCACACTCAGGACGACTTGTCAAAAGAACATGTCAACACACACACACACACACACACACACACACACACACACACACATATATATATATATATATATATATACATCAATATAATCCGGCATCTATAGCACCTCAACATGATCATAGATAACCCAAAATATGAATGAAATCGCAGTGCTCCATACTTGGATCACTTGCAAGCAAGTGTCCTCAAAGAATAAGTCAATAATTGTATGCTCAGTAGAGCGGGATGTTACAAGGGATTTCTTTGCACTCCATGAGATATCACACTGTAAAAATGGGATCAGAATGCCAAGTACAAGCAAAAAATATTCATGGTAATTTCTCAATATTCACTCATTCACATTTTTTTAAATGCAGATATTGAATTAATGATATCTTGCAAATGGTGAACTGGGTTTTCCTGAAATTTGGAGTGAAGCAATATAACCAAATGAACAAACACAATAAATTTCTCACTGACCTAGTTCAGAATTATTGAGATATTAAGCATCATCACCTTCATCCATTTTTCCTATATCTCGAGATATGTGCACCAGATGGCTTTGATTTTTGTTGTGGAGAAGCATTAAATCTTCCTGCAAAATTTTGTCGAAACCTTTTTTTGTATTTTATGATAAAATTGTTTAAAAAGTTTGTTGCTACTCTTGCAACACATGTTGTTACTCACCAATAGCATCTTATTTGTTATATATTGAGATATATTCGTTAGGTTGCTATGGTTTGTGGTAGGAAGAGGCATTATATGGTGATCAATATACTCACCAAAAATCTCTTCATTCTGGATTGTTGTTTGCATCAAATGCCACATTCTTGAATTCGTTGTTACTCGCTTGTTGTAACTCATCATTTGTTTGTTGTAACTCACCACTTGTTGTAACTCAATGTTTGTTGTAACTCATCACTTGTTGTAACTTGTTGCTTGTTTGTTGTAACTCATCATTTGATTGCTGCAATTCCACCAAAATTGTTAAAAATCACTTGAGGGCTACTTTTGAAGCCATTGTTTGAAAATTTTCCAAGGTGCTATTGGGAAAGAAGTGTTATATTCTATCAGCATCATTAGTTGGATAGGCAAAGTGGTTTTGGTTACTATGCATTGAAAAATGGAAGCAACATTTAGCTTGGTATTGGGTTGCATGAGGATATGCAGCATCCTCAATTTTGGGGGTGGATTGTTGCGTATTTCTTACTTGGAACAACAATGTTTTCTGAGCCTTCCATTTGATAGAAAATTTTTCAGTTTGGGGAGAGGAAAAATCATTACCTAGAAAGGAATGGGTTGACCCACAAGAAACTATAGTAGAGGAATCTATTATAGAAGCCATTCCTACTGAAAAAAAATATGTCTTCATCCTTGAGTTTGGGTACGTACAACAACATTTTTCATTCTTCAGTGGACAACAGTAATTATAAACATTTTTTTTTGTGACTGGCGAAATCGGCAACTCGCGGTTCTCATACTCGTGTGACACGAGGTCAATTCTCATCTGCTACCTCTAAAACCTCCAGGTTCATCCACACAGCCCGCAAGCATGGGGCACGAGTAAATCAGGGTGAGAATCGAACTTGACACCTCTTTTTTACATTTCCTTCCATTTACGTGACACTTGTCAATCGGTCTACACCCCTGTGGGAAACAGTAATTTTAAACATTAATGACACAAGAAATCCCTATTATTGTTACACAAGAACCAGCAATAGGAAGTCTTATTGTTGTTACACAACAACCAATAGTAGGACTCGACATAACACCATGACATAAGTTATGATTTAGTATTGTTATTCATGTTATAACATTGGTGTTGATAATTAGTTTTGTTGTTACTCCCAAGCGTTGTTACTCCCAAAGTGTTGTTACTCTTATTATAACATTGTTGTTGTTATAACTTGATTGATACAAGGTATTAGGTTGCATGAGGACATGCAACATATTTAGTTTAGGGGAGAAGTTAGACCATGGAAATGTCATCTTTTTTACATCCCCTTTCCCTATTTTTAATCCCTTCTTTCTTACTTATTAATCTATTTTAATGCTTATATGCGGGATTTAGAACCAAGGTGATTTTCATTTCATTTCTTTAATATTTCATATGAATTATGGTTAAATATTAGATGAATAACATATCTTGCATTTATCTTTGATTTTATCTACAAAGATGATGTTCCAGATATGTTATTGTGCAAAATGTGATATCTCCACGGGATGTATTTTGGTTCTCACTACTGCAACTCCCATGTAGTTGTTGCAACTCCTATGTAGTTGTTGCAACTACTTACAGTAGTTGTTGCAACTATGAACATTGTTGCAACTCCGAGCATTGTTGTTGCAACTATGAACATTGTTGCAACTTGGGAGCATTGTTGTTGTGACTCTGGGATGGTGATGCAACTCTTGTTGCAGCTCCCACATATTTTATGCAACTCCTTACAATAGTTGGTGCAACTCATCAGGGAACTATTTTGTGCCACAACTCATTATTGTAACTCCTTATACCAGTTACTATAACTCGCTAGGAAACTATTTTGTGTTGAAACTCATTGTTTAAATTCTCGTTGTTGCAACTCCCACACAATTGATGTAACTCCTTATAGCAGTTGTTGCAACTTGCCAGGGAACTATTTTGTACTGGAACTCATTGTTCCAACTCCTTACAATAGTTGTTGCAACTCGTCGGGGAATTATTCATTTTTTCAACTCGCCAAGGAGCTATTTTGTGTCAAAACTCATTGTTGCAACTCCTTACAGTAGTTATTGCAACTCATTAGGGAACTATTATGTGCTGCAAATCATTGCTACAACTCGCGTTGCTGCAACTCTTCCTGTGTTGCAACTCATCCAAGGAAACTTGAGCCATCTGAACCATGAGCCATGTTGTCACATGTTTTTCATTTATGGATTTATGCAAAAATAATATTAGTCCAAGAAAATAAAAGATACTAAGATAATTTTTCAATTCCAAGACAAAATATTAGTTTGAGTGGTTAATCAAGAATCTTAAAAATTTTGGGCAAAAGTTCTTGGAGTTATTTATTATTTGTCAATTGCTAGAAAAAGATATTGGGGTTATTTATTATTTGCTAATTGTTAGAAAAAGATCTTGAAAGTTATCTATTATTTGCTAATTCTTAGCAAAAGATTTTGGAGTTATTTATTAATTGCTAATTGTTAGCAAGGAGCATGAAAATTATTTGTTATTTAGGAAATTATTGTAACCAATATGGATTTATTAAATCCATAAGTGGGTTTATTTAGATATTTATTATTTGTAGTTTCCATAAAACTTATGTATAAAAGAAAGCACTCTCTCCATTATTTGGGGGAGGACTCTTGGAGCAATGTCTAAATGACAATGGAATAATTTAGTGAATTTGTATTCTAAATGCAGATTTATAATTTTTATAGTGTGTGATTTAATTAATTGATTTGATTTATTTTCTTTGCATATTTGTAATAGATTTATTAGTTTAATTAATTTATGTTGATAGAGAATAACATCAACACTCTATTAGTTTAATTAATTTATGTTGATAGAGAATAACTCCAATAGAATAGAATGTTGTGTAGTTTAGATGGTTTCTTTGATTTCTTGTTGTGTAATTGTCATTATGAATTCACATAGGATTTATTTTATTTTATTCCATAACTAGTTTCTTGATTCAATTTGTTCGTGTAATTAGATTACTCATGTGAGGTTGTGTTTATATATTTATAGAATTAAGTATTCATGACCGATTTCAATTGTTTATTTGTTTCTTAGATTGGGCTGCATTATTTTATGTTGTTAAATAATTATGCTTAATGCAATGACTATATTTATTGGTCTAGGTAATTACATGGATCATCTTGGCAAGGATTAAGCTATAATTTTGAGAACTCGGTTAATTTATTTTCCAACAAGTAGTTAATCAATTTCCTTTCAGCAAGTGTGGTGTGAATTTCAATTTCTACAAGAGTAATTTAGAGTGTCAATTATGCAATCGGTGTTACTGCACATAACTGGGGTTTCTTTGGGAGACAGTTGAGTCATACTCTCAATACCTATGCATCTTATGTATTTATTTTCAAGAAAGTGTGATTTCTTTTCATGCAAGTGTGAGATTTCCTTTCCTGCAAGTGTGATTTCATTTCGTGCAAGTGTGACATTTACTTTCCTGCAAGTGTGATATTTCCTTTTCTGCAAACATGTGCTTTTAATTCCTGCAAGTGTGGATTTTTGTAGAGCCTTGCCATAGCTTGAGAATCATATATACTCTGACTACAAAAGTAATCATTGATACTATGACTACAAGAGATAGAAATAATAGTTGTTCCTGCATATATAGTGCACGACAGTTCGTAAGTTCCATACGAGCCCCAAATTGATAATTAAATGCATAGTATTTTAGTTGTCTTTCTGAGAAATTAGAAAGGTGATTAAAAGACCCAACATTTTTTGTTTCATTGTCGGGGAGCTATTAATGGTGCATTATTCTTTTTAGTATCAATTTTGTTTGTTTTTTTTGTTTTGATAAGTGTGCATTTAGAATATTTTTTTAGCACATGTTTCCTTTCATCTTGTGGGGTATGTTTCTTTTTTTAAAGATTATAGAATAAAAGAAAAAGAACTCCCAAAAAAAAACACCATGTGCAGTAAGAGTTGGTCATCGTACTTATCTCTTTTTCAAGTTGGCAAGCAGGTCAAGGAAGGTTACATGTTTTATCACAACTGCTACAACACTAGATGAATTATTGCAACACTGGTTATGATGTTGCGACATCGACGATTAAATGTTGTTGCAACACCAATGGTTGACTATTGTTGCAACTTTGAGTACAATGGATTCATGTCATTATTCTGTGTTGTTGTTACACCAGTTGGGATAGCAATGGATGCACTAAAAATACTGATCAAGTGGTACAATGGATAGTGGGAGAAGATAGCAATGTAGCAAGCCAGCTCACTTGATGATAATTGATCTTATTAGAATGAAATCTAATCAGAGTAAATGACAAAGGATTGATCTGTATTCTTGAGAAAGTTGGCAAGAGGAAGAAGGCATTGGTGAATGATAATTTTACAGAAGAAAGTGCAAGGGAAAGTGGAATCCTTTAAGCTTGATGACAAGGTATGGTTAATTGCCATTTTTTTCATCATAATGCATTTTTAATCCTTGATTGTTCCTACCCATACATGTTCTTTTTTGTCTTAAGCATGATTAAAAATACATGATTGGTCAGTAACTTGATGATGGTTGTAGTTTTCATTCAAATTTTCATAGCCCTCATGATAAGAGAATCTCAATTTCATAAAAAATGTGGAATTTATTTCATGGATAATGAGACACTCTATGGATTATCTTGAATTCCCATTGTGATTATGTTAGGATCTCATTGTCTTACTCTTGTTGCCACATTTTTTAACTAAATACTTGATCTCCCTTTTCTCTTGATTTTAGGTGTATACCTTTCTTATTTGCTACAAATCTTCTATCAGTCATTATTCAAGTCTGATTATTTACAATTTTTTATATGAATGTGTTTTACATTAAGGATTACATGACTAAAAAATTTTACTCATACCTAGATCACCATTTGGAATAAATATCTTCTTGAATAGACTTTTTGTGGAAATTGGATCATTGACTTTACTAAAAGAAGAGTTGGGACATTATTTTTGGGGGGGGCATATGGGATAATTTTTAAAAACTATTTATAAACAAAGTGTCCCTTGAAATATATTTCCTAACCCATATTGAATTTTTCAATTTGGATATCAAATGAAGAAATTATGGCCAAAATACACACTAGGTGTCAAGAAGGAAATTCAGGGACAAAGTTGGGATAGCCCATTTTTTTTGTGACTTGATGGATATATATTTCAAATATGTTCATAAGGTATATTCTCTTGTGAATTTGGTTTACAATTCAAGTGGAATCACTTCATTTTGATATCGGGTGAAAAAATTATGCCTAAAATACTAATTGTGTGTCTTAAATTTGCACCTTTGAAACTTTGTTTCGTAAGTTTATGTTGATGATATTATTTTTGGAAGTGATTATGATAGGATGAGCTAAAAATTTGCAAAGGATATGCAGAATGAATTTGAAATGTCATTACTTGGAGAACTATCCTTCTTTTTGGGTCTTCAGATTTGTCAAAGCAACCAAGGCATTTTTATTTCTCAAACCAAGTACATCATAGAAATGTTAAAGAGGTTTGGAATGGAAGATTGTAAACCAATCAATACTCCTATGTAGACCAGTTGCAAGCTAAGTAAAGATGATGATTCAAAGTCTACAAATTATAGGAAATATAGGTCAATGATTGGCAGCCTAATTTATGTGATAGCATCCAGACCATATGTAATGCAGGTAGTTGGATAGGTGGCACGATTTTAAGAAGCACCAAAGGAATCGCATGTTCTAGCAGTGAAGAGGATATTCAGATATCTCAAAGGTATAGAAGAGTTTGTATTATGGTGTCCAAAAGGAAAGGATCTATCACTTATTTACTACATAGATGTAGATTGGGCAGGTTGCATTGATTATCAAAGAAGAACAAGTGGAGAAGCGTTCTACTAGGGTGAGTGTTTGGTATCTTGTCTAAGCAAGAAACAGTCATCCATATCCTTGTCTATAGCCGAAGCAGAGTATATTCCACAAGCAACATGTTGTACACGGGTTCTATGGATGAAAGCAACTTTGATAGATATACAAGTTGAGTATGATGAGCCCATTCCAATATATTGTGATAATACAAGTGCCATCAGTATCTCAAAGAATCTAGTGATGCACTCCAAGATGAAGCACATTCCAATCAAGTATATTTTTTTATGGGAACGGGTTGTAGAGAAGAAAATTTGAGTTGAGTATGATGGCACCAAAGAACAGATTGCAAACATATTTACAAAATCATTTCCAAGGGAGGCCTTTGAGTATATTCATCATAAACCTGGCATAGTTTCTTCCCCACAATGAATTTTGAATGTTATTCTTATATGTCTTAGATTTACACGAGAAAGAACCATAAAGAGGATAGTTCATTTTGGGGGAGCAGTTTCAGGAAGAGTTCAGCCAGGGGGGGCAACCCCAAGGATAGTTCAGTTAAGGGGAGCAGCCCCGACGGGAATTTACCTTTTCCATTGATGTCAAAGGGGTAGATTCATCAGATGCATTGATATAGAGTTAGATGCTTGGAGAGAGAGAACAGAGCCATGTTTATAGGGGGAGTGATGGCATAGGGGGAGCATGAGTGATGTGACTTCAGTGTTGCATCAGAGTGTTGCCATCAATTCCAAAGGGGGAGATTGTTGATTAATTGGGTTGGTTTTCATTGATGTCAACCCTTGAAGCAAGTCTGGTAGCAAATTCTGATAGCCCCAACAGTATCGTTATGGGACTCATTATTGTTTGAGGCATAAAGGTATCAAGATCAATTTATTTGCAGGTAAGACTATTCTAGATGGATAGTACATGTCATGTCATTTTCGGTGATATGTGGAACATCACATAACTCCTCACGGTTAGAGAGTTATGACCTTGTGAAGTTGGAGAACCCTCTTGAGTTATCTAGAAGCCCCTAGAAGGTCAAAGAAGTCAAATTATTCTAGAAACTCCTAGAATAAGTTGACTAGTCAAAGTGGGTGAAACAAGGAGTTAATCATGGGTTAAGTTGTTGCAAAATAAGAAAACAATTAAAAATAATTTAGTTGCAACTAGAAGTGGAGAGATTTCTATTTGTGGATAAAGTGGTTATAAGTGGACAAGTGGTTAGAAGTGGGTTATCCCTAAAAGAGGAAAGTTGGGTTAAGTTGGTTAGAAGGTAACCCCTAGAAGAAGCTACTTGGGGAGTATAAATAAGAGAGCAATGGTCTCCCATTAGCACCTATTGAACATATTGAATATCTATTATTGTGTAAGGTTTATTGTAGGTAATCATTGATACATATGAAGTTATGCAAGTCTAAGGTAGCAAGAAGGGTTGATGGTGAAAGTTTCGGAGTTGCAGAAATACTAAAAAAAAAACCCTAGATTTGTAGGCATACGCGGGCTGCAGTGGAGGAAGTCGCATATGTACATGGGCTGGTAGTATAACAGGGCAAGTATAGTTGGAAAATCCATGAAAGATTGATTTTTTTATGGTGTCAGGTTATCAGAGTCTGAAAGCAAGCTCCCAAGACGGTCTACAGTGATCATGTATAACAAATCTACCTATAGGTTCAAAAGGTATGTCCTATTCTTATGACTAGTAGGATATTGTTGTCTACATGAGATATGGTTATGGGTGTTTGAGGATTTTTCCTAGAGAGGCTATTGGTTGTATGGAACATACTGTATAAGTCAGATCTACAAAAATACAATGTTGGTATATCTAATATTTATCAGTGGTACATATTTTTAGTGTTAAGGTGTATCTTGTATTTCCTGGCACGTGGTTGAGGGATTTTGTCGTACATGGATTAGGGATTTTGTTTCTGAAGTGGTTGTGAAGTTGATTGTGAAGTTTGAGGATCCATATTAGTGAAGGTTTGATGTCTAGTCCATGTGAGGGTTATTACACTTGATCATGATTGAATACACATGTATGGCACATGACTAGAGAGATATAAATGCTCTTGGTTGAGGGATGTGTATGATGGTGTATGCATAGGGCACAACTACAAACTAGACATAGTGACAGGTTGAAGGTTTATTTGACAGAGGCAGCAAAGTGTTTGAGTTTTAGAAAAGGTGAAACCATATCTTTCTGAAGGTGTATGCAGGTTGCAGTATAGACAGGCCATGTACATACGTAGGCTGCAGTATAGATAGGGCATGTACATATGCGAGTTGCAGCATATATCGGTCACATACTTGTTGGTATTTTTTGGTACAGAATGACTTCTGGTACAGGATTGATTACAGGCTATTGGTACATGTTGGTTAGAGGTTGTAGGCACATATTAGTATAGGTTTACAGTGGTATATCTCACAGTGACAGTGTGGTAGTGGTTTCATCATTTCACTTATATTTCAGGGTGATTGGATGTGGCAATGATAGGCATTTGTAGACACCTTCCAATTGTAGCCAGAGAACATAGGGGGTTGTAGTCTCCTTCTAGTTGTAGCCAAAAGATTGGGGAATTGGAGCTTCCCTCGGGTTGTAGCCTAAAAATGTAGGGGATCGGAGTCTCCTTCCAGTTGTAGCTAGAGAACAAAGGAAGTCGGTGCTTCCAATGAATGTAATTCTTAAATAGATATAAGAAAAAGAATTACGTGGTTTTCTCTTGCTTTGGGTTTCCACGTAAAAATATTGGTACAGTGTGTATGTGTATGATTGTTCATTGATCATGATTTATTTACTCTTCTCTTGTTGAATGATAATGGTATATTGATCTTAAAGATAAAAAACACCTATATATTATGTTTAAAAGGATTAAAAGCTCAATTACTGATTCACCCCCCTCTTAGTAATCCAACATTATCAATTGTATTAAAGAATTTACAGCTTGGCGGGCAGTTGTAGTAACCTTTTGGTTATTCATTTCATTCTTGAATGAACAGTCCCTAAACTTGTGAAGAAATGGACGGCCACTAGTAGCCTCACGTTCTGCTCCTATAAAATCAATAAAGCCTTCCCATTTCTAAAATCCATCATCTGAAACAGATTTCTCAATAATTTCTTATAGTTGCTTGAAAATGCTACTAAGCCAATTTTCATCATGAGCTCATTGTAGCCACAGAATTCCTGCTCCTTCCCTACCATGCTTCGAGTTGATTGTATCCAGTAAATGGTTTCCTTAGTAGCAAAATCTCCAATAATCTCAAACCATGTCTTGGGAAAGACATGGTGTTACATTCCAAGTAAAAGAAAGAGATGACAGAACTTTGAGCATAAACAAGTCGATAAAGCTCCTCTAAGATTACTCCTCCTAAAGTATATTTATTGTTACGCAGAACCACCTCTTCTTGGGGATTTTGGTTGTCAATAATTCTATCATGCATGTCATCATCCAAGAGATAAAATCTCAATACCGTGTATGCAAAATTCCAATCCCAAAACGTTGTTTGCTAACCGGTGCTTCTTCAATGCATGCAAAAAGAATGTTCCAGGAATAGCAACCACACGCTTTGATTTGGTGAACTCAACCTTCACGAATTTGATGAACTCAACATCCACGAAGAATCTTCCGTATCTCCTAGATCCCGCAACATTTTAGGAAAATGGTTTGTGTTTAACCCAAATATAATCGTCCCCCACAAAACCCATGTGGCGGATTTTCATTATATGTCTTAGTTTGCTCGAAATTTCCCCCAAAAATTAGTTTCTCTCTTTTGGCATGTTTTTCACAATTGGAGGAAATCCTCCACTTAGAACACAAACGGGCTCATCCTCCACTTGGAAACAAACAGGATCATCCTCCACAAAACCCATGTGGTGTATTTTTACAGTTCTCCTTTATTTATGCACAATGAACCCCGAAAAACTGCCTCTCTATTGTGACGTGAATTTTCATAATTGTTTGCAAATAGAATAACACATGCTCCCCATGCTACCATGTCTCAAGATTTTTTATTTCAGCCTCAACTTCTTGCAATCACTGTGCAAAAAAATTTCCTGAAGCACGCTGCTACAAGCAGCTATAGAATTTCATAAAGTTGTTTTAACTACACAAAGTCTGAAAACTGCAAAAAAACACCCAGACTATGTAATTTCCTGCAACATGTGGGTAATTTCTAAGATAATAGATGAGAGATCTGGATATCAAATCTGTGGGTTCATGATGTTTCCACACATGCTACTTCATTCATTTAGCCACCAATAAGACATAATAGTGATATTGGTGCAAATATTCAATCATTTGAGCAGCGATGAAATGGATACAAATATAGGAACCCTTGAATATATTCATAAGCTTTGTTGAAGATAGATCATGATTGAAAATGTTATACTGTACCTGAATTTTGATCATGAATGTTGAGAATGAATGTTATGTACTTTTGAATTCTGAAACAAGTGTTATTGGTGTTGAAACCTTGGAGGGATGAAGGCTGAGAACCAACTATGAACTAGGTTGTATGACCTTTGTCAGCAAAATTGATATGCTGCAAGGAACTCACTGTTTTACTGACCAGAGGTGAACCAAAACAGAGGAAAAGAAATATGCCATGTATGAAGGAGATCTGAATGGAAAAAACTAAATGATAGCTTGGATGAGTCAATGGTTAATCTTAAAGAGGAAAGGCTTTTCATTCTAGTGCATTTGAAGAGCTTGGAGGAGAGGATTCACACATTAACGATGATGGAGAATGTTGATTGTTATTGGTTTCTTGCAGGAATAGATATGGTTTCACCCAACTTCAGGACCTCCTTATTTCTAAGACTAAGTTGTTGAGCTAACAATTACATGATTCGTTTATTGATATTTATTCACTATCCTGCCCTACTTGAGGAAAAGGAGAGCCTCTTCTCAAGTATAGGAGTACTTCCAGTAAAAACATGTGCGCAACAAGTTATTGGTATATCTGGCTTGCAGGCTGTTGGATATACTCTTGGGAGGTTGTTGTTCCCATGGTTAAAAAAAAAAAAAACATGTGCGCAACAAGATTAGGAATATACTCATATCCAAGTATGGAAAATGCACCTTGATGGTTGTCTGGCTATCAGAGGTCAGTTGATCTAATTGTTTTGATGTCGATAAATGTTGAAGGATGAAGTGGTGTCATGGCCTGATTATTGTTTGGAACCATCATTCGATATAATCATTTCTCCCTTGGTTCTCTTCTTCATAAGTGTTATTGGCCTGCATATCCTTCATTGTCACACGTTATAGATATTCAAATATTTGGCTCTTGCACAAAGGATCCAGGCACAAACTACCAAGAGACCCTTCAATTTCAGGTTCCAAAATATTCTCTTCATTTGATGTTGTCCATACATCTTTGATCTCTTCTCCAAATCTACAAGGAGAATCGGGAAAAACTACAATATATTTTTGTTGTTCATGGAAATTTTGCTCCTCTATTCCTTTCTGAGATGTATATATGTTCCTTATGAATGTCAACATCTTCTCCTCTTGAGATGCATAGATGTTCCCTACTACTTCTAGTATTCAAGAGATCTCTTAGAGTAACATCTTCCTTTGCTCAACAATCCTTGAGCATATTTGAAGTCTCTTTGTTGGCTGATAACACCTGTCTTGCACATGGATTAATGCAGGTGGGGTATTTTTGAATAAAAAAACTACAACTTCTACATAAAGCAAATTTCAAAGAAAAGAATGTGTTCAGACAACTCATGCTACTAAGACATGGTTGTCACCAAGTTGATTGTTGGCATGAGAAGCTTTCCCTTTCCATGCATCAATTCTTAAATGAAAAGACTGGAAACCAAATTACTAATGCCTATCCCTTTAGCATCTCCCCAGAAACCGAGCCAAAAAATTTAGTCAGTTCTATTGATCGAACTCTGCTGCATTAAATTCATCAATCTGGTATTTGTAGACTTGTGAGATGTCGGCAAAATATATGTAGGAGTAGAAAACTAACTCTAAGCTAAGAAAGTTGAATGAAAGGCTATTGAATTCAACAGAGGTCAATGGAATTATATTTCAACTATTAACCACATTCCTTTGGTTGATAATCAAGAGCATCAATTGGTTTTGTGATCACTAAAGAAACCCAATCTTCAATGCCTAACTATGTAGGGAAACCACACTTGCAGGAATTGAAAGAGTGTAAAGAAATGAACAATAACTGAAATGAACAATTAATGAAATAACATCACACACAAAAAATGAAGTTATTTGGGTAGAATATACCAAAGAGAGGGGGCCTTGCCTCTTCTTAGCATATGCTACCAAGAAGGACTACAACAAAGAACTCTTTATATGCAACAACAAGCTCTTTATCCCAGCATCAAAATGATTACAATGATCCTTCTCTTCAATTATATAACTATCTAGCTCTCTAACTCCTTCACTATTAACTTCCCTATCAAGCTGAATTATATCCTCTCATATTTATACATATAGTTTCTTCTTCACAAAAGGAAAAGGAGATACAACAAGATGATATCGGATCCTAAATAAGTGGATCTGCAACTAACAGATCATAGATCCTAAACATGTGGATCTTTCACCACCAAATATTGGATTTGATCTGAGATAGTTTGAATAAGATAATAACAACATATTCCATGAGATCCATGTGCCCAAATTCATGAATATGGGTCTCCACTTAGTCAAAACACTTAGCTACGGAATTGCAGGCTAGTTAGACTAGTTTTGGAAATCTCAACCATACGCCCATTGTTTTGTATTTTTTGCAATTTTTCCTCACAAGTCCCCTAAATGAGGGTGGTTAAGTTGTTAGTGGAAATTGACCTACGTGAATAGTCCTTAATGCACATAGAGATTTTTTAGGGTGACCGAGTTTTTTTTCTGGAAGCTAGAAAATTGGAGAGTTCCATTCAAATGCAATGGATATCATTCTATCAATAATTTGAGGGGTGATTGTCCAAACTCTAAGCAATAGGTGGAAGATAGCAAAATATTTGGGTCAGGAAATATCCTTTAGCGAAAATAATTAATCCCATTAAGGTCAATGTTGTTAGTGGGTAGTTGAATCTTGCTTATGGTGTTATTTAAGTTGGTATGGCCTTAGAAGCTATGGAGAATCTAGAGAAGGACAAAGATTCATGAGTGTTTAAAGTTTTGCAAGAGTTTTTGCTAGATGTTGAAGGTAAATCCCATGTCATGTTTACCTTTTGTATCCAAATAGATCAAAATGAATCCCATATGTTTGTATGTGTTCTAAAGTTGTTTGTAATCTTGAGGGGGGTTTAAGAGACTTAGGCAATAGGCCTTCCTCTAGGAATCTCGGTACTATTCCTAGACCAGTCTCTTGTGAATCCACTCTTAATCTAGTTTTTCAATCCTTAGATCTCTCGTCTCATTGTTTGGAAGATTTGCCAATTAATGTAAGGGCACCCATCAGATCTTCTAAGGATGGTATACTAGGGGAGGAGGATTCCCATATCATTAGTGAAGAGGGGAGAAATGTAACGATTCTTATCATGTCACTGTCAGTTCATCCTATCATCTCATATCGAACAAAGTAGGTGTAGGATATTTTTAGGTTTTGGGAAGGAAGTCCTACATTGTCAAAGAAAAATCCAAAGGAAAAAAGGAGGTAAGGGAGGGAAAACAACTTAGCATAGGAGGGGCCTTTATAGAAGGAAAAATCCCAAAAAAAGTTCTCAAAAGATCATTCTTTCTTCAAATACTAGAGGGGTAGGGGGTTCCCCAAAAAAAATATCCTTCAAGAGGTTATGTGTGGTGTATAAGCATGATGTTGTGTTCCTTCAAGAAGCCATGTGTTCTAGGGCTAACGTTGTCAATTTCTTGTCTTCCTTTTTAAAAGATGGGAAATTTTTCTCTTTGGATGTTGTGGGCCTTTCTAGAGGGATGGATATAGGATAGAAACCTAGTTTTGTTGAAAACTCAAAATCTTCTAATATTTTGACTATAGATATAGTGATTAAAGGAATGTTGAAAGAATTGGGGAAGGGGTGTAAGATCATAAGTATATATAAACATTATACTGATAGAAAACCCTTTTAGGAAGGCCTTTGATATTCTGGAAAATTTCAAGGTGACAATGTTATAATTATCTGAGACTTAAATATAACTATCAACCATAGAAAAAGCTAGGGTGAGAATGCAACAAGAGATGTTTTAGAATTTTTTTTGAAGTTCACAACA
The DNA here is from genome assembly GCA_009831015.1 of Picea engelmannii. NCBI lineage: Eukaryota > Viridiplantae > Streptophyta > Pinopsida > Pinales > Pinaceae > Picea > Picea engelmannii. Next base: position 634,423 of record ML784739.1, read on the forward strand.
TAGCTAGTATAGAGTTAGTTAATCTAGTCCTTGCTTGGATGAATGGTATAAGAGGAAGAAGTGGAATTTATAAGAGGTTGGATATATTCATGGTTGTTGATCAATCGATGTCAGATTTAGTCAAAGTAAAACCTTGGATGGGTCAGGGGGGATTGTCAAACCATTTACCAATTATGTTGTAATTTGATCCTAAGAGTAGGAAGGCTCCATCTCGTTTTAAGTTTAAATACTCTTGGCTTTCTGAGGAGGATTTCAAAGCTTTTTTTATCAAAAATTGGAGACATTATGATAGTAATTGTGGGGATTTAACTATGAAGTAGTTTCTGAATAATCTGAAAAGGGTTAAAGTGGAATCTACAGCTCAGGGATGAGGTTTTGCACAAAAAAATAAAAATGATCTGAAGGATGTGGAAGAAGGAATTAGAATGATTTTTCAAAATAATACAGTAGTAATGTTTTTGGAAGAGGATTTCAAATGCCTCAAAGAGTTTGAAGGAAGGAAGGAAGATCTACTTGCGAAATAAGAAATTAATGGAGATTAAAAAGTCAATCCATTTGGATCTCAAAGGGTGATAGGAATAGTAAGTTTTTCCACAAATTTGCTCGTCATAGAAGGAACATAAACACTATTTGGGAAATTAGGAAGTAGTATGGCATTAGTTTTAATACCTTTAAGGAGATAGCTGAGGTGCGCAAGCACTATTTCAAAAATATTTACATCGAACCAAATGTATCTTGTTGTAATTATTGTCATTGATGTCAAAGGATTAATGATGCCATTGATTTCATATTATGGCATTACAATACACACAGTATTTCCAAGATTGATTATATATTTAGGTCTACAAGTGTATTAAAAAAAGAGTGCATGTGAAAAAGTAAAAACTGAAATGTTGGTTTCAAACCCATGGGTTTGGAGTATTTGCTTGTGGTTTGGGGTAATTACCCATGATATTGTTGGATAGTTGGTTGTCATTGACATTGTTGGATAGATGGTTTTCATTGATGTCAAGAGAAATGGTTTTCATTGATGTCAACATATGTGATGGGTGCATTTGAAGTCTTCAAGAAGCCACAGAGGTGTGGTCATGAATCCTGAAGTTGTTTGAGGCATAAGGACATGAAGGACAATGTAAATGTAGGTACCACACTCATATATGGATAGTCCTCGTCATGTCATTTCCAGCAGTAGGTGGTATGTCACGTAGTTCCTCATGGTTGAGGAGTTATGAGGTCATGAAGTTGGAAGCCCCAAAGAATGGTTAAGAAGCCCCTAAACAGTTGCAACAAGAAGTTACAAATAATCAATTAAGGGTAAAATAGTTATAACATGTCGACCCTAAAGTTAAGGAAAGAAGTGACTTGGAAAAGTATCAATACACTTCAAGAAGCCTCATTTGTACAAGCAAGTTTATTGAATATATATCAAGTGAGCAATTGATCTATTGGCTAATATGAGACGACGAATATGAGGTAGCGAAGGAGAGTGAAGGATAAATTTCAGGATTGTAGAGGGGAGCAAGGATTTCTAAAAAAACCCTAGTTTGGCTAAACCGGTGGTTCAGATTATTGGTGTCCCACGACGCACCCCTGCGGGTTGTACTGCCCTTATCTGGAAAGGCCCCACATGAGGACAGTTTTAGTCTCACGAGGCTAAGGAAAATTTGGGGAGGATGCTAGTACTAGGTTGTTGAGGTTGAGGAAGAGTTACAAGTCCGTAATCTTGTGTACTAGGTATTCTACAGAATATAAAGGTATGTTATTCTATGTGTTTTGAGGCTTTCATGTTGGAAGGTTTGGCACATGTTTGAGGCATGTAATTGTGAGTTTTGGTATATGCCTTGAGGCACATCTTGGATAATTGAAATATGGTTTGTTGTATGGTATATGATTGAGAAATATCACGAAAATTATGGCACATGTTTGATGGTATCTATTGGTACATGGTTTATGGATGTTGACACATGTTTGAGGCACATGGTTTGAGGTAAATATTGGCTACATGATTGAGTGATGTTATGGTACCTTTGTATCTGGCTTGGTAATATTGTTATAGGTGCATCTTTGTGGTGTGGGTACATGGTTGAAGTATACACTTGGTATATGGTGGTATATGTATGAGGCACATTCTTTGGTGCTTAGTTGAGGCACATTATTTAGTATATAGTTGATGCATGGTACATGGTACATGGTTTTGGTATACAATTGAGGTATATGGTTGATCATTGATGTTATGGTACCTATACTTATCATATCTTATGGTACATGATTGGTGATATAGAGACTCATCTTGGCGGTGTTACGGTTCATGAGTTGATGATGATATGGCACATTGCTAGAGGCACTTCTTGGTGATATTGGTACATGGTATGGTATAGGTTTTAGTACATGGTCGATGTACATGGTATGGCATAGGTTCTGGTACATGGTTGATGTACATGGTATGGTACAAGTTTTGGTACATGGTTGATGTACATGGTATGGTGATGGTTTTGGTATCCATGTGAGTGGATCTTGTTATAGTTGGTTGATGATGGTATATCAGTGACAATGATAGTGACAGTGACAGTGACAGGTTGGATGATTGGTTGATCATCGGTTTTTGGTTGATGTGATAGTGACAGTTACAGGTTGATGTGACAGTGACATTGAGAGGTTGATGTATCAGTGACAGTGGCAGTTACAGGTTGATCAGTGGTAGTGATAGTTTGAGTCTACACGTATATTTTAGGGCAGCGGGACGGAGCAAGAAAAGGGGGTTGTAGCCTCATTTTGGTTCATGTCGAAGAACTTGGGGAGTTGGAGCTTCCTTTCAGTTGGAGCCTATAAATTAAGGGGTTGTAGCCTCCTTTTTTTTGGATCCATAGAACACAGGGAGTTGGAGCTTCCTTCAGGTTGGATCCTGTAAACTAGGGGGTCGTAGCCTCCTTCTAGTTGTAGCTGGAGAATTCAAGGAGTTGTAGCTTCCTTCAAGTTGGAGCCTATAAATAGGGGGTCGGAGCCTCCTTCCAATTGGTGTTGGAGAATTGGGAATTTGGTGCTTCCTATGAATGTATTCTTGATATATATAAGAAATCATTTCATGGTTTTCTCCCATTTGGTTTCCACGTAAATTATGGTGTATTGTGTATCTATGGTTGTTTATTATGCACTAATGAATGATATTGTTTATGATGCAATGATATACTGAATCTATAAGTGATAAACTATTGAATATTGGTGATAAAGTTGAAGTTTATATATACTATGATTGAAAGTGGTAAAAAAAAAATATTTTGATTCACCGCCCCCTCCCCCCCTCTCAGTATTCCAACAATTGGTATTGAAGCCAATCCTTCAAGAAAATAGTTTAAACACTAGAAGGAATATCATGGAATACACTAAGATTAGAGTACCATTGTTTGATGGACATAACTATTCCTTTTGGAGTAGAAGGATGAAAACATATGTACAAGCACATGGATTTGATGTTTGGAAATCAGTAGTAGACAAGTACAAAGATCTTGCCACTCCGACAATAGATAACGATGGAAAGAAACTCATTCAAAACAATTTGAGGGATAAAAATACTATCATGAATGGCCTAGTTGATTCAATATATGTCAAAGTTATTCATTGTGATTCTGCAAAGGAGATTTGGGACAAAATTTAAAATGTTTACAAAGGATATGCCAAAGTCAAGGTGGTCAAGCTTCAAACTTATAGAGATCAATTTGAACAGTTAAAAATGAAGGAAGACGAAGACATTGCAGATTACTTTTTATGAGTTGATGAAACAGTGAATGCAATTAAAGTATTGGGAGAAGAAGTTGAATAATCTATGATTGTTCAAAATGTACTAAGATCTCTTCCAATGAGATTAGATCCTAAGATATCGTCTCTAGAAGAAACAAAATATCTTGATATGTTGAGCATAGACGAGCTACATGGAATATTTACATATTATGAAATGGGAATAGAACAAGAGAACCCATCCAAGAAGGAAGTGGCTTTCAAAACATCCAAAAAGACAAAGAAGAAGAAAAATTATGAGTCAAATCCAAATTGTAGTTGCAACGATGATTCAGAAGAAGATGAAGAAATAGCCAACTTTGTAATAAATTTGAAGAGAGGAATCGGAAAGTACAAAGGTATGCATCCCTTAAAATGTTTTAATTGTGGTAAAATTGGTCATTTTTCAAATAAATGTCCTTATGTTAAGAAGTCATATAGTGATGAAGAAGAAGATTCCAAGAAAGAAAAGAAATATCAAAAGGGAAACAAAAAATGAGATAAAAGAAAAGTCTTCAAGAAAAATCTCTACTCAAGAGAAGAGAGTTCCTCATCTAATGAATATGATGAAAACGATCGTGATTCGGAAAGAGTACTCTTTATGGATATGGAAACTAAGAAAAGAACTCCTAAAATAAACAAAGAATAAGCTGAAGTGGATCTTGAGGTAGAATTAATTAGTACTTTAACTAAGATGAAGAAAGAAAGGAAAAAAAAAATCATTTAAAGAAGAAATCATCTCCTTGAAAACCCAACTTGAAGAAGGAAAGTGATCCAGGGGATTAAATTTTGCTCAAAATTCAAAGTGCTCAGAATCAATTCAAATTGAATGGGAGCGTAGGCCTCGTCATTACGAACCCAACACAACTCGTTTGGGTTCAAACGGACGTCGGATAAGAGAGATATCGTGTTCTGTTCAAAACGACAAACAGGCAAAAAAAATGCGTTGATTGTACAGTCTGTACGGATGTTGATGTGGCAGACCGTACGACACGTGGCAGGGCCATACAACACATGGCAGGTGTTGTTTGGTAGGATTTTGGACAAGTTGGCATATGACATGTGTCATGGGTGGCGAATGAAATGATGACACTTGGCCCAATCAATGGTCGCCACGTGTCACCCTGGCATTGGTTTAAAATTTATGTTGTTGGTCAGATTAGACCCCACGACCTCTAGGCAGGGGAAAAGCTTTGGGAATGGCCACCCAACCAGCGCACCACCCACATGGTTTTTAACATATAACCTTTTAAAAATTATTTAAGTTTGAATAGATTTGAAATGGGTGCAGTCCGGGCCGGGGCTTAGCCCCGGCCCCCAGTCATATACGTTGCAATGTAACCACCAACGTGGCATGTTTAACCATAGCCCCTTTTTCGTATGAGCCCCGGTCATATGTGTATGTGTATAGAACCACCAGCGCGTGCCCCCGACCATTACCATTTGGTTTTAAACGTAACCCTTTGTATATTTGTGTGCAGTCATATGTTGGCCCATGAGGCCACGGGCCTTGGCGGTTAGGGGATAAGGCGCGTAACCGTCCTATAGTTCGCACCGATTGTGAGGTTGCACCCGGTGCTTGGTTTTTACACATATATGCACGTGGGGGCTAGGTTGAAAAGGCAAGGGTGCATTTTGGCGATCCAGAGACAGCAAGTTTGAAGGGGAACTTCCAGGTAGCCTATCTTCTTCAATTTTTGGCCAAACGAGGTGCCAAAAAAGCCCAGCTAGGGGTTTTTGAATGTTCTGAAGCCATTGGAGCCATCTATTTGGAATTTTGATCATTTTAAAGCACATATTTGATCACTTTGAGCAAATAATACAAAAGATCCATTAGAAGCTGGACCAGGAGATGTAGCCCAAGAGAGGGGTGAACTCCTTTATCATTTGTTGTGTTATGTGTTTTTTGTTCACTGTTATTTGTTGTTGTTTATATGAATATTGAATGTGTAATTTCTATAAAATTTGTGTTTGAAAAATTGATCCATTTTCATTTGAACACATGAATTAAAAACTTGCAAATATTTTCAAGAATACAAGTCTTCATCATTTTTAGATCAAGTTGGTATCAGAGCATAGGTTTTTGAAGACTTGATTATTTGCAAGTGTTTTGTTTTCTGATGCTCACAAGGTTGAAACTCACAAGAGGAGAAGGTCAACTTGTAGAGCCAAGTTTTCATTCTTCAAGAAGAAAGATTATATCATCATCGCAAGCTTCAAGGAGGCATTCACCAAGTATGGCTCATGAAGAGAGTCATGAACATATTCCTACAGAAGATGAAGATCTCAGAAAGGATTTCATGGAAATGATAGAAATGATGAAACTCTTGATGGAAGAAAGGAATACAAGGTTTCAAGGTGAAGGCTCGAACCCTTCAAAGCACAAGGGAGACAGTGGTGATAAAACTCCAAATGAAAATGGAGGGAATGGTGCTTCTCCACCACCCTCACCTCCATCTTCTTCTTCTTCTTCTACCATTTCAAGACCTCTTCCAAATTCTCCAAAAGGACATGGTAAAACTCCTTCACAAATTC
>ML784739.1:653341-672172 GCA_009831015.1 Picea engelmannii
TCATACCAGCGGGGTTTCAACATCTTTGCAGGCAAACCTCTGTCGCATGAGTTCACTGTGCGAGATTGGAACAGTAATGTCCATGGGACATCATCTACCTTGCAACTTTTCGACCATTTTTGTCCCTTGACAGGCAGGCTGGTGGCCAAGCTGAGAAATTGTTCAGTGATTTCAAGCTGGACATCTCCAACTTTGGCTCGGCAGCCATCGAACGATAACGCAAATTGTCGATCCACAGTGAAGTTATAACCATCAAACTTCCTTATGAAAGCGAGCCACCCGTGATTTTCGAGGTCACTACATGCACCACTAAATGTCAAGAGTGCTTGGCACCCGTTGGGCTCGGCCCTTACGACAGGAGCCATGGCTTCTGTACATGGTAGGGTTCAAACTGAATGAAACAATTCACAGAGTCAAAAACGATAGGGTTTGACAGCTTCAATGCTCGAAGAGACCAGAATTAACTGCATGCGTGCGAAGGTGGTGGGATTACCACCGCCACGCATTGTATTAATGACTGAGTACAGTGTTGTTAAAATCATAATCGTTTATACCATGCGTATCGGCCAACAAATAGGTGTATCATCATATTAACGTGCCATTCACCCGAAACAGAACTAACACCATACGTTACATTCATGTGCCAAGTGTACAGTTCAATCCAACACCATATCCATCGTGTCAATCAATCATTTTACACCAAGGTCAAATTTAATCAATGCCAATACATAGTTTGAAACTATGAATCGTTCAATGTAATATCAACTCAAAACAATATACCAAGCATCGATTTAAAATTGAAATCCAAAAGATTAATCAATGCGCCTTCAAACCATTGTTATTTCTTATAAACTTACCAATGCATTCGTTGCACATTCAAATGTTTACATTCCAAAGTTTTTAGAACATTGCAATCAAGAATTTCTCATATAATCAATGAGTCAAGAGCTCATAGCAATAAGAATCAAAACATATAAGACCAAATCCATCATAACCTTTATAAGATCATAATAAAACTAGTAAATCTTCATGCTCAAAGGCTTAGTAATCAAACAGATCCAAATGCGCAATCAAGGTAAGAGTATGCTAAAGGACACAAGTTTGAAAAATCTTTTGGAGTCATGTGATAAACCAATGGTCAAGTGTCTTTTGGAGAAAACAATAAAAGACGACTACAGTCCAAACGATGAAAAAGGTATTTTCACACTTTCAGTTGTGAAAAAATCAAATCGAAACCAAATTGCAATTGTCGCAAAAATGAAACAAATATCTAGAAGCACAATGCGACGATGATTTGTCATTAACGAGACAAGGGGTGTAGGCAGCGTTTTTTAAGAGCAATTAAAAAAAATTAGTGGCTGCCAACAAGGGGTCGTAGCCTCCTTCTGGTTGTATCTAGAGAACACAAAGAGTTGGAGATTACTTCAAGTTGGAGCCTATAAACTAGGGGGTCGTAGCCTCCTTCCAGTTTTAGATGGAGAATTCAAGGAGTTGTAGATTCTTTCAGGTTGGAGCTTCCTTCCAGTTGATGTTGAAGAATTAGGAAGTTGGTGCTTCCTATGAATGTATTCTTGATATATATAAGAAAGCATTATGTGGTTTTCTCCCATTTGGGTTTCCACGTAAATTCTAGTGTATTATGTATCTGTGGTAGTCTATTATGCATTGATAAATGATATTGTTTATGATGCAATGATATACTAAATGTGTAAGTGATAAACTATTAAATATTGTTGATAAAGTTGAATTTTATATATAATGTGATTGAAAGTGGTAAAAAGTGCTCATATTTATTCACCCCCCCTCTCAGTATTCCAACAGGTATTTGGGGTATTTTCCCATGATATTGGGTATCAATTATTTAATTAAGGGACATCTCCCTTCATGAAGGGTTATGAAAAAGTATAAAAAGAGAAATAATTGAGAGTAAGTGTGTGTGTGAAATATATTTTCAAATATTGACTTGCAAAATCAATTTCGATCCATCTTGGAATTTTCATGATAAAAAAAATTATAGGATGTTTAAGACCTTGAAATTTTGAAGAGATCGAGGAGATATATTGTTGTACATGTGGTAAAAATTTCGTAAAAATTTCAGATGTTGGTTCTCTATACTTTTGGAGATATGTCATGTGAGAGTTAGGGTTCCTCAATGCTCCTGAAATCAATTTCAAACATGCTAGCTTGGCATTTTCACTATAACTTATTTTCTGGAATGTTTTAGACCTTGAAACTTTGCAAAGATAGAGGAGAGATATTGGTATACATGTAGAACAGATTCAATATGTTGATTCTCTATACTTTCATAGATATTCCATGTGAAATTTAAGGTTCCTCAATGCTCTTAAAATAAGTTTCAAACAAGTCATTTTGGAACTTTTACTATAACTTATTTTTTAAGATGTTTGAGATCTTGAAATTTTGAAAAGATCGAGGAGAGATATTGATGTACATAGGATACAAATTTCAAATATTGGTTCACTACCCTTTCTGAGATATGATATGTGGAATTGATGTTATGTGGAAGGAAGGGAGGAAACATAATCTTCAGCATGAACACTTGGTTGAGAATCCTTCGGTTAGGAGCCTCATCTGATGGTATGTATTCATAGGAAGAGGAAGTTGATGCATCAATATAGAAGAACTTTTGGTCCTTTCATTTATGTCCCAGTGAATACTTTTCATCATAGTAATAGAAAATTCCTTGCTTGCGATGCTCTGACATTTCTACTAGAGATACATTTTGGACCTTCAAGGTTTGTGTCGAAGTTGGGATAGCCCCAAGGTGAGGATGGTTGAGGAATGTAATCTTCCAGGTTAGAGCCTTAAGGATGTTCTTTGTGTCCTGTGCTAATTATCATGCTTGCAACCAGGTAGTAGGTTGATGCATGCTCACATGAGCCACGATGGCTTCCTTTAAGCCACTAATAAAACATTCAAGGTAAAATTCATCAGATAAGTCGTCGGTTCGGATAGCCAACTATTCAAATGTCGTGATGAAGTCTTTGATTGATCTAGTTTGTTGCAGCTTAGTGAGCTTGCCAAAAAAATGTGATTCCCTATCAAAACGGGCACAAACTGCTTTAGTGAACATGTTCCAAGTGGGTAGTTCTGGATAACATTTCTTATGCCACTACCAGCAGCCCCAGACTTTTTTTTTTAAATCCCGTGGAGTTATACTCTGATCTGAATAATACTACAATGATGAAATGACCAAATGCTTTACAGAAAAAAATGTGTAGGAATTTTGCAACCAGAATGCAAGAGACACAATTGCATGGCAATAGATCTTGTATGTTATGTTTATGTTTCTGTCCCAACGGTTAGGGTATTCAATGTTTTTACTCACAAGGGTTTTCCCTTTGTTATAGCTCTCTGATATACATATGGGGTCCAACAGTAGTACTCAACCCAATATCTCAGGGAACCAACTAAGGAGGCTAGACCGTACCCTTAGCCGTACTACTCGACTACCCAGGTACTAGAGAGTATCTTCCTGAGTGTTGTTCTCGGTGGAACTATAGAAGTCAGGCGTTCGATTGGTTTATGTATATATGGATATAGGATATCTAGGTTGATCCGTATATAGGTGTTGTCTGATGCACTACCACTCGAAGGGGTACCAACAAGGGTTATAAGGGTGGCCAACAATGTGCACTTAAGTACCACTTGTAGGTCTTGCATGTATGAGTCCCCGACCGCGGGGTTATGCATGGAATGATAGATCTTTGTAGATTAAAGACATCAGAATACGTCTCTACCCTGAAAAAATTAACCCCATGAGTTCTTCCCATAAAGAGCTTCAATACCACTTGCAATACACTAGATGAATAATAATATGTAGAATAGAAATATTTAGAAAGAGTTAATGGAACAAGAATATTATAGCTAGAAAAATACCAGACTAACACCAGAAAGAGCACCTTTATTGTGGTTGGGCCCAAGACTTATGTTTTTTTTACTCCTGCGAAGTTATGCTCCGATCTGAATAATATTGCAGTGAAGAAATGGCCAAATTCTTAACAGGAAGAAATGTGTAAGAATTTCGCAAACAGAATGCAGGAGACACAGTTGCACGGCAATCGATCTTGTCTGTTTTGTTTATGTTTCTGTCCCAGTTGTTAGGGTATTCAAGGTTTCTACAGACAAGGGTTTTCCCTGTGTTATAGCTCTCTAATATATGTGTGGGTTCCAACAGTAGTACTCGGCCCAATATCTCAGGGTACCAACAAAGGAAGCTATATCGTGCCCTTAGTCATACTACCTGACTACCCAAGTACTAGAGAGTATATTCCCAAGTGTTGTTCTTATTGGCACTATAGTAGTCATCCAGCCATTTGGTTTATATATGGAGGGATTTAGGATATCTAGGTTGATCTGTATACATATTTTGTTTGATGTGCTACCACTCAAAGGGGTACCAATAGGGGTTACAAGGGTGGCCAACAATGTGCACTTAAGTACCACTTGTAGTTTCTGCATGTATGAGTCCGCGACCGAGGGTTTATGCATGGAATGACAAATCTCTATAGCTTAAAGATGTTGGAATACATATCTACCCTGGAAAACATTACCCCACAAGTTATGCCCAGGAAGGAGCTCTGATACCACTTTCAATATACCATATGAATAATAATATGCGGAACAAAAATATTTAGCGAGCAGTAATGGAACAACAAGATTATAGCTAGAACAATACCAGAATAACACTAGAAAGAGAACATTTATTAGAGATAGCAATGTTCACTTGCCTCTTTAAGGGGGAAACCTCTAGCAGAGCAGAGCTCTATTACAATAATCTCCAAGACAAAAATATATAATACCTCCTACTCTTATTTATATTAATCTTACCTTCTAAGGAAACTTCTAGACGAAGATATTTCTAGCAGCGGAAGCTTCAATTAGGTCTTCTTACATTGACTTATTCCCATTTATTTATTAGGAATTATTAACTAATGTCATCCTTTATTACATAGAAAGCATATCTGATTAACTAATGACCCATGAAGAGGGGTTAGGATCGGATCCTAACAAAAGGAGATCGCAATTGTTGAGAAAGAGTCTGATGTTTTTTGTAGAAATGGAGTTGAGCAAGAAATTTTCTAAAAAGACCAAAGAGAATTTGTATTTCTATATTACACATCAAGGCCTTGCTTCTTCAATATTGTTATCTTCAATTGATTATGACAAAGGAACACTAAAAATGGAAATTTTACAACCTAAAGTTGATAAACCATAAAAGGATCTCAATCCTAATGAATATGATACCACAAAATTTATGATTGACCTATGTTGGAATACTGAGAGGGGGGGTGAATCAGTATGAGCACTTCTTGCCACTTTCAATCATAGTATATACAAACTTCAACTTTATCAACAATATTCAATAGTTTATCATTTATGCATTCAGTATATCATTACATCATAAGCAATATCATTCATTAGTGCCTAATAATCAACCACAAATACATAGTACACCATAATTTACATGGAAACCCAAATGGGATAAAACCACGGAATACTTTCTTATATATATCAAGAATACATTCATAGGAAACACCAACTTCCTAATTCTCTAGCACCAACTGGAAGGAGGCTCCAACCCCCTATTTACAGGCTCCAACCTGGAGGAAGCTACAACTCCGTGAATTCTCCAACTACAATTGGAAGGAGGTTATGACCCCCTAGTTTATAGGATCCAACCTGAAGGAAGCTCCAACTCCCTATGTTATATGTCTCCAACCTAAAGGAAGTTCCAACTCCCTAAATTCTCTGGAACCAATCGGAAGGAGGATACAACCCCCTTTCATTGCCCCCTACTGTCGCCCTAAAATATAAGTGTAGACTCAAACTGTCACTACCACTGATAAACCTATAAATGCCATTATCATTGATACATCAACATGTCACTGACATTGTTACTGTCACTGTCACATCAACTTGTAATTGTCACTATCACATCAACCTAGAACTATCACTATCACTATCACATCAACCTAAAAATGATGATCAACAATCATCCAACCTGTCAGTGTCATCGTCATTGTCACTATCATTGTCATTGATATACCATAATCAACCAACTATAACCATATCCACTCACATGGATACCAAAATCATCACCATACCATGTACATCAATTATGTACCAGAACATGTACCATACCATGTACATCAATCGTGTACCAGAACCTATACCATACCATGTACCATACTATGTACCGAGATCACAAATAATTGCCTCTAGCAATGTACCATATCATCATCAACTCATCAACCATTGTTACAACTATTTTTTCCTCACCCCATGCAATTTCCTTAGATGGCCTTTCCATTTCCCTATGCAAACTTGAAGTCCCCTTTTTTACTTCCCAGAGCCAAAAAATCATATTTTTCCACATATATGCACCCTACAAGTTAGACAACATGTGTATATTCATTTTGCACCACTACAGCCTACATACATCGAGTTTGGTGCTCAAAATTAAAAATTGTGTCGGGCTTCCATGTCACATCATGAGATCCATTATCCTTGACCTTCCATATACAAGAAATGTTATGACTCAACCCTTCAGTTCCATTTGAAGGCTATAAATTGAGCCATATCCAAGCTGTGGAAGAAAAGAGAATTCAACTTTTGAGAGCAAAGATACTCTGGAGAAATTTTCACTTCACATTGAGTATACATCCCTTTGTCCTTTAAAGTCTAAACACATTGTTTAGCCCCCATTCTCTTCACTCTTTGATGGAGAACCTCATTGTCTCCCATATATGAGTTTGCCTTTGGAGGAGGATTGAAGTGGTGGAGGCCCAACTGGAAGTGACTTAGTTTCTCGGTTCTAAGACGTGCTGATAAGGAAGTTTGTCACTTGTATACTTTTGTTGATTATTTTAATAGAAATAATATTTTCCCGTCCAATTGATATGTTGCAAATATTTGAATTATTATTCCATGGGCATATTTGTCATGTATGTTAATGGATTATGCTATTTTATATGCTAACATTATATATTATCACCATATTCTTGTGTATATTGGTTGTTGAGGACAAGTTGCAGGTATAAATCTTTGAGTTGTGTGCTCAATGGTGGTCTTCATCGAACATCCAGATGAGATAGGCTATTTATCTTGTCTCGTTAGCATTTTCATTTATATAACATACTTGGATTAGAGTTTATTTATGTAGTCATTCCGTCTATTGTGGTTTACCCCATGCCATAGAGTGAGTTTCCTCGTAATAGAATTAGCAACCATACCGGGGAATGAATTTTCGATTTTGGGGTTTGGAGTGTTTTTCTCCTTAGATTTCTCTCTGTTAGCCTGAGTTTCCTTGTTGCCCAATTGCTTGACATCCTATTTTTACTTTGCATCTTAGTTTCTTGGCATGATACTTACCCTGGCAATGTTTTAATACATATACGCGGGTTTTCCCTTAACAGACACGTACATACGCGATATGTCATTCTATAGTGCACATACATACATGGTTTTTTCTTAAACAGTCACATATATCAACCTTTTTTGCTTACTAGCTGAGTTTGGTGTTTGTTGGGTAAGATTGAATGGTTGTTGAGTCTTCTTGGGTCTTTGTCCTAACTATTGAGTGCTTACAAAGTGATAGGAAACCTTATTATTGTTGAATTTTCGGGCGGTTTTTCTTTCTTATCATATTTTTCATTGGTTGTCCTTGCATCTTGGACTGAGTGTTTGCTTCTTGGTATCTTGCTTGGATTGTCTCCTTTTGCTTGCAGTAGGGTTTGTATTTCAAGTTGTTATTCAGTCCTTGAATTTTCATTTATTTATATTGAAAATACAAAAAATACATTTTTCTCAATTTGCATCTTGTCATTTTCTCTTTTGGTTGTTTAGTATTGATCTTGACATATGTGGAAAGATTGTATCTTATTGAAATTGCAGAGTTGAATTGAAAGTTGCATTTTGAAAGCTTACCATATTTTGAGAATTTAATATTAGGACTTACACTTTGTTTATATTCATTTATTTGATATGTTGTGTCATAACATCATCAGTTTCACAACCACATCTCTTGAGTAAACAAAGCCATTAAAAGTGACATTGATTAACTAAAATTGATTAGAAACAATTTTATTTTTCAAAGTACACAACAAGCATAGGATATAGGGCCTTGGAATAGGATTTTGTGAGTAAACTTCTCCAAGGCTATTAAACTCAGCATATGTGTCTGACCATGGACTGGTGAAATCCATTGTGTAATTAGTGACATCAAGACGCTCCGCTCACACCGAAGTTAAGCATGAGGTCATGTGAAGTTGGTTGTAGAGATATCCCTCTAACATCTTCTTAGCATGAGAGATGTTTTTGGGGATCTATTCATATTTGGGGGTCTTGCTAGTACCTTTACCTCTGTGAGAGGCGGTGCTTTCAAGATTTTCATGCTTTGTTACCCTACCCATACAATGGACCTGACTTACGATTGTTCACCTAAGCATTGGTCATATAGCGGTGGGTTTAGTTTCATGACATAGGTATCCACATAGGTTACTTTCAGGGGTTATTATGCAGGTACCCTAAGTCAAATAAGGGTCAGACAACACACAACCTTTATGGAGGATTACCTCTCTATGGGATCTGACCGATTGCGATGTTAAGCCCATGAGGGCCCTGATAACTAATTCTGATACCTCCAATATTTTGAAGGGAGTATCAGGCTCCTCTTGGGTGAGGCATACCTACTCTAGTGAGGGAGGCCCCTTTTCAGCTAATATATCTTGTTTGTGTGCATTTGGATTTTTTGTTTATTTTGGTGTGCTCTTTGATTGTTACTTGACCTTAGGATTTGTTTTTATATATCGAGTCTTGATTCATCGTGGAGCCAGACCAGCTTCCTCACAAGTCTCACCATTTGTTAAATTTACCACTACATCTTGAGTATTTTCCTTCTAAAAGGTGTAAAGTTATTAAACGTGGTACACATACCTCCACCTACTAGACTTGTAATTATACACCTATGAGTATTGAGTCAAATACGAAATACACTGGGAATCCCTCAACTCCTATACCTTATGTGGTTAATGGGACTCCTTTGACTCCTTCAAACACTACAGTTGTAGTGTCGAAGGTTCCTGTCATCACTCCTATCCAGCTTGTGGTTGCTACACAACCCATGGTAATGAACCTTTTTGGGTCTCTTTTTGGTACACCTCGATACAATGCTCAGTCCATTCCTTCGATCTATAACCCTTTCTCTTTTGGTATGTTGAATATGACATCGCAACTTTCATCTTCCATTCTAGCGAATAATACAAATCCTAGTATTGGACAAAGGGGCATGGCTCCTCTACATATTCCACTCTCATTTGGTGAAGCTCATATTCCCCAAATGACTCCAACGGCTAGAAGCCATCCTTCTTTCCCTCCCAGGTCTAACCCTAGTCTCAATGTTCCTAGATGGAGTACTCAATCGGGTGAACAAGACACTTCTTATATTCTGTCCTTTCCACTTTCCTCCTCCACACTGATTCTGACCAACATGTTTGGTATGACGAATCCAACCCTATGTTTTGTATTTCCACCTGGAGGGATTCAGTTTCATACTATGGGAAACCCCCATCCTAGAGCTCCTCTAGTTGGGAGCAATGTTTATAACCCTAATTATACTATTCCTATAGGTACAATTTCCACACAACCTCTTGTGAATCAGTTTGGAGGAGGATATTACCATATCGGATAGGGCCATGGTGCATACCAGAACCCTAGATGGTCTTTTATCCCTCAGCATCAATATTCCTGGGAGCATGGGCCCGGATGTCGCAACCCCGACTCCCTTTTCTAGCCACGCTTAATTTTCCAGATATGTCGAGATTAATGAATGACCCGGTGCATCATGATTTTTCATGGCCCCTGTTACACATTATTTTGTTCACCCTGATGATGATTCTACAAGCATGTGTTCAGGCTCTCAAACAGATCTTTTGCATGAGAAAAATAGCTAGTTTCTTTCCCTACAAGGCTTGTTTTTAGAAGGATGTTGCAAGCTAGCAGTAGTACACAGTGCGGAAATCCCTGATTTCCGTAGGATTCTCTATACCTGGCTCACGGGGTTTCCACAAGCTGCTATATAGGTTGGGTGCGGCGGCGTTTGACAGCTAAAGAAAGGAAGAAGTTCACGAAGTTTCTAGAAGGAGAATCTTGTAGAATGTGAGGTGGTGTCTGTATGGTTGTGATCCTACTGGCTTCTCTGATTTGATGGGATCATCCTCATCACTTTAACCACTTCACCTTATCCTATATAATGATGGGTTTCTCATGGAAAAGGTTAAGCAAGATTGAGCAAAGAATTGTTGAACGAATAGGCTAAAGATTGTGTGAAGGATCCTGTTGCAGCTGATGCTTGAGGCCTCCATTTGTCCATCAAGATTTTGTGGACTATCTTCATACTAATTTGGAGCAAGTGTATGTGTGTGTTGGAACAAAGGACCACTGAAAGGGAACTTGTGACATCAAGGAAGTTTGGTTGTATCTTCCACTTTTACTTAATATAATACGGTGACATGTTTCTTTCCCATTAAATCATTAGCATTTTATTACATGACTCCTTGATCACATGTCTAGGTTTTTATTGAATCTACTATTGTTGCTTTCACTTTGGTTGGTTTGTGTCATTATAGATTTGATCTCACAAGAGCACCGTAGTGAAGTAGGGACAACAAAGAGACAAGGAAGTGATATCTAAAGGTATGGCATTCATTCCTTCTTTGGTAGTAAATTCAATGATTGTAACTTAGGTAAAGCGTCATGTCCTGTCTCATTTTGTTCTATATCCAAGTGGATCTAGGGAGATTATTTTATGTCTGCATTCACCTATTTATCCAATAACAACCCCCCATCCCCACCAATCTTCCTTCGAACATTCTGAAATTCAATGGAAAAACTAGCGAGGAACCAGGTGGTCACATTACTACTTTTCATCTTTGGTACTCATTCAATTCCCTTAGTGATGATTCTATTCGTTTGATATTGTTTCAACGCACCCTCATGGGGTTTGAAGCAAAATGGTACATTGAGCTACCAAAGGGAACATATGGAAATTTAATTAGATGGTTTCGATCTTTCTCAACCACTTCCAGTTGTCGGTTCATTACGATGTCGACCCTCCGCCAAGACAAAGCCACCCATATCTTGGACCATATAAAAGAGTGGTGTAGACCGAAGAGGTTGATAAAAGCATACATTCCTCCAGAGTTCTTATTAGAATGGTTCCTTAAGTCTTTATTGCCTTACATTTGGAAGGATGTTTCTACATCCGGGGTATCATCTCAAGAAGAAGTTATTTTCAAAGCCCAGCAATTGGACCTCATATATGCTCAATCTGGGATGTTATATGAAATTCTTCCTGACGCACCATGATCCAATTATTACCCTAGACAAAATATTAGGCATCATGCTGATGGCATCATAGGCTCTACAAATGATAGTCTATAGACTTGGTGACGAACCAGTTGAAGGAATTGTCTCTAAGCTAGTCTTTAGCAGGAAAAGCTTCATCTTCATCCTCCACTCCCACTCAGTTGGCGAATGTGCATTGTGTACAGTCATTGACCAACCCAAATGGTAACCAGCAACCATGAGGGAATAGAAATAAAGGACGTGGTAATAATCGTAAGGGTGGGAGAAATAATAATAATAAACCCAAGGACAATGCTAACAATGATATATCAAATAACGATGTTGGTGAGGGAAACAAAGAAAAGAGGAAGGTCAAGTCTCCTTGTAAACTTTGTAAAGATTATCACCTTACCCACTTATGCCCCAAAATTAAGGAAGCATCGAGACTCTTATCTCAACCTCCCATTGTGTTGACCAATATCTAGTTTTGCATAATCAGCACATGGCTTCAAACACCTCTAACACCGTAAATTCATCGAGTGGGAATCAAAACCCCCCGACACATGAAGGTGACCATCTCTGTGTTAATATGGTCAAGTCTCATATTGATGTAACCACTCAATATCATGATTACGCTTCTTCATAGGTTGTTCTAGGTCCAGAGTCTCCCCCTCCTCCGGAAACACCTTTGCGGATCAAGAAACCGGAGCCTATGCCTCGTATTCTAAAAGGAGTACTGAAACGCTCTACCCACAATCCTAATGCCAGAGCTTCCCAGGACTATTTGATTGTCGAAGATATGGGTCAAACCCCTTGTGTGATGTCGGCTTTGGAGGTGTTCCAGACATGTCCTTCATAGAGGAACGCCTTGTTATCTGCTTTAGGAGCTCTAGACCCATGTGGCTCTAAGGTTATCAAGTTTGACGTCGTGGATGTTAAGCCTCGCTTGAATTACCATGTGGCCTTTCAAATCCATGTGGATTACATCAAGTATACCATCAAATGCATTGTTATTGATGAAGGCATTGCAACGTGTGTGATGTCCCTAACCTATTGGAAATCCATTGGCTCTCCAACTCTCTCTCAATCTACGACTATGTTGACCGCATTTGATGGTCGTTCTTTTCAACTCCATGGAATTATTCCTGCATTTCCGGTCCAGTTAGGTGGAAAGACAGTGGAGGTGGATGTGAAGGTGGTTGATGTGCCCCTTGACTATAATTTATTACTAGGGCTTAATTGGACTTATGACATGACTGCAATTTTTTCATCTGTTTTTCGCACTTTATGTTTTCCTCACAAAGGGAAAATAACGACGCTTAATCAGTTATCCTTTGTGCATGCTAGTCCTAATGCATCAGTTGGATCTTTGATCCCAATGATCGACAATTATCAGTTGGAAACTAAGGATATTGGTGTCGAAAATGTATTCCTCCCTCAAGGGTACCTTTGATTTCGTGGCACCAATTCATCACATTTATTCCATGTCCAGTAGGTATTCTTCGTAGATAAGGTATGTTCCTTTCCGTACTTTATATTTCAAGGATCCTTGGACCCTACCTTCCCTGACCATGTCCAGTGAAGGTCAGACACATATTGGAATGGCAATGCCACTGTCAGCAACAAAGATTATGTATCAGGTTGTTCTTGACTCTATTGTTGACATGGATCCTGTCTCCTCACAGAAGGAAGAGGAGGATCTCATTCTACAGCCCATATGGGCCACCTCGTCGTCTTTTTAACATGATTGCCTCGATGATACTTTACCTATGGATGAATCCATCTTAGAGGCCATGAATGGTCTCGATAGGCCATGGGACGATAAGCAATATCGCTCTTACTTCATCCCAGAGCTTGTTATAATCGAACAAGACAATTTTAGATCTACCTTGAGTGAGATGGTCGGTCACACCATTGTTCCACAATATATGCATGGAATTTATGCCAAAGGAAACATGGTGAATATTTCTCCTACCGTCAAGATCAACATCTCTCAAATTCCTGGAAAATTTGAAAATGTATATATCGGTGTGGATTGTTCACCTGAAGAAATTAAGATCTACATCGATCTATTCAAACAGTTTCATGATGTATTCACTTGGTCATACGAAGAGATTTCAATAATCGTCCCTTCCCTTAAACTAACAATTAATATCCTACCTAACACTTCTGATCTCGATGAATCCCTCATACACCTAGAGGAGCAGCGTCGAGATGCCTCTATGGCTATAGAATTGAATAAAAAATGTGTTAAGGTTTAGTATGATAGGTCTATCTTTCCTCAGTAGTACGTTGAGGGTGACTTGGTCCTCTTGTATGACCAATCCAAAGAACCATTGGGGTCAGGAAAGTTCAACCCCATCTGGCATGTACCTTATATCGTGTGACGTGTTTTAGAAAAAAGAGCTTATGAGTTGGGAGATTATGAAGGGAATATGATGGCTGAGCCCATAAAGGGATTCTACCTGAAAATATATTATGATTGAGCCCTCAATATTGGGTGTGACTCTTTGCATACTAGTGTATCTTGGTGTATATATATCTTTTCCTTTGTGTCATCAGATTTCTTATTAGGTTTTCCTTGGTTGGAAGATGTCAATGGAGTCTTCAGTTTTCCTAGGATTCAAAAATGGTGCCATTCATCATACACAAAACTTGGCTTCTGCCACGTGGTTCATTTACTCACCCAAGGGCCAACTAGTGTCTTCAAGCGGTGTTTGTCCGGAGCCATCAACGAATAATGTGGCTGAGTATAGCGTCATTATAGAACTATTACGCGACACCATTTCACATGGTGTTTGATCTTTAGAGGTTCACATGGACTCCCAATTAGTCGTATGTTAGTTAAACGGTAATTACCGTGTGTGAAACCCTACTATACTTCGACAATTCCTATGGGTACAAATTTTGGAAAGATACTTTGATTTTATTACTTATAATAACATACCTAAAAGTTCTAATTATGCATCTGATGCATATGTTAATCATGTTTTAGATTGGAATTTGTCACATAACTAAAGTAAAGAAAACATATTCACCAATGTACACATGGTAACATATGTAAGTAAAGTTGAGGACCAATCTTTTTGTATTTCATCTTTTCAAAAAAATATGGTGTCATAGTACAAAATGGGGCTCACGCCCTCAAAATACATATATGGTTGGTATATATATGAACATGGCATCCACACCTATGGCGCCAAATGTGTATCATGATAGAACATTATGGTGTTTGCAATATGTCAAAAGAGTCACACCCACGCACGGGGCACACCCACCACCTGTCGATGCATAGCCTCTGGCAGATCCTCCACCTGAACCATAGGAATCTTATGTGTCAAACAATACAGGTTCCCTTGCACATTTTGTAGCACTCTATCCGCATCCCCTCCTGCATGCTCATATCCTTAGTTCCTTCACCAATGTTGTGGGTATTTTTCTGGTCATCGCAGACCTACATCTACATGACAAGCCAGCTGTTAATACTTGATACAATAAAAAAATATTTTTGTTTTTTTATTTTTTGAAAAACCACAAAAAAATAAAATATTCAAAAACAAATCATACCTATATCACCGTAGGTGGAACCTGGTGGCAAAGGCATATCTATATCCCCCCTATAATTGATCCTAGCATAGGGGTATTCGTCAATGGCTATTACATGTCGACACCACCAGAAGAAGAACTCCCCATTGTAGGGAGTTGTCACCCTAACACCTCCTAACCGCCTCATCACGTTGGTCCACCGTGACATGGTTGGATCGTGCAATCTGTGTGGAATGATATCCACCCTAAGGCTCAAACCTGGAACCCACTGAAAGAAAAAACTACACGAGATAAATGCAAACCCAAAGTTTCTCTTTCTCCCTTGTTTGCAATTTTTTAGCCGACTCTTCATGTTAGTCAGCAGTGAGGTACACCAGTCGTAAATTGTGGGTTGCAAGAACTCCACTGTGTAGAACATGAGTGGCCTTGAAGCCCACTGTGTAGAACACGAGTGGCCTTGAAGCCCACTGCAATGAGGCTGACCTAGAGATCTGTGTAAGGACAAGAACGACGATTTTGAAACTCAAGTTTTTTATCGCCCCGATGGGGAGTTGGATCCCTCCTTTATCTATGCCTACAACACAATGGGTGGCCATGTAATCCTCTATGTTCATACCACCCCCAGCCCCTTGGCCTTTGATATTCACCACCTCACCTCGGTGAGACAATCCTATGAGAATTTAAATGTCATCTACTTCAATTCTCAATGGTTTCCCATCGAGATTGAAGGCCTCTGTCTCCAGATCCAGGAAATTCACTAGCATTTGGAGTAACCTCACTTGAGCCCTCAACCCTTTGAGAGCCCAAAATTTTTATAGGCCACATATTTTTAGTACCAGTTGGGCCCCCGCGTCTCTTTCCACTATTGCATCTACCTCCTCATGTTCCCTCTCTCTCCATTCAAGCACCATCATGAAAAAGGAAACCCATTTTTTGAGTTAAATCCATTCAAAAACTTGTTTGCAGACTTGTACGCGGGCTACAATGTTAACAGTCGCGTGTACGGCCACATATACACGGGAAAAGCAAATCATGCTCGTGTAAATGTCTCCATATACGCGACCCGGTGAACTACAGCTCACGTACGCCCTATTTTGTATGTTGTGCCCTCAATTTCTCAAAAAATGATGACTTAATTTTAAATTTAAACCACTAGAAATGAAAAGGAGCAGAAGGACACTTACTTAGTCCAGATGGTTGTCAATTCCATTGATCGTAGCTCTCGCAATCGGCACTTGAAGATCATGGGAAAAATAGTCCAAAATGCACTATGTGGGTAAATACTAAAAAACTCAAATGGTGTGGTAAAATTGGTTATTTTTACTATAGTAGAAAAGTTTTATCCACTTTATATAGTTTATGCTAATTTTTGGACCTAGTGGACTAATAGTGCAATGGAAGGAGTTGGTTTTGGTAGTTTTGTCCAGGGATTTTTGCAGTTTCTAGCATCACATCATCCATTCATGCCTTCAGCGAGTATTTTGTGTCCCTAGCATATATATAATAGGTTCTCAATCCATTTTGCATATTTTCATTTTCCTATGAATATGATTTGTATGCCTTAGGTACGAACCCATTTATTAGCGACACAGAACCTTCTTACTGCTATTAGAAGTGTCATAATTAAATGGTAGAAGCTTACCAAACATGAGTGCCCTAGTTAAAACCTTTATGCCAGTTGGTTCCCATGCAGAGATTATTTCATAGGAACAAGAGTCCCTTATAGTTCCGATATGACTTTGCATTCAAACCTCATATTCTTACTCATAAGCATTCTAACCTTTACCTATGGGACTCCCACCGAGTCTTGTTTAAGCTCTTTTTCGACTCTCTCAAAAGTGAAAATATTGTCGAGTGAACTTGTATCTTTCACACTCGTTAAATGGATTTGAAAGGATGTCTATTTGGTGTAAGTTTAACCCTTTTTCGGACCAAGTAGACTAATTTAGAAAAAGGAACTCTCGAGTCAACATTGGCTAGAAGAGTTCTCTTGGGTATTGTTTTATACTTTTTTGGGCCTATGGGACTAAATTTATGAAAAAGGAGATTCTTTGGAGTTAAGTTGTAATTGCATCTCATCCTCTTGCTTGCATTATTGAGCCTATTGTTGGTTCCCTCTTTATTGTTATAAGCCTATTACCTCATGAATTTGCATCACTAGCCAAGTAGAGCCTTGTTTATATATTTTGCAACTTGACACCCCGTACCCTAAGAGGAAACATTCCCCCGAGTGTCCATGCCCCACATACACTTCCTTGCATTGAGCATAGGTATGTTCCATTTTTTGGAGCTAGTTGCTTACTCGCAACACTCATTTCCTCCTCTATATCATAGCATTCATTTTCCTATGAAAAAACAAAAAAAGATGGGTGGGAAAAGAATATTATCTTATATCGGCAGCAGTTGTGTTGCCTTTGAACATAGCAAAAACTTTTGAGTCCACTTGTCATCCAAATTTTGGGTTTAGCATGACCTTAGGAACTTGAACTCATTACTTAGAGTTTACTCCTCCGGCTGGTTATTCTTCCAATCCCCATGGAGAGTTTGATTGATTCCTTCTGCATCACAAAGTTTCATCATCAAGTCTATGTTGCCAAAGTCCTCCATATGTCTCATGCTCTTGTTCAAAGGAAGTTTATAAGCATGTGTCGACCATTTCTCATAACTCTTGACTTTTCATGCCATCCATACCCTCAGTGTCTCTCAGAGTTACATGAAGTTTTAGTCCTATCGTGCACCCTAGTCCTACTTTCATTATGGGTAGGTAACCTTGAACCCGGCAGTCGACATCTTCTTATCGGTCGTTGACTGGGGGGTTTCCCTTGTGTTCAACGACAAGAAATATATTCACACATTAGGATTTTTGTAGTGTCTTGGATGTCATTAGCCTTGTTGGTGGTTTCCTCGCCTTTGTTGGTAGTTTTCCTTATTGGTTGCTATTCAGAGGGTCTTTTTCGTGCACTACTTGAATCTAGTGCATGCGAAAGATGCACATGGTCTTCAGTTCATGAACATCCTATTCATTTGAGTTCCTACAAATCATCAAGCTATTGCTTTGTACCATGTATTGATTGATGAGAGATGCCTTAATGCTCTCCTTTCAGCGAGTCTCCTTCTATTGACTTTAGCTCATCTATTCTGGAAACGAGGCCTAGAGTCCTTTGAGTAACTAGAGGCTTGCAGTCATCAGTGGTAGGTTCTCCTCCCATCGACCATTGGGAATACATCAATGTCTCATAATCGATGTATTCTTCAAGTGTTTGACCTCAACACCTTTATTCACACTTGTAAGATTGTACTCAGTGCCTTGATGTTGGAGATATGGCTATAACAGAAGACTGACGCAGATGGTTAAGGTTGTCATTGATGGCAATTGGTTATGGAGAAGTCAAGGATGTCAACACGCACAAGAATGCTGGAACATGAATGCTGGAACACGAATGCTGGAACACGACTGCTGGAACACGAATGCTGGAACACGACTGATGGAACACGAATGTTGGAACACGACTGCTGGAACACGAATGCTGGAACACGAATGCTGGAACACGACTGCTGGAACACGAATGCTGGAACACGACTGCTGGAACACGAATGCTGGAACACGACTGCTGGAACACGAATGCTGGAACACGACTGCTGGAACACGAATGCTGGAACATGACTATTGGAACACGAATGCTGGAACACGAATGCTGGAACACGAATGCTAGAACACAGGTGCTGAAACACGAATGCTGGAACACAGATGCTGGAAAATGAATGAAACAGATGTTGGAACACAGTGTTGCATGATGAGGCATGCGTAGAGGAGGCAAGTAAAGAACCAGTTCAGAAAATCAGGGAGAACGCTGGCATGCGAAAAGCAGAAGAAAGAATGAAAGAAAGGGAAACTACAGTTGGAGTTGAGAAAAGCAG
>ML784739.1:678115-711255 GCA_009831015.1 Picea engelmannii
GGGGGGGGGGGTGAATCAGTTAGTTCATACCTGTAACACTTGATACCTACTTTCATTATCGATAGGTTGTCTCGCATTTGTTAACGATATACCTTAATGACCAGTAATCAAATGAAGTCTCATTGTGTTCGACCTCAACTCCTCTATTCACATGATGTATACTTTCACCTTTGGTGGATCTTGTAGAATACATGAAGACAATAGTTTATAGTAGCATATTTCATGAGTTGTTGCTATCGTTCATTGGACCAGTACCTATATGACTTCAATGATCATGGGAGATCACGTTGTACTCCATTGTATATAGATATCTTCAAATTGATTTTGAGACTGGTTTCCACTGGGCCTTGTTCGTGACTATGACAGCCTATGGCATGTTACTACTATGCATTGCCTATTCATGGCCATGAACAACTATTTGGTATATTTCCACATGGATCTACAGTGTAATTCAAATTGACAGCCATGTGTACAAATTCATCATGGATTGTAATATTATCATGAGAAAATAGTTCTTCCAATTGAGTCTCCATTACTCTACTTCTGGGAATTATAATGTGTTTCGGCTATCGAAGATACTCCTCTGACCTCAAACATTAGGGGGCATTTGTTACAGCTATTTTTTCCCCACCCCATGCAACTTGCTTAGATGACCTTTCCATTTCCCTATGCAGACTTGAAGTCCCCTTTTGTACTTCCTAGAGCCAAAAAATCATATTTTTCCACATATACATGCCCTACAAGTTAGACAGCATGCGTATACGCAGGTTTCACCACCACAGCTCGCAAACATCAAGTTTTGTGCTCAAAATTAAAAATTGTGTTAGGTTTCCATGTCACGTCACAAGATCCATGATCGTTGACCTTACATATACCTAAAACATTCTAAATCAGCCCTTCAATTCCATTTGAAGGCTATAAATTGAGTCATATCCAAGCCATGGAAGAAGAGAGAATTCAACTTTTGAGAGAAAAGATACTCTAGATAAATTTTCACTTCACATTGAGTCTACCTCCCTTTGTCCTTTAAAGTCTGAACACATTGTTCAACCCCTAAGCGCTTCCCTCTTTGATGGAGAACCTCATTGTCTCCCATATATGAGTTTGCCTTTGGTGGAGGATTGAAGTGGTGGAGGCCCGGGTGGAAGGGACTTAGTTTCTCGGTTCTGATACATGTCAACATGGAAGTTTGTCAGTTGTATACTTTTGTTGATTATTTTAATAGAAATACTCTTTTCCCTTCCAATTGATATCTTGAAAATATTTTAATTATTATTCCATGGGCGTATTTTTCATGTATGTTAATGGATTATGCTATTTTATATGCTAACATTATATATTATCACCATATGCTTGTGTATCTTGGTTGTTGAGGAAAACTTGCAGATATAAACCTTTGAGTTACGTGCTCAACGGTGGTATTCATCAAATGTCTGGATGAGGTGGGCTCTTTATCTTGTCTCATTATCATTTTCATTTATATAGCATACTTGGGATTAGAGTTGATTTTTGTATTCATTCTGTCTATTGTGGTTTACCCCATGCCATATAGTGATTTTCCTCATAACAACCATAACATCACCAAGATGTGTCTCAATATCACCAATCATGTACCATAAGATATGCCAAGTGTAGGTACCATAACATCAATGATCAAGCATATACCTCACTCGTATACCAAAACCATGTACCATGTACCAAGCATCAACTATGTACCAAATGATGTACCTCAAACAAGCGCCAAAGAATGTGCCTCGTACATATGCCACCATATACCAAGTGTATACCTCAACCATGTACCCACACCACAATTATGTGTCTATAACAATTGTACCAAGCCAGATACAAAGGTACCATAACATCACTCAATCATGTAGCCAAGATGTACCTCAAACCATGTGCCTCAAGCATGTGCCAACATCCATAAACCATGAACTAAGAGATACCATCAAACATATGTCATATCACTCATGATATTCCTCAAGCATATACCATACAACAAAGCATATACCAAGTATCCAAGATGTGACTCAAGGAATATACCAAAACTCACAAGGACATGCCTAAAGCAAGTGACAAACCTTCCAAGATGCAAGCCTCAAAACACATAGAATAACATACCTTTATATTTTGTAGAAGACCTAATACACAAGATTATAGAAGTGTAGCTCTTCCTCAGCCTCAACAACCTGATACTAGCATCCTCCCCAAATTTTCATTAGTCGTGCGGGACTAAGACTATACTCATGCAGGTCCTCGTGGGACGAGGGTCATACAACTGCGGTGGTGCCTCACGAGACACCAGTAGTCTGACCTGTGGGGGTCAGCCAAATTAGAGTTTTTCATAAACCCTCACTCACCTCTACAATCCTGAAACTTTCACCTTCGCTCTCCTTCACTACCTCAGATTCGTCGTCTCGAATTAGCCACTTGCTCACTTGATAGATATTCAATAAAATTGCTTATATAAATGAGAGGCTTCTTGAAGTGTATTTATACTTTTCCAAGTGACTTATTTCATTAAATTTAGGGCTGGCCTTTTATAATTGTTTTACCCTTAATTAATGATTTGTAACTTCTTGTTGCAACCATTTAGGGGCTTCTTAACCATTCTTCGTGGATTCCAACTTCATGACCTCATAACTCCTCAACCATGAGTAACTACATGACATACCACCTACTGTTGGAAATGACATGATGAGGAATATTCATCTATGAGTTTGTTACCCGAATTTACATTTTCCTTCATGTCGTTGTGCCTCAAACAACTTTGGGTTTCATGACCATGCATCTAGGGCTTATTGAAGACTTCTTCACATGCACCCATCACATCTTTTGATATCAATGACAACCACTTATGTTGACATCAATGACAACAATCTATCCAAAAACATCAATGACAACCAACTATCCAACAATCTCCCCCTTTGGCATTGATGGAAACACTCATACTCCACCTATGACCAATACTCTTGATCTTTCTCTCCTCGTGTTTCTCTCCCCCTTTGACATCAATGGAAAAGGGTATCTCCCTATGGGGTTTCTCCCCATATCTTCATGCTTCTAATCTTTCTCTTATGATCTTTCTCTTTTGTAACGTCCCCCAACCCAACAAAGGGTCATTACAGTGTGGAATAAACATAAAAATGAAAATTTTTCTCACTGAATTAATTCATTTATAGTTAACTCATTTCCCATAGATTTCAGCTACAAATTAAAATAGATTTAGCTATTGTCTACAACCATAAAATAGACGCATCTATAGCATTTTAATAATCAACATGAAATGTATCTAAACAACGCATTACATCAATATATAATTATTCTCATTTACACAAAGTTCATGCACAACAATAACACATGTGAACAACACGGCAACAAGATAAAAAACGTATCTTTAAACAAGAGTTGTGTGACCAGCTTCTTGGGACGAACGTTCCACCCAACCATAGACTGATTGTTCCAAATATCAACAGTCAGTCACCCCTAAGTTGAGGCTAGCAATCCACAAAAGAGGGTGGTCTCTCACAGTCCACTCACAGCTCGTAAAACTCACAACCCAACTGATATTCTCCTACAACTATCCTAATTCTCCACCAGCTCTCTTTCTCTTGACCTATCCAACCCAAGAAATGCACCATTCATTTATCAGGGATAACCCAATGGATGTACCATCCCTTTATCATGATTAACCCAAGGAATGTGTCAGTCTTTTATCGGGGTCTCTCTAGCACAGGTAGCTAGGAATCTCTCAGCTTGGAACTCAAAGGGAAACTATTGAGAGGAAAAACTATTAGTAAACCAACAATAGACACTTGTTGTTTTAGTGCAACTTGCACATGAGTTCACTCTTCAGGCTTGAAAACCTGGCTCTTTGGTTTTCCAGCTCCAATTTTCTCCAATTACGCTCTAGCATGCTCTAGAATTCACCCTTCATGGTTGCATTAGCTTCAAGTTCTATTTCTTTCTCTCTACTTATTTCCCATGCACAAAAACTCAATGTCTAAAATTGTTGTCGCAACCCATGTGGATTTCCTCTCTTTGGCTTGTCTTTCTTGACTCACACTCTTCCCCAAGGTGATTCTACTCAATCCCCATGTGCCCAATAACTTTGGGATGTGACCACTCACACCCACCCTCTTACATGTATTCAATGATTGGCTTTGGGAACACTCAATCAGAAATAGGAAGGTTCATATACAATTAGAAAATACAGGAAAATGACCTAAATTAATATACATGGGTAATTCCCCTATTGGACCCCTCTTGGCCATTATCCTAGACACTCCCCCCTCTTGTGGATTAATTCAGCCCCCGTCTCTTGTCCATGTCCCATTAGAATCTAGCATCATATTTTTATTATTAAAACATAGAAAGACAATTCACATATTACATCATTTTGGCCATAGCCATACGTTATATCTACATAAGCATTAATTAAATTGGGGATTATAGTGGAGATGTTGCATTGTGTATTGGCATAGAGTGCACAAAAGGATTAATTAAATTGGGTATTATAGTGGGGATGTTACATTCCCCCTCCCCTACAATTGTGCACCATCCTCGATGCACTCTATGTCGATATACATATATTCAAATTTACATCACAATACTTAGAAATAAAATCCTGCAATTTAACAACTCCAACAGCAACTCCAACCAAAATATCATGTTCCTCTCAACTCGTCGACCCAAGGAATGCACCATGTGTTTATCATGGATAACCAAAGGTATGTACCATCTGTTTATCAAGTCTAACCCAAGGAAAGAGCCATTCTTTTATAAAGGTCCCCAGCACAATTAACTAGGACTCTGAGATGTGGTACTACAATTTTAGCTACTCAAAATGGAGTCTTGCATTGTGTTTCTTCAAAATTGTCAAAAATTTGTGGGTACTCTTCCCGCATGTTTTCTTCATGCTCCCATGTAGCATCTTCAAGAACGTAGCAGGTCCATTGAACCCTTACCATCCCTATGGATTTTTTCCTAAGTACTTTGACTTTTTGGTCCAAGATGCACACTAGTTCCACCCAAAAATCCCCTTCATGCTCCACCTAGATCATAGTCCAATCAATTATGTGATTAGGATTAGGCACATATTTCTTTAACAATGACATATGAAATACATTATGCACTCTCATGGATGCAGTCAATTCTAACATGTATGCAATTAGCCCTATCTTTTCTAATATTTCAAAAGGTCTATAATATATCGTTTCCAACTTCGAGAAACTTCCTAATCTTAGAGAGCTTATCTTTGCCTTCACTTTCAAAAACACATGTTCTCCCACTTTAAAATCTATGAAAAAAAAATTCCTGTCTGCATAAATTTTTTGCCTATCCTCGGAAGCTTTTAAATTTTTATTTATCTTTTCCATCTGATCTTCCATTTCCTTTAACAGATCTGGTCCAACAACTGCTCTACCTACTAGATTATCCCAACTCACTCGAGTGTTACCTTTTCTTCCATACAATGCTTCAAACGGAATCATCTTCAATGAAGCTTGATGCCCATTATTGTAGGAGAATTCAACTAAATGAATATAATCTACCCACTTTGATGGTTGATCCATCACACACATTCTAAGCATGTCATCAATTATTCAGTTAGTCTTTTCTGTTTTCCCATCTTATTCTAGATGATACGTTGTACTAAAATTTAGATTTGTTCCAAAGCCCTTGAACAAACCTTTCCAAAAATTAGAAGTAAAGTTTGGATTTATGTCTGAAACTATTGCTTTAGGCAATCCATGTAGCCTAGCAACTTCTTTCATATAAATTTCTACAATATGTGTTTCCTTGTGTGTAGTCTTTACTGGAATAAAATGTGTTGCTTTTGTCAATTTGTCCACCACCACCATGATAGAATCATGTTGCTTCATTGTATGGGAAGCTTAGTAATAAAATCAACCATGAAAACTTCCCACTTCCATTCCGGAATGGGAAATGGTTGTAGCAAACTTGTTGGGTGTCTATGTATTGTCTTTACTTTTTGGCATTCTAGACATTTGGTTATGTAATTAGCCAATTCTTTCTTCATTCCTGGGCAAAAATATTGGCTTCTCACTGCTGCAATTGTCTTCTGATATCCTGGGCGCCTGACATATGGCACATTATTCATCTCCTTTAGCACTGAACTTTTCAGGTCACTGGAAGTGGGCACATATACTTTACCTTTGTACATGAGAATTGTGTCTTCTTTCAGCTCATAATAATTATTTTTTTGCTAGAAATTAACTTGTTGTAATGATTCCTTTATTTTCACATGGTGTTGATATGAATTTGTTGTTGCAATAATTTTATCCTTTAGATCTGTCCTGTACATGTTGATGTCTGCAATATGCACTTCATGAGCTTTCATGTTGAGTGCATCAACCACTTGATTTTCCTTGCCCTTTATATGCTTAATTTTGAGGTCATATTCAATCAGAAATTACAACCATCTATGTTGCCTACCATTTAGTGTTGGTTGTCCAAACAAATTCTTTAAACCATAGTGGTATGTCCTTAGATCGAATTTCTTCCCCATAAGGTAATGTTTCGACATTTTCAATGCATGTACAATCATTGTTAACTCCAAGTCATGTGTAGCATAATTCCTCTCATTCTCTTTTAATTTTTTGGACTCATAGCATACCACATGGTCCCTTTGACTGAGAACTCCATTGAATCCTTCCTTGCATGCATCGATGCACACAAAAAAATCTTCATTTGGATCTACAATCTTCAAGATTGGTGCACTTGTCAATATTCCCTTCAACTATTGAAAACTCTCTTCACACTTGGAATTCCATTCAAATTTCACTCCCTTCTTTTGCAAAGAAGTGATTGGACTTGCAATCTTTGAGAATCCTTTTATGAATCTTTGGTAATAACTAGAAATACCCATGAATGATCTGACCTCTATCATATTCTTTGGTGTTGGCCATCCTCTAATTGCCTCTATCTTATCATGATCAACTTCTATCTTTGTTGCTGGTATTATATGCCCCCAAGTAGTGAATCTTTTTTTTTATAAAAGATGCACTTACTTAGATTAGCATACAATCTATGCTCTCTTAAAATTTGCAACACAATTCTTAAATGTTGCTCATGCTCCTCTTTTGATTTAGAATAGACGAGTATATCATCTAAGAACACAATCGCAAACTTGTCCAGGTATTCCCTAAACACTCCATTCATCATGCACATAAAAATCGTTGGGGCATTTGATAGCCCAAATGGCACTACCGTGAATTCATAATGCCGATACTTGTTCTAAATTTTGTCTTGTTGATGTCTTCTTCTTTTATCCTTACTTGATGATAACCTGATATCAAGTCAATCTTCGAAAATATTCTCGCACCTTTCAGTTTATCAAACAAATCATCAATTATTGGCAAAGGATACTTATCCTTTATGGTAACCTTATTAAGCTACCTAAAATCAATACACAACCTTAAGGTTCCATCCTTCTTCTTCACAAAAAGAATAGGGGCTCCCCAAGGTGAAACACTTGAGCATATATACCCCTTCTTCAAAAGTTATTCAAGTTGCATATACAACTCTTTTAGTTCTGGTGTGCCCATTTTGTAAGGTGTCTTAGACACTGGGGCAACTCCTGGCACCAAGTCAATAGAGGAATCAATGTCTCTCTTTGGTGGCAATCTTGGAATTTCTCTAAAAACATCTTCAAAATCCCTCAAGACCAGATGGTCTTCAATGCTTGCTACTTTTTCTTTGGTTGCCTGCTCCATGTGGGATGCAAACATCTAACGTCCTTTCTTGAATCTCTTCTTTAATTGCATAGTTTAAATCTCTCTAACAATTATGTTGGACGCAGACCCATTATGGGGAAAAGGCTATTTTTGGCTAGAGAAGCACAAAGGGAAGAAAGGACAGCTGGAAGGAAAAGCAGAACGTGTGAGGGGAGCATGTGAGGCACGCATGCAAGGGAGACCTAACTACGTTAGGGTTAGGGTTTTTGTAATATATTGTAATGGATGATGAGCCAAGGATAGATATAATTAGTACTTAGGAGGTCTAAGAGAAGAGTACCTAAGTTGGATAAATACAGAAATAGATCAGTAGTACCTAGAAGGTAGAGAGAGTTCAGAAGTTGTAAGGTTTTGTAAGAACTTCAACATTTCGTAAGCTGGTGAGCTAGAGAAGAATTGAGCAACTCAATCTTGAGGGTTGGATCGCAAGCTGAGGATCCTGGTGTGATCTAGTCAGCGTCGCAGGGATCAGGAGGTCGGTTCAGATTGTAAAATCCAAGACTGTAAATGTGCACGGCGCGACATATTGCTGAGACATAATAAAGAGCTTGAGAGACAGATCTTTGTGAACGTATCCCAAAAGGGGGTGAACCACATTAAATCTTGTGTTATGTGATTGAATGTATGCATCTCCATTGTTTTAAATGATAAAATGTTAGATGAATGAATGAAGGAACTAGGTAGCTCGCATATTCCACATGCATGAATAAGAATGATTGTTTTAATAAATAGGTTAGACTAAATAAAAATATATCACAAGGTACAACCATAGATCTCTACTCATTCCCAGGCTACAAGAATCTGAGTATTGCAACCACCCATAGAGCTATCTCGGGTTAGACTGTGTAGTACACCCTGTGTGTTGCGTTGCCTTCTGGTTTACCAGGGGGGTGATAGTTTTAGAGGGATTTTAATGGAATCTTGTTAAATCGAAACCTGGGTCAACTTATGATAGTAAGGTAAGATCATAATAGATAATTGATAAAGTAGAATAGAAACCAACAAATGGTTATGTTGTCGGTTGGAACAGAATGGGACTGCGTGAATGAGATCTGTTGAAGAAGTGTAAAAAGAATGTCAGATCTAACGAAAATATGTTAAGAAAATGAAAATCTAAAAGGGGATGTTGAGACCGTGGAACCCAATGAAGGCAGAGATAGAGAATTGGTAGAAAACAAAGGAGCTAGAGTTTGTGCAGAAAGATAGCAGAAACTCAAAGTTAACACCGTGCAAATATCTGGACAAGTACGTATTCAGCAACTTGCATGAAGTATTTTTCTGTGATTTCCCACATGTGTTGCAGGAGTGGATATTAAGGTTGAAAGACAACCATCCTACAAATTGGATCAGATGGCTAGAATGGAATCTTGTAGAGATCACACAGTTACAACAAGTTGAAAATTAATTTACACATGCAGTAGATTTCTGGTTAGACAACATTGTTGTGGGATTTATCACAGAATTTGTAGTAGATACGGGGAAATATTACAGTGCAACAGAGCAATATTTCTTGAAGGGACCTTGAGGTAGGTATATAAAATCATTATATACTTCCATTAAGATATTACTATATAACAAAGGTGTAATGACAATGGCCTCAGACAGCTAAACTTCTCTGTGTGCATGGGGGAAGGGGGGAAGCACTGACAAGAGAAGGAAAAATGGATAAAGGAAAGAAGGAGGACGCCTGATGGAGGAAGACTGGAACAAGAAAATCATGTAAATGGCAAGAATAACACGCAGTGGAGTACCCTACAAATATAAGATGAACACTAAGAAGAGAGCCATATCTGCGAGGTGCGAGGGAGGGCTTGGAAAGTGATGAAGAAGAGGTAGAGGATCTTCGAGTTGTGGATAATATTGAGGAAATCATGTGTGTGACATATGAAAGGAAGACAAGAGGTCCAAGATCAAGAACAGAAGGAGGCACTCATATCCATATCAGTGTCAGTGTGGAACCCATAAACCCATGTGCTAATAATACACCAATAAGAACACCACCATTTAGACAATTGAATTTCGGGAGAAGGAAGACAACTCTAAGTACATCTACACAGGGAAAACAACTGGGGGATCCAGTTCATAAATCATTAGTCAAGTATCTACATCGCGAGGAGGTAGTATTTCAACATTTAGGATGGAAGGACATGATCCCACCATCAGGTTACCAAAATTTGAAGGAGAGGCGTCGGAGGACCCTGAGAAGCACTTGTTCATTTGTGAAAATATATGCACAGCAAAACAAATCACAGATGAGGACATTAAACTTGTACATTTATCCATCATGCTAACAGATCGCGCACTGGATTGGTACATTATATTAGCTGCAAATAATCCACTAGGGACAACCAGAACGATTGGAGCTATCAAAAATATATTGATAAATGAATTCCAGAAGCCTAGCTCAGAGGATCAATAAATGAATCAGATGATAGACATTAGACAAAAACCAAGATAATTTTTGTGGGAGATTGACCAAAGATTCAAATGATTGAAGGGAAAGTTAAAGTATGTCATGACCGATATGAAACATAGGCATATGTTTGTCAATTCACTACTCCCATGCTTGAAATACCCCTTGCAACAACAGAAGTTTTAGACCCAGGCATAGGCTCTGCAGGTAGCCCTACAACTGGAAGAGAACCAATATCAGAATAAAAATATAACCATAGAGGAGTTGAAGGAGGATCTAAAGAAATTAACATTCTAGCTAAACCAGAACAGGGGTAAGGACAAAAGAGAAGTTGTTTGGTGTAGCACATGTAGGACAGAAGGACACCATAAGAATGAATGCCCAACATTCGCGTAGTGCATGGCAACAGGACTACCAAACCCTTTGCCAACAAGAGTACTATGGTGTGAGATCTATAAGAAATAGGGGAATGATCCATATCATTTTCCCATGATGTAGAAATACCAGACAGTACCTAAGAGTTCATATTTCAACTTTTGCAAGTCAATAGGCCATGACGACAAAGATTACAGGACCATGGACCAGATGAAGGAAAGAAAATCAAATGCTTACATGGTGCAAGCAGAAATGATGATCAGGCAAGCTGCACCACATTTTAAACAAGTACTATCCCCATATGACACTGTGCAAAAACAGTATAAGACTGCGCAGCAACAATATAACATTGTGCAGCCACAGTACAATATTGCGCAGCCACGCTATAATCTAGTGCAATATAACCAAGCACCCAATTATAACAACGGTGTGAAGAGATTGAGTTGGATATAGAGGTGGAGGAAGAGAAAGAGGAGGCTTTGGAAGAGGCAGAGGACCAGTGGTATGCCACAAATGTCAACAACCAGGACACTATGCAACAGAATGTCCACTTCCTCCTGTGACATGTATGTATTGTCGCTCATCAGATCATGACACAGGATATTGTCCCACACTATTGGGGAAGATCCAGGAAAAGATAAATTAGAACAATTAGAATGTTTAGTGGATTTCGACGGAAGCAAGGCATGACAGAAGAAATATCAATATAGTTGTGTGTGGAGAAGCTAAGACAGGAAACGACGCAATAAGAAAAGATCCAACACAACACCAATGGGTGAAGAAGAATGTTGAACCGCTGAAGT
Organism: Picea engelmannii; assembly: GCA_009831015.1. NCBI lineage: Eukaryota > Viridiplantae > Streptophyta > Pinopsida > Pinales > Pinaceae > Picea > Picea engelmannii. The sequence continues at coordinate 689,464 of ML784739.1, forward strand.
AGTTTGATGCGCAGAACAAAAAGGAGATATTCAAGCAAGCCATACAATAATTCTTGAAGCCATACATTGCATCAATATCAACTGCACAGCATGCTCAGGAAGTACCAACGTACGATATGCCTCCATTGTTGAATCACACTAATGAAGCACAACCCCTAGGACACATAAGTACAATTAAGGCTTTTCTACAATACTGTGTTAAACTACTATATGTTCCATCATTTGTTAAAGTGTTATAAAATATGTTAGAAAGATGTATCATGGAGGTAGAGGGAAATCTAGAATAGAAAATGGTTAATCATCCACATACAAGGAGGAGAACAAGCAGAGAATTCAAACTAAATGCCAACATTGGAGATTTCAACATGGGAGATATTATACTAGATTTAGGATCTGAAGTAAATGTGTTACCTAAGAAGACATGGAAATGTATGGGAGATCCCACATTAGGATACTCACATGTTCAGATGAAACTAGCAAATCAACACAAAGTTCTTCCAATTGGAATGCTAAAGGGGGTGACAGTAGATCTGGATGGAGTGCGCACTAAAGCTAATTTTGAAGTAATAGAGATAGTGGATGGAACAACACCTTATCCGAGATTGCTTGGCTTGTATTGGGCATTTGAAAATCAATCCATAATCAACTTAAAGACGAGGAATATGACATTCGCGTCAGGAGAATACATAGTCATTGCGCCATTAGATCCGTCAGAAGGGGAAAGGTTTTTAGAACCCACTTGTTTAGACCTGAAGGAAATTAACAAGTTGTACAGAACCACCGCGTGAGAAGAAGATTATACAAATCCAACTAGAGATGGGGTACTCAGTTGGAGAAGTATCACGTCATGCACATTGAACTCAGACATAGGGTTGGAGAATTGGCAGTAGAGGTTACACGAAGTCTCCACAAGAAGATGCCCAAGAATAGACCGCATAGTAAGATGGGTAGATACAGAGATAATAGAACCTCCCATCTTCCATGGGGTGACTGACTTCGAAGCGTTCTTAACAAGATATGAAGATGAAGTGTTAGAAAATCATAGGCTCTTAGATCTAGATATAGCACTCAAGGAAACACCTGCAAGATAGTGGGGTGTGCACAAAGAGATAGTCAAGGACTGGTACCAATGTAAGCGATTACTACGGATCAGATTTGGTGCAAAGCACAGAAGCAACCAACTGCATAGATATGATGGACAGGGGACACCAACAAAACACTTGGATAAGTGTAGAACACTATGGAGAATGACACCACCAGAGGAATGGCCTCATCACTTTATTCACACATTGGAAGGGATTCCAACAAATTGGTATATAGACCAGGAATTGTGCAGAGGAACTACTGATTGGATAGTATTACAACAAAATTTTACACACTTTCTCATTTGAACATGAGAACCCCAACATAGACTCAGCACTCAAACAAATTAGAGGGGTGATATTCATTGAGGAACCATAATTTGAACTTATGACAAAAGATCAATAGCAGAACAGACAAACAGTAAAAGAACTATTTTCATGCTACCATGTGCAGGAAGAAGCACCAGATGAAGATGACCCACACAACATTCATATAACAGAATTTGAAGGTGAAAGAGAGGTGGAAGGTCCACCTCTAGAATCAAAAGTATTTTCTGCATTGATCAAGGTGAAGAAAGTCAACATTGGGACAACTGAGAATCCCAAATTGGTTAGCATTGGAGACTAACGGGATGAGCAAAGAGTAGAAAGAATAACAGAGTTATTGTGAGAGTGCAATGACCAGTTCCCAACAATGTTCATGGAAATTAAAGGCATAGTAGGAGATCTAGGTGAAATGAAGATACCTCTCAGACCTGAGGCAAGACCGGTCAGACAGAGACCCTATAGACTAAACCCAATATATAAGAAAAAAGTGAAAGCAAAAATTGACAGGATGATGGAGCTTGGAATCATAGAACCAGTGGAGGAATTTGAATGGGTAAGCCCTATGGTAGTTCTGGAGAAGAAGAAAGGAGGGATAAGGATATGTGTCAGTCTGATGAAGTTGATTGATGCTTGCCTACATGACCCTTTCCCTACCCCTTTCACGGAAGAGGTGTTGGAGAATGTAGGAGGCCAAGAAGCTTACTCGTTCACCGATGGATTCTTAGGCTACCAACAGATCAAGATATCCCCAGAAGACAGGTATAAGACCACTTTTGACACAGAATGGGGATCCTACCAGTACACATTCGTGCCTTTTGGACTGGAGAATGCACCAACAATATTTTCCAGAGTAGTCATAGATGCATTCAAAGAATTCATCCACCAGTTTCTAGAAGTATATATGGATGATTGGACAGTCTATAGTTTGTTGAAAGACCATGTAGAGGTGTTGAGGCTGATGTTAGAAATATGTAGACAGTGTCAAATATTGCTAAACATCAAGAAATGCATATTTGGGACACCTTTTGGGATACTATTGGGCCATATAGTGTGCAAACAAGGCTTGCTAGTAGATCCTGCCAAGATTGCAGTAATTGTTAATCTACCACCACCAAAATCAGTACGTCAGTTAAGAGAAACATAGGGACACACGGGATACTATAGAAAATTCATAAAAGGGTATGTGCATATCATTGCGCCAATGGAGAAACTATTGAGAAAAGATAGCAAGTTTCGGTGGAATGAGGATTGTCAGCGAGGATTGGACACTCTCAAAGAGAAGATGGTAACCACACCAATACTAGTATTCCTAAATTGGGAAAAGACATTTCATGTGCATGTAGATGCATCAGCTATAGCACTTGGATTTATTCGGGCGTAGCCAGGAACAAGGGAATTGGACCATCCTATAGCATTTGCTATCAGAAAATTGTCAAAGTCAAAGCATAATTACAATACCACGGAAAGAGAAGGCCTAGCTATGGTCTATGCACTTCAAAATTTCTGACATTACTTATTGGGCAAACATTTCAAGATGTTTACAGATCATTCAGCTCTCAAATACCTAGTCAACAAGCCAGTGTTGGGGGGGAGAATTTGTATATGGTTACTATTATTCCAGGAATTTGACTTTGAAGTGATAGTCAAACTAGGGAAGTTGAATGCAAGACCTAATCACCTGTCAAGGATCACCAATGGAGAGGAACCTATGAATCTAAAGGACAACTTCCCTGATGCACAATTACTTTTAGTCCAAGTAGCTGATGAATATTTTGACGACATCATTCAATACTTGAGTACAAGGACTGTGCCACAAGAATTCAACACTGCACAGAAGAAAAATCTGGTAGTCAGAGTTGTAGACTATCAATTGATTACATGACACTTATACAATATGGGTATAGATAACATCTTGAGAAGATGTGTACTAGAACATGAAAGACCTAGGATTTTAGCAGAGGCCCAAGAGGGAATAGAAGGAGGACATTATGCAGGCAAAGCTACCGCAAAGAAGGAATTGCGCACAGGACTATGGTGGTCGACTGTTCACAGAGATTCAAAGGACTATTGCCAGAGATGTGATGTATGTTATAGAGTTGGTAAACCTAATAGACGGGATGATATGCCCCTAATGCCACAAGTAACCTTGAAGGTATTCAACAAATGGGAAATATACTTTGTGCGACCAATTAACCCACCAGCAAAGAGGTTCAGAGCAAGGTATAGTATTACTGCGACATAGTACTTAACAAGATGAGCATAAGGAGCACCAGTAAAAGATTACAGTGCAAAGACAACAATACACTTCTTGTTTGAGAAAGTGATCACTAGATTTGGATGCCCAAGGATTTTGATGAGTGACCAAGGCACTCACTTCACTAACAACATTATTAAGGCTATGATTGAGGATTTTGAAGTCTATCATCAAAAGAGTACACCATATCATCCTCAAGCAAATGGAACAGTGGAAGCCTTTAATATGATCCCAGAGAATGCACTGACAAAGATCTACAATGTCAACAGGGACGATTGGGACTTGAAGATACCAGCAGTATTGTGAGCATAGAGGACTACATGTAAAAAGTTGACAAGGCAGACACCATTCAGATTGGTGTATGGACAAGAAGAAGTGGTGCCATTAGAATTTTCGGTACCTAGTATGCGCGTAGCAGCAATTACTAACATGACAGAGCGAGTTGCAATACAAGAAAGGCTGAGTCAGTAAATGCTCATGGAAGAAGGTAAGATTCTAGCAGGGTTTCACCAAGAGGTACAAAAAGAAAGGGACAAATTTTGGCATGATAGACATATTAAAAGGAAAATTTTCAAGGAGGGAGACCCAGTCTTGATGTACAATAGTAAATCTCTTTAGCACCCAGGAAAATTCAGAATGCATTGGTTGGGACCATATGAAGTAAAGATTGTCACAGATGGGGGAGTTGTACAGTTGAAGTATTTGGGAGGACCATAACTCATAGGAATGATCAATGGGAATCGACTGAAACTATATAGGGACAGTCAACCTCCTCGCACTTAAAAAAAAAAAAAAGACTGTGCTAGACAACAGAGGATTGGGCACAGCAATAGGAGGTTACTGCGCCAGACACCAGAAGACAAGGCACAGCTAAAAAAGAGTTAGTGCGACAAAAAAAAATGTCCATGTGCACTGGATAAACAACATACTGTGCACTTGGAAAAATTAGCATGGCGGAAAAGGGACCAACAGTCAGAAAAAGACAGAAATTGGAAAAATGGCAATTATAGCAAAAAGGCGCCAACTGACGGTGTCTATCAAATTGAATGTCAAGTAATTTCGAAGCAACTTCGCATTAATCATGCCAACTGGTGACGTCAAGGAAATTGAATTTCACATATGTGGGAAGCACCAATTCATTTAAACCACAGCTCGGGTAGCTTTTTTGAGAAGCTTCACGACACTCGTTATATAAGGAAGGCACACGAGTGACATAACAGTTATTGTGAAATTGTGAAATCACAGAGCGAGAGAGTATATAGAGTAGAGAATGATTTAGCAAGAGATACAGAGGGAGCTAGCTCGACAGAAATCAACCTTAACCACCATGGCACCACCCAATCTAGGTGCATCGATTAAGGCCTGTAGAAAACATCGAAGCCATCATAGAGCACCATAACAGCCACATAGAATGGAACAGGAACCCACATAGACTGTCGAAATCATCAACTTGGATGAAATTCCCTCATCCAATGTGGAACCAACGAACCCTACACCCGTGGTGGAGGAAACCCAACCAACATCAGCAGTTGGCATGGACATTGATATGTCGGAAATGGGACAGGGCCAACAGGCCAAGGATGCAGGCAATCCTTCACACCACGAACATGCTGACGAGATCCAGAGGGTAAATGGGACAACTACAAACCAGACAGAAGCAGTCACACTAGGACGGTCACACACAGCAGAGTTGGAGCAGCAGCAAGAGGAGCTAGTAGAAGATGTTACCGGTTGGCCATAGGCATATGCCAATGAAATAATAATGAAGGTTGGAACCTTGAGCAAGCCACTACAGCGAAAGGGAAAATAACCCATAGTAATATCACCACGCACATAGGCTACAACATCCATAGTCCTTTTGTGCATTCTGGAAGGGGTGCAGTCAATGCCTAACCTTCTAGGATGCGTGGAAAAATTATGCTACTCGGACCATGATATGGATAACAGGGACAATTTCCCAGAATTTGCAAGGAAGGTCTACTTTGACAGTGTGGGTACATGACCCTTTGGTGATCTAATTTTACAACCAAAATAGTGGGCATCCGGATTGGCCAACACTGGAATTCTAAACCTGTTGAATACCCACATTTTGGAAGGGGTCGTGACATAAACAACCACGTTAAGAAATTGATGGCAGTCAACCATGGAGGGTATCTATGGGTGGAATAGTCTGTCTCTATATACGTGGAGCTCATTTCTTATATTACAGGTTTTCCATCTCGGGGGGAGAATCCCGCACAGTACCTCGACAACAAGACAAAGGAGAAGGCTACACTTGTGATACTGCGTCAAGGAAGAAGACGTGGAGATGGCAATCATGGATTGGCAAGATGACTAGAGAGTTCTAGATTTCACTCAAGAGATTCCCACAGGTAAGAAGGTTGATGTAGGGCAAGTTCAGACACCTGTTGGGGATTAAGTTTCGCCTAAGAAATCAAAGCCAAGTCAGAAGCCGACACAACAAAAGAAGGGGGGTGTGCCAAAGAAAGGTACCCAGGCCAAGAAAAAGGACACCACCTAAGAACCGAAAAAATGGATTGTTGTTGGAAGAAGACCCATTATGGGGAAAGGATATTTTTGGGGAGAGAAGCACGAAGGGAAGAAAGACAAACTAGAAGGAAAAGCAACACGTGTGAGGCGCGCATGCAAGGGAGACATAACTACGTTAGGGCTAGGGTTTTTGCAATATATTGTAATAGTTGATGAGACAAGGAGAGATATAAGTAGTACTTGGGAGGTCTAAGAGGAAGAGAGGAAGGGTACAGGGGGACAAGAGTACAGGGGTAGCACAAGAGAGAAAGGAGTACATGAGGATAAAGGGGTACAAGAGGACCTAAGTTGAATATATACAAAAAGTTATCAGTAGTACCTTGAAGGTAGAGAGAGTCTAGAAATGGTAAGGTTTTTGTAAGAAATACAACATTTAGTAAGTTGGTGAGCTATAGAGGAATTGAGCAACTCGATCCCGAGGGTTAGATCGTAGGATGAGGAGCCTAGTACAATCTAGTCAGCCTCACAGGGATCGAGAAGCCTGTTGAGATTGTAAGATCCAAGACTGTAAACGTGCACAGTGCAATATATTGTCGAGACATAATAAAGAGATTGAGAGCCAGATCTTTGTGGGTGTAACCCAGGAGGGGGTGAACCACATTAAATATTGTGTTATATGATCGAATGTATGCATCTCTATTGTTGTTAAGGATTAAATGTTAGATGAATGAATGAAGGAATTATTTAGATCTCATACTCCACATGCATGAATAAGAATGATTTCTTAAATCAAGAGATTAGACTAAATAAATAAATATCACAAGGTACAACCATAGATCTCCACTCATTCCCAGGCTACAAGCATCTGAGTATTGCATCCACCCATAGAGTTATCTCGAGTAAGACTGCGCAGTACACCCTGTGTGTTGCGATGCCTTCTCGTTTACGCGGGAGGGAAATAGTTTTAGAGGGATTTTGTTGCAAGCTTGTTAAATATGAAATTGGGTCAACTTATGACAGTAAAGTAATATCAAATTAAATAACTGATTAGGTAGAATAACAAACCCAACAAATGGTTATGTTGTCGGTTGGTTGGAACAGGATGGGACTAAGTGAATGAGATATGTTGAAGAAGTGTAAAAATAATTCCAGATCCGACGATAAGATGTTAAGAGAATGAGAATCTAAAAAAGGATGTTTAGACCATGGAACCCAACGAAGGCAAAGATGGAACATTACTTGAAAAAAAAGGAGCTGGAGTTCGCGCAGAAAGATAACTGAAATCTGAAGTTGATACCGTGCAAATATCTGGACAAGTACGTATTCAGCGACTTGCATGAAGTATTTCTATGTGATTTCCCGCATATATTTTAGGAGTGGATATTAAGGTTGAAATAAAACCATCCTACAAATCAGATCAGACAACTAGAGTGGAATCCTGTAGAGATCGCGCAGTTACAACAAGTTGACAATAAATTTACGCGTGCAGTATATTTCTGGTTAGACAGCATTGTTGTAGGATTTATCACAGAATTTGCAGTAGATACGATGAAGTCTTACAGTGAAGCAGAGAAATATTTCTTGAAGGGACCTTGAGGTACTTATATCAGATCGTTATATACTTCCATTAAGATATTACTATATAACAAGGGTGTAATAGCAATGACCTCAGACAGCTAAAACTTCTCTATGTGCATGGAGGAAGGAGGGAAGCACTGACAGGAGGAGAAATGGAGGGAGAAATGGATAAAGGAAAGATGGAGGAGGCCTTGGACCCAATCATGATGGAGGAAGACCAGATCAAGCAGATCATGGCAACAGTTGGAAGAACACGTAATGGAGTACCCTACCAATATAAGATGAACACCAAGAAGAGAGCCATAGCCGTGAGCGAGGCCTTCGCAAGTAATGAAGAAGAGTTAGAGGATCTTCAGGTTGTGGAGCAAATTGAGGAAATCTTTCACATGAAATATGAAAGGAAGATGAGAGGTACAATAGCAGAAATAGAAGGCAACACTCCTATCCATATTAGTGTTAGTGTGGAACCCATAAACCCATGTGCGACTAATACACCAATAAGAACACCACCATTTAGACAACCGAATTTCGGGAGAAGGAAGACAGTAGGAAGTACATATACCCAAGGAAAAAAAACTGGGGGAGCCAGTTCAAGAAGCATTAGTCAAGTATGTACACCGCGTGGAGGTAGTAATTCATCATTCAGTATGGCAGAACATGATCCCAGCATCAGTTTACCAGAATTCAAAAAAGAGACGTCAGAGGACTCAGAGAAGCACTTTTTCATTTGTGAAAATATCTGCAAAGAAAAACAGATCAGAGATGAGGGCACTAAACTTGTGCAATTATCCATCACGTTAAGAGATCATGCACTGGATTGGTACATGAGCTTAGCTGCAAATATTCCACGAGGGACAACTAGAACGATTGGACATATCAAAAAGCTATTGATAAATGAATTCCGGAAGCCCAACTCAGAGGATCAATACATGAATGAGATGACAGAGATTATATAGAAACCAGGAGAATTTGTATGGGAGATTGACCAGAGATTCAAACAATTGAATGGAAAGATAAAGTGTGTCGGGACATATCTGCAGCATAGGAATTTGATTGTCAATTCATTGCTCCCATGCTTGAAATACCCCTTATGACAATAGAAGTTTCAGACCCTGATGTGAGTGGGAAATCCCGCTTACGAAATTAGCATTTAAGGGCTCTAATCATGCATGCAGAAAATGACCATTTAAAGGCCTCTACTTTTTCCTATTCTCCCAACACAAAACCCCACATTCATGCAATACAAAGGTGCAAACAAGATTAGGTAACTCTACCTTAAATCCTTCGTTTGATGTTGATCCCTTCGCTTTCACTCGTTCCTTGACTGCAAGCCTCCTCCCAAATCTGACCTACATTCACACATGGACAAACAAAGAGCTGTAAACATGCATTTTATATACTAATTGATGGGTTAGATGTGACAATATCATAAAATAAATAAACAATTTGAACACATGATATGGTGGGACAAAAAAAGTATTCCTTTTTGTATTAATATTCACAAGAGTAAACTTACAATATGTGGCCAGCACTGCTCCTCAAACCTGGTCTTGGGCTCCTCTTCACAATGCACCAACTACTCAACCTCATAATACAATTGCAGGAAATTGGGGCAAAGGGGGGATAAATTTGGGCAAAGTTTTTATGCTCTTCTTCTTCTTCTTTTTTAAATGGGACCCCTACCCCTTCTTTTATAGGTCGTTATTTGGTTGAATGATTGGACATAGGCAGTCAAATAGTTTTAGCAATTTCCCAAAACTCTGTTTCCCATCTGCAACTTTCCATTTTTCGTGATTTTGTCAGTATACGCGGGTTGTAGAAGGCCTGCATGCGTATGCATGATTGCACACACGGGTTGTAGAAGGCCAAGTCATGTATGGGTCAAAAAAGAGGGCTTTTTAGAAGATCTTGGCTCAAGAAATTGGCAAATAGTAGGGCCTGAGGCCAGGTATGCAGGCTAGGTGAAAATTAGGTTTATAACAGATGCCCCCTAAAGTGTAAGGTTAGAAGAGCATCTGATGACCGAAATACTTTACCAATATTTATCAATGTGCCAAGTGAGTGAGCCAAGGGACCAGTATTCAGGAGCTTCCATCTGCAAAATAACACTTTGTCTCTCTGAGGCGGGCATACCCATGCTCGGGATTTAAAAACTAAAATCATGGCTGCCAATCAAATACACTGCAGATCCATGTCATATAACTATATAAAGTGTAGCCGTGAGCAATACACAACGGATCTACATCTCAAAATAAAAAGATATACATGTATAGTATCCATCTTCAAGAAGCTAAGTGTCATCTGAAGGTTGGAGATGATGTTTTCATAGCTCAAGAAACAACTTCAAGATCTTCAAAACTTGGGTAAGATTTTAATGTGAGTGTATGACTTCATTACCCAGAGGTATTCAATAGCTCCTCGTAAATAGACAAGAGGATCTCAGTGATCAAGGAGAGAATTTCATTGATTTTGAACAAGGATTTTGATTGGTGTTTTAGGATGGTCAAGCATGAGGACAAGAGACAAACTGTAGAAGGGCCGACACGAGCTTGGTAAAAGATTCCCTTGGACAGTAGCACGACAAATGATGAGACTTAGGCAACATGATATTGACATAAGTTGACGATGCAGGAGGCAATGCCAAATCTCCATATGTTTGGAGGAATAACCAAATGGAGGAGGACACGGCTCTATGAGAACAGCTTCCTAAGGTCATACTATATCCCACATCTTTGATGAACAAATGGAAAGATGTGTTTTGTCCAAGGGCGACTCATTATGCTGCCAACAAAAAAGAAAAATACTTTTCCCTTCCTATTTTTGGGGTATATTTGATTTTTTTTGTCTTTTTTCAATAATTTTGGAAAGCTTTTGAAAAAAGAATAAAAGAATGTTACGTTACAAAGGAGGAACGAGTGTCGCTAACATACTAGTTCCAGGTGCAAGGAACACACTAATGCTCAAAGCAAGGGGACATATGCAGAAAGGGGACACTCGGAAAAAACCTCCATGGGCCAAAGGTGTCAAGATGCAGAGGCAAAGTGCTACAGGGCTTGCGTATAAGGCATGCTTCAGATGGTTCAGTGGAGAGAAACATGGAGTCGGCATTAGGCCAAAGACGCAGGTATGAAAACGTGATTTAATAGGACACACAATGGTAATGTCCTTCGTTGTAATTTTAATGAGCCGAGAGAAGGTAAGCTCGGCCGATTTTTCATTTTTAGAGAGTCTAAAAAAGCGTAAAAGAAGTCTCCACTGGGGTACCTTTTTCGAAAATAGTCTAGTCGGTTCGAAAAAGGGGTAAACTAGCACCGAAAAGACGACTATAATGAGTGTGATAAAGACAAGATCACTCAAAAATATTTTCATTTTTAGGGAGTCTGAAAAGAGCTTAACTATGGACTCCGTAAAGGTTTTTCTTCTTGGTCATTTTAAAGAGTGTGAAGAAACAAGGTCACTCGGTGATCTTTTCAATTTTAGGGAGTCTGAAAAGAGATTAACTATGGACTCTGTGGGGGTTCCTTTTTCGTAAATTTAGTCCCTCAAGCCTGAAAAAGGGTTAAAATCATACCCGAGAATACTCTTCTAGGGAACCAAAGCTCCTAGAGTATACCTTTGTTCGTATAGTTGACCATCCGGACCGAAAAAGGGGTAAACTACCGCCGAACAGACGTGACTTCAAATTTCAGTTTAACAAGCATGAAAGACAACAAGATCGCTCGGCAATCTTTTCATCTTTAAAGGGTCTAAAAAGGGCTTAAAAGAAGACCCGTTTAAAATTTTGGGAGTCCCGAGAGTGAGGTCAAGAGTGATAAAAAATCATGCAAATGAGGCTCAAACTCGTAACCAAGACAAGAGTAACAGGGACACCCGAGCCTATAGTCATTACCAACATCATGGATGTCGAAAAAGCAAGCAGGATCTATCTAGGGTATCCATGAAGGGGAAGGATCTACCATGACATTACGACACTTCTAAAGCAGCAAAGATGGTTCAGTGTCGCAACTTGGAAGGTTCGATCCTATGGCAAAGTGATAAAGACAACGAGATACAAAAAGTGGAGGTGGAATCCTAACTTAAATGCCCAAGTTGAAAAAATGATATTTTTACCAAAGGACCTTCAAAATTGACCCAAATATCTCAAAAGGTTCTCGATACCTAAAGTGACCTTTATCATAACCCTCCCAAAGAAACTCCTGAACCATACTAAATGATTTTCAGTTTAGAAAAAATGACAAGGGGGTCCAAAAAATGACAAAAAGGGGCCAAAAAGTCTATAAATAGAAGTTGGTAGCTCATTATCACCATTGTTGATTTGGGAAATTGACTCTAGAGCCAAAAACACCCCTTTGATAAAAGTGTTGATTTCGGGAGCTTCAGTGAACGAAACGAACTTTCACTTGGACCAAGTAAGTACAAATTCACTCCTTTTGCCTTTCAATTTTTATTTTATGCATTTTATTTCATTTTGGGGGGGGGCATCGACCTTTAAAAGGGTCGGCCCTAGGCATACGTGGGTTGTCTTGGGACAGCACAAGTATGCACACGTGCAGAAGAATTACTGCACGCATGCATACGCAATTGTCACCACTACAACCCGCGTATGCCCCCAATTTTGTGAAAAAATTAAAAAGCAAGATCTAATTCCCCTCCTGAACTAGTACTTGCAGGATGTATGTTCACTGGAGGGAAAGAGAGCATGAAGACATTGAAATTTTGGTCGATGAGGACCCTAGTGTGACAGTTGCATTGAATCAATGCGGGCTATTGAAATTCTAAGTGTCCATTCATGCAGGCACGACCGAGGCTACTGAATGCCTTGATAGATTATTGGCGCTCGGATGAAGAGGCCTTCATGCTTGAAGGTCAGTCATTGACTCTGATGATAGAGGACATATACTTCTTGACTGGCCTCTCGAGGAGAGGGGAACCAGTCAACTTCTGCACATTTCCTTTAGGACCTCATAACATAGCGGAGCTGATTGGGCTCCATTGTGAGGCAGGGACTAACAAAGTGGGCACACAAGTGTCGATCAACAAGATCTCTAACCTATCGCTGAAAGTGATAGTACTGTTGATTGGGAGAATCATTGGATCTGCTGCACTTCACCAAGCGTCCCAGGCGCACATGCATTGTGAGATGCAGTGCTTGAATGCACACGTGTTTGATTGGAGCACGACATTACTTGACTGCATGAAAAGGTAGTTTACTGAGTGTCACATGTGGAGGCACAGAAACTTCAGATTTGGGACCATACTTTGTGCATTCTTCTTTGAGAGGGTGCCCAGTATTAGCCCTCGAGAGATAGTACGAGGGCACACAGTCGCCTTCCCAGACGTATGTAGATGGGCGACATTGTTGCCACGACAGGGTGGTGGAAGGACTATGGAGGCCTTCGATGAGAAATTCTTTGACTGGTGGTATCGCCAGATTCCAGCGATAGAAGTGTCACATACCCACTACCCTAATCAAATTTTCATTGATTTCTGCAGGATTAGAGCCCCCAAATTACCTACAGAGGCCTAGCATAAGCTATCTATTTCTCTCTCTCTCTTCCCATGTGATCGTGGGTCATGATCACAGGTCAAATAATCGTGGTGCCTCTTTGTATTTCGTGCCTTGGCGCTTCAGTGATGTTGAATTGTTCGACTCTGCAACCGCCAAACCCTGGCAGGGTTGGTAACTGGCCAATAAGGACAAGTCCCTACAGGGTTGGAAAATGGCCATTAGGAATGGCCCTGTCATGCGGGTGAGCGAAGTACAGGTGGCGAGAGGGGAAACACAACACGGTGGGTGGTGTGACAAGAGACAGGTCCCACTTCACACGCCACCCCATTCCAGACCCCCCCCCCCAATTAAAGGCAAAATGGCAAGGGGGGTCCGGAATTTTCCTGAGCACCATTGATCAAGGCGAATAAATCTTGATTGTTCAAGAGTTGCGCATTCAATTTCGAACCCCCCCCCCCTACCGCTAAAGGCAGAACAGCAAGGGGGCTCCGGAATGAAGCATTAGCCATAGATCTGGGCAGGTGGACTTTGGTCGTTTAGATCTGTTCTCCACTTACACTAAGGCGCATTTGCGCCCTGGCGTAAAGTTGACGTCTCTTCCCCACATCTGACAGTCATTATAGACCCTGAGGTTCTCCAAAGGAATCTCGTTCGTTCATCGGGACTTAACCACATGCTAACATCTCGATATTTATAAGTCGGGATTTATCAAGGCAAGAGCCTGACCTCTTGTCAATAGAACTCCCGAATCCCCGATTCCTGATTTCCCGAAATGGGTAATATCTCGACACGTAGCCTCCCGAAATTGGATGGTATATGACTGCTCCGTGGTTTCCACCATGGAACATCCTGATCTCTCGTCATCAGAAATCCCGAGTTCCCGATTCTCGATTTCCCAAAATGAGTAATCTCTCGACACGTAGCCTCCCGAAATTGGACGGTCTACGACTACTACGGGGTTTCCACCGTGGAACATCCCGATCTCTCGTCATCAGAACTCCCGAGTTCCTGATTCTCGATTTCCCAAAATGGGTAATCTCTCAACACATAGTCTCCCGAAATCGAAAGGTCTACGACTGCTCCGGGGTTTCCACCATGGAACATCTCGATCTCTCGTCATCAGAACTCCCAAGTTCCCAATTCTCGATTTCCCGAAATGGGTAATCTCTCGACACGTAGCCTCCCAAAATTGGATGGTCTACGACTACTCCAAGGTTTCCACCGTGGAACATCCCGATCTCTCATCATCAGAACTCCCAAGTTCTCGATTCCTGATTTCTTGAAATGGGTAATCTCTCGACACGTAGCCTCCTTTAATCGGACGACCCAAATCCATTTCAGGGCTTTCACCCTTATTCACTGGGGGTTTAACCCTCGGGTATCTCCTGATAGATCCAACGGCTGTCGATTTTTCCAGCTGAGATCTGACGGCTCAAACAGGTTCCTAACTTGTGTGCTCTCCCACGACTCCCTGGACGTGGAAAGATCAACGGTCTAGATGCTCTCATGGACCTTAGGGATCTACGGTCCCGACCTCTTCGCTACCCACGAAGACACAGAAAGTCACAGGGGTAAGGCACTTAACTTTCCAGCTTCTTCTTCTTATCTGAGGGCCGTGAGTAACCACAGATCTCCCGACGGGATCTCCTCCGTCGATTCGATACCTATCAGGGATTTCTTAGGGCCTTGTGCCCTCACGTCCTCGTTCGAGGTTCTTGAGGATGTTTTCAAGGAGGGTATCTCTATGGGGAGGTTTACCCAGGGTACTATCTAAGGCAGATAAGGGTATCTCTCTCCCGAGAACCATGCGTGAAGTCTGAATTAGATCAGTTTGCATATAAATAACAATTTAAGAGAGCATAAGCCACACGTAGTCTTTCCATATAAACATACAACTACCATTACTGATCAAGACACCAAACAGACATTATTATAATGAAGTCATTCACGATTTCACATCTTATGATCATAAATGTCAGCATACATATATTTCAAGATGTCAAAGGAAAAACACTTATCAGAAAGTAACATCAGAGGTTATGAAACTACTGAGAGGGGTGCTCGTTTCCACCCAACCGTAGGCTCAGTGACTCCCAGTGGATTTACCACTAGCCACCCCCGAGCTGAGACCACGATGCTGTGAGATTGAGTTTCTGTTTTCCAGTGACCAGGAGCGAAGGTTACTCTCCTTCCTCTCTGCTATCACTCACTCTACATATTTCCAGAGTTCTCTTACTCCCCTCGCGTCTGCCCCCAATTGCTTCTCCCCCACACCTTATCCTCTTGCGAGGTTGCATGTGGGTGATTTCCCTCGCGCTGGTCAGGCCTGACGACTCTACAGGTGCGTGGTTCACCTCCCCATCCCTCATTAATTCCTGAGGAGCCATCTACCTACCAGTTTGTGAGCCATTTAATTTGGGGCTAGCGAGCCGCTTTTGGTTCTTCGGGCCAGTAAATTCCAAATACGGTATTGATTTTCGGTGGAAGTTAACGCCACCTTTCCATGTGCCTTCCATCGCCTCTCTGCAGCCATCGTGGTCTCTTTTTCAGCATATCCCCTCTCAGCAGTCCTGCAATATAAATTCATAATATTATTCACATGCATCGACCTTTTCCACAAGGTCCATTCACATCACATATTCACATTTCTGAGTTTGCCACAATTCTTGGTCAATCCAGTTATTTTTACAAACTAGGGGAAACAGGGTGTTACAAGAAGACTATCCATATACTGGCATTGACTTTTCCAGAGACCTGGATATGGTTGTTCCTACTAGAGCAGTGCGAGGAGAGTTGGGTAAGTTTTTAATTTTTATTTTCTTATATATATATATATATATATATATATATATATATATATATATATATATATATATATATCATTTTTTTTTATTTTTTTTTGTGCACCAGAGTATCTAACAATGATTTGTTTGTTATGTGCAGACGTGGGACCAGTGCGTCTGGCTAATTTTGCGAGGACTAGATGACATCCTCGTCTAGAGGCGGGAGCAGCTAGAGCTACCATACCGGTAGGAGAAACAGGGGGGCCTCAACCTGGGGAGGCCGAGAGATTTTTGAGGCGGGTAGAGCGGAACCTGACCGCTCTTACTCGTGTCATGCCTATGGCAAAGATTGAGGATCTGCCACCCTTTATGCATCCTCATGTAGTTGGGGCACCACGGACTTGGGTCCAACTTTTTCGGCGTTTGTTAAATGTTGTTTTACACTACGACCGAGCCAACAGGCCCCGCCCTTAGCTAGGTTGGACTGTTTATGTTCCGTGAGCACTTTTGTACATTTTTTAGGGCATAAGCCCCATGACTCCTACTATGTATATTTTTGAGGCGTTCGCGCCCAAATTATACTCTGATACATTTTTCGACATATATATATATATGGCTATTTTTTGTCTTTTATGCTTTATGGATTATGTTAAAAATGTATTTACATGTGCGTCTGTGTTTTTTGTCTTTACATGTGTGTAAAATGCCAATCTAATATATGATTAGCTAGAGTATTAGTGATGTGATTTAATCTCCTAGGAACATGAATGTAAGTAATGTAATCAAAACTTCGTTCTAAGAGATGTACCCTAAGGAACCGTCGGTGTAGGGTAGGGTCGTAAATGCAATAAACACCATTTAATTGAGACACAACCAGTTGAGCATCTAAGTAGACCCAGAGGCGAGAGATACCATGCGACAGAGCGTCATGAAGAAAATCTATGACTGTGGTGTATTTGGCAACGTTATTTGTAGCATTACCTAAACACATACCACCTGAGGATAGTTATTGGCCTTGAGGTGTAAAAATCACCCAAGTTGCGGAAGCAAGCCTCCGAGTGTGTCGACTAGCACCGTCCGCAAACCCCACGAACACCTCTAATTAACTTGACA
This sequence comes from Picea engelmannii, assembly GCA_009831015.1. NCBI lineage: Eukaryota > Viridiplantae > Streptophyta > Pinopsida > Pinales > Pinaceae > Picea > Picea engelmannii. The sequence goes on from ML784739.1 coordinate 706,600, forward strand.
TCTGTCATAGTGAAAAGAATGTCATCAAAAATGACACTTGCATAAACGCAAAAGACAAAAAGTAAGCAAAACAAATGTATAGAGACTATACATATGTTACAAGAAGTCACTGAAGGAAACCCACCTATGAGTAATACTTCTTGAGGTAGAGCCCATTTCTACGCTCAACCAAAGTGTTTCCCTCAAAGTCAACTAGACGATAAGCCCCTTTTTTAAGAACCTCTTTAACAACAAACGGTCTGAACCACATGGGTTTGAACTTGCCTGCCCCTAGGGGATCCTTATCTTGGTCATAGACTAGGACAAGGTTGCATTCAGAAAAAATTCGAGGGCGAACGGACCGATCATACTGACACTTAAATTTTTGTTTGTGAGCCTCGTTGGCCAAGGCTATGTCTCGATGCTGCTCATCGAGCTCCTTGAGATGTAATAACCACTCTTCAAGTGGTGAAGTGTCTGGAAATAACTGTACTGCCAATTTTAAAGAGGGGATCTGACATTCTATGGGTAAAACTGCTTCTAGCCCGTAAACGAGTCGAAAAGGTGAGAAACCAGTTGCAGTCTTAACAGATGTTCGATAGGCCCATAATTTAGAGTACAACATCAAATGCCAATTTGACTTCTTCGAATTGATCATTCGTTGTAAAATAGTCTTGAGGGATTTATTCACAGCTTCCATCTGACCATTCGCTTGAGGGTAGTAAGGTGACGAATGTTCTTGCCTCAACCCAAGCTTTGATGTTAACTCAGTCATCATTTTATTCTGGAAGTGACTGCCATGGTCAGTGACAATCTCTCTTGGGACATCGAACCTTGCTATAATCTGGTTAAACAAAAAGAGAGTTGTTGTCTCTCCATCATCCTTGAACATTGGCATAGATTCAACCCACTTTGTAAAGTAGTATATTGCTACGATGATATAATGGTGCCCCCTTGCTGAAGTGGGGTTGCATGTTGTGTAATCAATCCCCCACTTGGTGAAAGGACCAACTGTAATGACGGGAAACATAGGAGCAGGGTGTGCCCTCATCTTCCGAGAGAAGATTTGACACGGGTGGCACTTCTTGACCGATTCAACACAATCTTTGATTAATGTCATCTAGAAGTAACCAGTGCATAAGATCTTTTGGGTTGTTGCCAACCCAGACATATGTCCTCCATATGCTCCAGTGTGGCAATCGTTAAGGATGATTTATGCTTCTTCATGAGTGAGACATCGATGAAGGATGGAATCTATGCCTCGACGATACAATGTATCTTGGAGTATAAGATAGTTCTTGGCCTGGTGGCGTATACGGTAACGCTCATCACGAGAAGCAGAGGTGGGGCACTTCAAATTCTGTAGATAGACAAGTATATCTCCATACTAGGGGTCCGAAGACGTGATCAAAAACATGTCTCCTTTAATAGGCGACTCTTTGGGCACAACATCACCTGACTCGATCAGAAGTTTCGATATGAGTTCTGCAAAGACCAATGACCTTTTGGATTTTTCCGAAACAAAATCTAAGTCAAATTCTTGGAGGAAAACTATCCATCTATTGATCTTTCCGCCAATTACTCTTCGTGTCAACACATATTGAAATGGATTCACAACGGCAATGACGGTGGTCTTTCAAAACAAGATATAATGACAGAACCATTGGACAGTGTGAACTGCTACCAACGCAAGTTTTTCAATGTGGGAATAATTAAGTTCCGGTCCAACCAGGCCTCGGCTCAGATAATAGATCATGTACTCGGAAAACACATCATCTTCTTGAACCAAGACCATACCAATGGTCGACTCTACTGTAGCCAAGTACAATAAGAAGTCCTTATTATAATTGGGTCACCGAAGTAGATGGGCAGATGTGAGGGCGTGTTTCAAATCATCAAACGAGCATTGAGTAGCTTCGTCCCAATAAAAAGGGATGTCCTTCTTGAGTAAACGCATAAATCCCTTTGTGATCTCGGCATAGTTTGCGATGAAACGTCGTAAGAAGTTCGTTGTTCCCTACAAACTCTGAAATTGAAGGATCGTGTGCGTGGGAGGCAACTGAACTATTGCCTTAACCTTGAGAGGATCAACCATGATCTCTGTTGTCGAAACTATGAAACCTAGCAGATGACCCGACGTAACACAGAAACTACACTTGTTTGGATTCAAGTGAATCTGGTAGTAGCGACATCACTCAAAGACGAGTCTGAGGTGCGTAGGATGATCAGCTCTCTTACGATGATCAAGGTAAGCCTCAAATATATGTTTGAGATCGTGGAAAGAGAAAGACATGGCCTGCTGAAAGGTAGCTCCAACATTTTTCAGACCAAAAGGCATTTTCCGATAAGCGAATGTACCCCATGGACAAATGAAAGTGGTTTTGTGTTGGTCTTCAGGTTTCATCTGTATCTGATTGTAGCCCGAAAAACCATCCATGAAAGAAAAGGCCTCACATCTTTCACATTCATTGACTATCTGGTCAATGAATGGTGTGGGGAAATTATCCTTTAAACAAGCCTTGTTCAAATCATGGAAGTCCGTACAAACGTGAATCGTACCATGTTTCTTATCGACTGGAACGAGGTTTGACACCCATTGAATCAAGTGAATGGGGTAGATAAAACCTGCCTTAAGCAGTTTCTCTACTTCAACTTTCATAGATGTTGCTTTCCCAGGATTGATTGGATGAAGCTTCTATCGGACTGGCTTAGCATTAGGATAAGTCATGATTTTATGTTCGACAATTCTTGGATCAATGCCTGGCATTTCCTCATAAGACCAAGTAAAAATGTCATGGAATTGTTTAAATAAATCTGTGTAGATTTGAATCTCTTCGGGGGAGAAATCAGCTCTGATGAGGACATTCTTCGTGATGCCAGGGGTTCTAGAGATATCAATAGGTATCGTTTTAGCGATGGTTTCCATATTACCCTTGGCATAAACTGTGTGTGTATCCAAGGATTGATAGGACAAGACCTATCTCTAGTCATAGTCAAAGTGAATTCTCCTACTTCAATTCTTCTTAACTTTGGGAGGAAGTAATATATGTGATGGAGATCATCCCAGGGTTTGTCCAGACTGGTCATTATCTCTATGATTGCTTCATTGGAGGGCATGACTAAGTCTAAAGACTAAGAGAACCTCGAGCCCAAGTAGGCTCTGAAATTGGATCTAACTCTTGCGCGGGAGTCGGATCGGGGTCAGCAGAAGAATGTTGGACTCTAGAGTATGCAACTTATGTCATGGATAATGGCATGGCCATGCCATGGTTACCTGTCCCTTCCATCGTGCTTGATGGGGAAGGAAGAGTCCACGGATCATGAAAGTACATCGTACGAAACGACGAGACTTGAAAAATCTCAACCTTAGGCTAGTTTGATACGAACTTAATATCACTGGGAGGGGGTGGGTAATCGAAAGTACCCATCAAATGTGGGCACAAACCAACCCCTATGTTGACGATGTCGGGTTGAGGGTTATCAATCATTGGGACCATGGATGCCCTCGATGAAAGGTCAGGATGGGAGAAAGACAATTAATCAATGGTCACTATTTGCTCCTCATGTGGAAACAACAAGACCTGAAAAATAGTAGCAACCATTGCTTGCATAGCATAAGTCCAACTCCTTCCTAACAGAATATTATAGTCGAGCTGAGCATCGACTACTTCAACTTCGACGCACATGATTTCCCCCTCTAACTGCATAGGGAAAGAGGGAATGATGCCATGTGGTCAGAAAGAACAACCATCAAAAGAGGTAAGAAGAGTTGGTGACAGAGACAAAATGGGTTGGCTCATAGCCTTCCAACACGCCAAAGACATTATGCATGTCGAGGCACCCTCATCAACCACTATGTGAAAAAAAAATTGTGTAAAATTTTTTGTGGTATAATCCACTACTATCTGAAATGCAACGTGTTAAGGGAGACGAGGTTTTAAGTTGGTCGTATCAAGCATGATCATGCCCAGATTACAAGTCTCAGCGGACCCTAAAGCAGCTAACAGAGCCTTTCTCTGGGAAGGGAAACTCTGGAGGACTTCCAAAGTAAACATCGCACAAGGGGTTTGTGACAAATCCTCCACCGCAGAGTAGTTCTAGGTGACCCTTGTTGATCTCCAAATCTACCCAAGTAAATTAGAGTGCATTTATTATCAATCCGGTGTTTGTAAGACTTAGAGGCATGTCCAAAGTATATGGATTTAGAGATAGTTTTTATCTTTTATGGAGATAAACCAAAGATCTGTTCTAAGGCTGACTGTGCAAGAGACACTAAGCTTCTATTCAGAAGTCATCTTCATAGTCCTCATAACAGTAATCAGCACTTTGTTTTTCTAAATGGTAAAAACAGTAAGCATAAAACCTATTCTAAGGCTGAATGTGAAAGAGAAACTAAGCTTCTATTCAGAAGTCATCTTCATAGTCCTCATAACAGTGATCAACACATGTTTTCCTGAGGAGTGAAAACAACAAGCATTCAAGAGACAGTTTAAAACCTATTAAATGTGGGAAGAACGAAACTCCTATTCAAGATATGCATTCATCATTCTTCTTTCATTCATTCACTAACATCAAATCCAATCAAAAAAATACTGAAAGCATGAAATAACTCAAAAAAGCATTCAAAGCTATCTTAATGCTTGAAGTCTAACTGTTCATTGAGTTCTCATTCAAGAA